>OX439139.1:3600000-3915356 GCA_949318255.1 Pollenia labialis | reverse complement strand
GATTTATCAGGATTTATCAGAGTTGGATCCAAAACTACAAATTAAACTGCTTTTAATAATATTTGTTTTTCTTGTTTTGTAAAAGGTGTTCATTTTCCTACGATTTACACACATTTTGCAAAGGTATTTTACAACGTACTACATGATTTCTTCTATTAAAGCTTGCTCAAATTGGTCGCCACTCAAAAATTTTAAACTGTTTAGTTTGAAGATATTTTGTCTCCATTGTTTTTAAAATGACATTAAAACTTTTTTAGAGAACTCCAATTTTTTTATATGCCGAAGATTTCAAATATATATAAGCATAAGTATATTGACATCTACCTGATATCCAAGAAGACTTAGAATTAATAAGAGTTTTGTTTGTCAGTTTCTAATTTGTATTAACTGGAGTTTAACTTTATCAACCCTTGATGAGATCTTGGAACAGCACTTATCTTTGTGACAATTTAATTAATAATTTATAGTCATTTTATTTACATTATTTGCAAAGTATTGAATCTAGTTAGTTTCAATCGACGTCAATCTGATGAAAATGTTGATCATTACACTAAAAAAGGGGTTTTTCCATCTTTTGTTATATCTTAAGTAGAATATGCATCAGTTTTATCCCAATAAAAAAATTAAGCTTCAAGCGAAGCAGGTTTGTAAGGAGGAAATGTAAGAGTTTCGCTTACCATACCGCTTCCCGGAAGACATGAAATTTACATGGTGAGTCCCACTTTGAAGCAATAAATTTTTTGACACAAAAAGCGCTTTATTGAACGTATTTTAAAACTGGTGAACGTAGCGTTCAGCTTTACATTCAGAAAGTTTTTTACAGTGATTTTTTAGTATTCTTCCTTAAAAAACCTGCTTTGTAGAAAGGGAATGCCGTATCCCACTTGAAATTTTCTTTTTCTTTTATAAAACTTGTTAAGAGTTCCTTCGCTTACTTTACTACACCTCTGTATGTCTTATTGCGTAGCGCATAGTTGTGCGCTTATTTCTATAAATGTACCGTGCTTCGGAAATTGATAAAAAATTTTATTGGGATGCTCCATTTTTTATTGGGATGCTATCATCGTACGATTTTTAAAAACTAAAACTGTATAATAATTCGGATTTTTAAATCGGGATACTTAATTTGGGGTTTTTAGTTTCAGGCATATGAACTCCACCCAAAAATTTTCATATAACTTTCTTTGTGTTCTTTTTTGGGGTTAAAGTTCATTATAAATTTTGAGGTGATTTTTCACAATGAAGATTACCCCAAATTTAGGGTCATATTTCTTTTTAGGGTAATTTTTAATTTTTTTATGGGTTATTTTTCATTATTATGAAAAAATAGCCCCAAATTTGGGGTACATTTTCATTTATTTTATGGTCCATATTTCCTGGGGCCATATTTCACAGCGCCAACATTGCGACTCCACAATTACGACTACGACATCACAGCCCAGCTTTTAAGGACAGATTTTGTTTTATAGAATTTAATTAGTTTCATTTTGTACTCGAGCAATAGTAAAGAAATATTATTTTACGAATCCCCTTTCTTTTAAAACTCACTGTAGACGGCAAAGTCCATTTCTACTTTATTGTTGTCGTCTTTTATATAAAATCGTTACATTTCTACTTTGACAGTTTGGTTTTTTGTCTTTGTTTTTTAGTTTTAGTTTTCGTTTGTTCGTGTTCCTTCCTTTCTTTGGTGTGTTACGTGAATGACAACCATTTGGCTATTGTTGCTGTCATTTTGACTGTTAAGGTGGTTTAGATATGCCACAATTTATTCTTGCCAAATACACATTCATTTATTCATTCCTTCATACATTCATATGTATGTGCATTTGTTTCCTCTATCATCAATTCGTATGTATGTCTGTATGAGTTTATTTTTAAGAATAAAAAAAGATGTCTCTGCAGAATGTAAGTGTTGTACAACAAGTTTCCAACTACTTTTAGTGGTTTTGATACAAGACTTATTTTTCTGAGGTTTTTCCTTTCTTTATTTTTATTTTTTTCTCTGTTGAGTGGTGTGAGTTCGCTAACAGGAAGTGTGACGTTTGTTGATACATGTGTCCATTTACCACTAACGTAAGCTTTATTTATTGCACATACACAAACATACAGTTTTTAAGCCAAAAATCCGAAAAACAAAAAAAAAACATTTCCCTTTGTTTTAAGTTCCCGTGAACTGATTTTTTCTGTTTTATTTGACAAATCTCTAGGCTCTAAGTGGCCTTTGAATTGGCCATGTTTGGTTTGTTGCATAAACATATCGATAGTGATTGAAGTTTTGTTGATTTTGGCTTTAAATGATTTTTTAAAATTTTCTCTTTTTGATTTTCTTGCTTCTTTTCTTTAATCCAGATGTGACTCTGATGTTATGATTTTTTTGTGCTCTTTAACACTCTTTTTGACAGAATGTTGAAGTTTTTATTTTCTTTTTTTTCGTTGTTGTTTTGTGTGTGCTTGTATGCATTTGCGAATTAAGTTGATGCTTTTGATTTTAACTTTTTGTTTTTATTACATTTTTATGTAAGCGGATGTTGGGCTGCACGTGTGGCATACATGCATTTCCGGTTTAATTGATTTTCCCACAAAATGTGTAAAATGTGTTGAAAACTGCACAAACCCCTTATAGAATATTGAATAAGCTCGCTGCTCCGCAGAGTAGAGCCCTAGACCAAAGCGTCATATTGTATTTTGAACTTTGCTTTCATAGACAAAAAAAAAAAAGAAATAGAAAAAATACAAATTGTAAAATGAACATAAAAAGATCAGAAGCTGTATTGGTACTTTTAATGAAACATTTGCTTGTGGTTGTTCACTTCAACAACAAATAAAAAAAGCAAAATAGACGGAGTTAAAAAACAAGTGCGATTATTTACATGAAAGTTTGTTTTATTAAACTATTGCATACATTTGTCTATGTCCGTTAGTTCATTTGGTAAAATGCTTCATGGTTTAGTTAGTTCTTAGTAATTTTAATGTTTTGAAGGGGTGAACTGTCATTTAACTTTCCCCATATTTAAAATTTCGGGAAATTTTCCACCACAGGTATAAAACTTAATAATTAATAATTTGATAGCTTTTGGAAATCGAAAGTAATTTGAAAGAAAATTTATGGAAACAAGCCTGAAGCCTAATTCTCGATTCGAAAGCAGTTTTATTTCGGTCGATACTGAACGATTCGAAAAATAATTCAGATTCGTTCGGTTTTGACTGAAATAATTAGATACTAAATTGCTTTCGAATCGGGAAAGTATTCAATCACGACTGCCAGAATAAGGCCCCTGATTTTTTCTATATATTCTTTAGAGTAACACGGTTTCCGAGTGGAAGTAGACCAAAATCAGAAAGTTATAGTCTCAGCTATTGTACATTTGGAATAAATTTAAGTTTTAGTCTTACACTTTTTTGGCATAGTAGGCCCAGACTTGCCACTTCTCTGGCACCATTTGAAACTGAACTATCCGTTTTTTATATACCAAAATTGTCAGTTTGTTTTCTGCTCCTTCAAAAAAACTACAGGGCATATTATTACTCACACAAACACTGCTGGTTTACATGCAAGTGTTAGTCAACATGAACATAAAAAGCAAAATTTATATAAACGCGTGGAAGTGTGTTTGTGTCAAGTACAATGTGAAGAGCGGAAAAATATTGCCAACACTTTGTTCAACTGAAAGTGGTGTACACGTACAACAACTACAGCAACAGCAACATCTATATCAACAACAAAACTATATGTTTATATTAAAAGTACACTTTGTGTTAACCGGAAATGTTTGCATGAAGTGAACACTCTCGCCTATGATCCAGCTTAACCCGCTCGAAGCCAGAATCAATAAAACACTCTGATGAGTTTTTTACATTTTATTTTGTTTGCTCAACAACAATTTACATCATTTATGTAGTCAGTGCAGCAACGTAGTCATATGGTACATTTTATATTAATATTGCCCCGAATTTGTTGTTGTGGCAACAAATGATCAAATATTTAATCTGTGCACCATTTCAACGTGTTGAATGGTTAAAATTTGAATGAAGCTTTTGGGGGATTATTGCACACTTCATGGAATGTAAAATTTTTAAAATAATTTAAGCAAAATAAAGGGTGGGGGTATTTTAGTCAGATTTAAATAAAATAAAGAAAAGATTTTGATCATACTTTTCGAATATTTGAGGAGTCAGGGGTGCCTCTCCTTTTTATAAAATGTACGAAAAGTTCTTGAAACTAAAATAATAATTTCTTAGAATATTTAAAATATTTGCCCAATGTGCCTGCAGCTGCTGGCTTTAAAAAGTCTAAATTTTGTAAAATTTTCCATTCCATTAAGAACACAGAGAAAATTCTTAAAATTTTGTTTACCAATTAAAGCATTAATCAAAAATTGAAATTTAATCAAGTTAATTTAACGTTTAATTGATCCTATTAATTAGTTAACTGGTGCAAATTTAATAAATTTTATAATTTACATCACAAATTTTGTTAATTGAAATCAATTTTAATTTTTTTTTTCTGTGAACGCTTTTCATACACAGAATTCACTAAAAACTCCTTCCCCCTAAAGGTTTAACCAACATTTTCTCTTTTTAATTTTTTGTTTGTGGTAAAACTACATTTACCTTGTGATTGTACTACGTGAATAACCACATTTATACGCCGAGTAAACAAACTCAGTTGGCTGGAAAAATCTCTCGCAAATCAAGTGAAAACATTCCGCACCAAATAATAAAAACGCTAAATAAATAAAAGCGCTTAAAATGTTTGTAATAGTAATCGCAGTACAGATAACGTTCCACAGAACGTTCAACAGTCAGCAAACTAAAAACCGCTTAAGAAAAGTAAACATTTGTCGACTTCATGTCTGACATTCGTGCCATCGTACGTTGGCAATGTGCAAACATTTCTCTACAGCCACAGCCATATTCGTATTTGAATTAATTTACCATTCCAATATTATTTTATTCCATTTTATTTCACAAAATTTTTTCGGGGTTTGTTCGTTTAACACGCTGCAAAAAAAGAATGAGAAGAAATTTAATCAAATTTATGTTCACACCAATAAAATCACGATGGCAGTTTTTGCGAATATTTTTTTTACGACCCTTCACCCTTCTTTTTTTAAGAATTTCTGCAGAAAGCCTTAACCCGGAAGTCAAACAAATGTTTGCTTAATATGAGAGACTCTTAAGATGGTTTTAGGAAAGGAGGCAAGCGGAATATGTAAGTAATTTTTGTTACACTCTAAAAATGTTTGCATGTTTTGGTTGCTGCTCTATATTTTTACAGTTGAATGCAAACGATTTGATTCTCTTCCTGTCGTATTTCCCTTTCACATCACATCACATTCACTTTTTCGTTCGCCCCTGAACTTAATGCACTCATCATAATAATCAGCTCTATCACCATCATCATCATGGTATTGAATGTTAACGTTCAGGTGGATAAAGTGAAAATTTATCTATAAATTTATTATACCATACATGCACATACATATATGTGCATGTGTATGAGTGCGTGTGATTTATTTTAATTCAATATTTCAACTTTAAAAGAATGTAAAAGTGTAAATTCTTTTTACGTTTTATTTAATACATCCGAGGGAGTACAAAACGAATTAATCTTCATTAATCGAGTAAGTTGAAGAACATTGAAGCAAACCCTCATCACTGTGAAACGGAAAGTTGAAGCACTAATTTATATACAGTATCAGCTCCACTAAAGGATACCATTCATAAGCAAACACTCTTTGCCAATTAAGTTGCGTTAAGTTTGTTTTAATAGCCCCTTCGTTGCCCAGTCATTAGATATTCCACTGTATTGGATGTTGGTTCTTAAAACTTAAATATAACTCAAATTTAGATTAATCGGATGTAATTTTAAAAACTTTATACTAAAAATGTAAAAAACCTCAATCTCGATTTTATTAAATTAAAAGTTTTCTTTAAACGTTTTTTAAAAACAATTAACTTTTCATTATTTTTAAGTGACTTAACTTCTACTGTTGGAATTTCTTTTTTGGAATTTAAAAATTTTTTTCACAAAATTCCTTAAAATTAAAACTCTGCTTTACGCAACATACACGCACACACTTTCACCTACAAAATTCCTTACACATCTAGCAGTAGACTTCCAAGAGGAGTGTCTGTGTGCGTCTTTCTACCCGAATTGAATGTTCATGTATAGATGTGTGCGTATGTGTGAACATTTTTACAATCGAAATGCCAATCAATTTTTCACGATTACCTTCAGTAGAGAAGTGTTTGAACGTAAATTTCACGCTGAGTCTCTGGCATCTTTATTTCTTTTTTTTTGGTACATTTGGGGGTTTTCACCGTTTTTTTTTTGTTTTGTTTCTTCAGCTGAAAATTGTATTGACTGCTAAAAAAAAAACCTTTGCACTGGGTTTTTATTTTATTTTTCTCGATTATACCCCGTCAGTTGCAGAGCTGTTTTTCCTGGTTTGTCTACATTGACTGCCAGTTGGGTTGGCTGTTGCCATGGCAGACATATTTTATTTATCATCATACTTATTTAATTTTTCTCAATATTTCCTTAATTATTTATTCGTTTACTCAGTGTTGAACTATTTTTTTTGTTCTGAATTTGTTGGTGTGCTCCTTGTTGACGGCAGACGTACCTGCAGTATCCGGTAAGATTTGGTTAAATTAAGTAAAAGTTAAAATTTTTTACAAAAATTGTAGAGAGTGTTTTTTAAGCCATATAGAATTTGAAATTGTAAAAAATAACAAAAAAAGATTAATTTTAATCAAAAATTTGTTTCCTATTCAAAAGATCAATACATGTCTTTAACACTTGAAAATTTTTTTCCAGCTTATGGTCTCCCGGCTGTCCTTGACAAAGCGCATGCCGTTAGTCCAGTTTTTGGGCATGCTTTGGAGCAATTCTGGCCGCATGTCACGAATCACACAAGCAATTTGGGTAGCCCGAATGGAAACAGTCGAGTGGTATGAAATCGCACAAACTTGGAGGCCGAATTTTTATTTCATTGATCATTATGATCTCCATTAAAAATGGCGACTTCCGGCCATATTTTTGAAGAATTAACGTCCAACACCAAACAGTGCGGTTTTCTGGATGAAATGAAGTCAGTCTGCTGCGAAAATTTAGTTTATTAAAAATTGTCTCCACAATGTAGGGGCCAGTAAGATGCGCGAAGCGATGATTGATTTTTAAAGAAAATTTTTATAAGTCTGTAGTGATTTACAAGCGTGAATCTATTTATGATTTGCAAGTGCACACTGCACGTAAATTTCAAAACGTAAGCGGAGTATGACAGTTTGTTTAAGCAGCTTAACCGTTTGTGAAGTATATCGGTCTTGAAACTACACCCTTTATATGTACATGTGTGCAATACTTTCTTGTTGCATATTTATATTTTTCAAATTCTGCAAATTATTTTTTTTCTTTATAATTTCCTTTTATAGAAATTGAAGTTTATTGCTGACATATTTACATGTCAAACCATCAACACATTGTATGAAATTGATTAGAATACGTATCAAGGTATATTTACACAAGGTAGACTCATTTGGGAGTGTAGACATGCTGCTCTATAAAAATAACCGTGTGGAACGGAATTGTCAAAATTGTCTTCATATAAATTTAACGCACACATGTACAAATTTTGGCTCATATACACGAAATTTGACATTGGTGTTCCAACTTAGGTAAACAGCTGACAAACATATGGGCCAACGAGTTTACCTTGTGTAAATATACCTTGATACGTATTTAATGAGAATGGCGAAAGTCAATGCTTTAGTATTGATTGTTTTGACAGAACGAAAATCTGTTAAATGATTGGTTTTAAAAAAGAAAAAATCGTTTTGTCGTAAAAAAAATCTTTTTTTAGTTTTTTTAATTTAATTTTCTTCAACTATTCTAAATTTAATTTCTCATTTAACAATTCAGAATTAAATTTCTACATCTTGACGTCAACTTAAAAATCTAGGAAGAAAATGTACAAACAAAAATTGGAAGATACTTTAGATCCGAAAAACAAGATCATTGGAGAAGTATTACACCACTCATTAGCAGAAATCTTATATGACCGTTAATTTCTACGCCCCTCATGCGAAACTCAAATGCAGTTGGGCAGAAAATACTAAATTTACCAAAAAGAGAGAAAAAGTACCAAACTTCTAAATTTATTCCGCGATTTATTTAGCGATTTTCGATTGTGCCACAAGCTAACAAACATCTAAACAATCAAATATCAGAAAATAAACGTTTGAAGTTTTTTTTTTTTTTTTTTTTTATATAAAATTAAAAAAGACCTCAAGCTTGAAAATTTAGTTATATTATAATAATAAAGGTCGAATAAAATACATGTAATATAAATAACATACAAACTTTCACATTTATAATTTTATTCGGATGATTACCCTGCGGGAAAATTGTGTCAATTGTTCTTAAAGTACTAACTCTGCGACCTGTGAACAAATTATAATAATAAAAAAGAAGGAGGAATTGTGATGGGTGAAAAAAATATATTCCTAAACTGGTGTAAATTTGTTTAAAGAGTAGTTACTCCGTGGGAAAGGTAATTGAAACAAGAGAAGATGTGACCAGATTTTGTGCGGGTAGTTACTGATTTTGTCTGTTTCTTCTTCTTTATATGCAGGGTATCTATCATATTAACATGGATCACTCGTGACAATATCTGCAACGGACAGTATTTAGAACGAAATTTAATATTTTCATTAAGGTTATTTCAAGTCCCCTTTATTTAAAGTGTTGGAACAAGAATCGGTCCCTACCACTTTAGAACTGTCAGGTGACAAGTTTGGTGTTTGTTCCTATTCCCCTACACCCAGAGAAAAACATGTTTAGATTCAATTTTCAAGAAAATTTTAAACATACAGCCCTGTTCCGCAAATCACTTTTACTCAAATCACATGTGGCTACTAAAATCACACGTGTGATATTTAAGTGTCCCGTTTTTGTGTGTTTTGGCATGATCTTCAATTGCCGAAAGCACACCGAGCATGCTATTGTTGAAAACCAACCATGCTATTATAAGTGTTAGACATGTTTTAGTTATTTTCAACCATAACATGTTCGGAGGAAATCATAATATGGTTGTGGCTTGTTGATGCAGGACTTATTCAACCATAATATGGTTGTAGGTGACAATACTATGGTTATACTAAAACATATTATGTTTAAAATTTTCTTTAAAAATAGTATTGTTAGAGGATACCATGTTTATTAAAGGAAACTTATAACACCTTTAACTTTTTTGGACACCTTTACAAAAACTTAAATCCAAAAAATCCTTTTTGTAGAAGGTCCATTTATAATTAAATCACCCATATCGGGTCCAATTTTTAAAAATTTATTTCGTCAACAATGGTTTTTTTCAACTCATTTACTGCAATCAAATTCCAATTTGGCCATTGTCATTCATAAAATGTCTGCCCTTATGCGCAAAAAGTCTAGATATAAATTTGTGTAGTAATTTAAGATGAATAAGGTAAACTCTTTAAAGATTATTTTCTTAAAAATGTTCAATAGAAAGTATGAATATTACATTAGTTATTAGTTTAAAAATTTCCTTTTCATTTAATTTGAAATAAATATGCTCAAGTATTTAGGCCTCAAAAGTCTGCTTATTTTCTTCCTGCTTGACTATAAAAAAACATCTCTTAAATCACGTAACAAGTAGCTTTCATTTTCAAATTACACTTTTACTACCTCTAAACATTATTCAGTTAGATTAGATACAAGTATCTACAAGTACGTCTTCACTTTTTTTCTTCATCATCTTCTTGCCATCATCTCTCTTGATTTTATCAAACGTATAGTTGTGCTAATCTCTATGTATGTGTGTGTGTTCATGGCTTTGCTTTCCTTTTTCTTTTTTTTTTCAATTCACATCCTTGACTCGAACAAATACATGTGCAATTTTAAACATCCATAAGATATTGATATGAATTTTTTATAATATTCTCTGAATTTTAATATTTTGAGAAGGTATACAAGTAGCAAAATAATAATTTTAGCAAATTATTTGTGCACATTTCGTTAAAACTTAATAAAAAAAACACAATTTCGATTTAAATATTAAATGTTAAAATACACAGTTGTATATAGAATTATTTCAAGGTGTGTGTGTGTGTATGCCCTACAAATTTTAGGACTAGTCCAAACACGCGTGTTAAATGTAGCCCACAAGGGACTAGCACTACTCCAAAAGTAACCCAAACGTATGGAAAAACATGGTCTATTTAACATTACGACGTCCTAGGAAAGGACCATTTAGTAGTTTTAAAACTACTCCATTGTATACACAAGAGGATAAGTTTTAACTTCGTTTAAAAACGAAAACATGTCGTTCAAAAACGAAGACATGTCGTCGAACTACATACACTTTTTAACAATGACATGGTCCATTACATCGGACCAGCCCATGGAGTAGTCCATTTAATCAAAATGGATCAGGTGGTCCAATATGATTTGCAGGGTGTGTCTGAAAATGTGTGTTTGTGTTGGAAAATGAGTTAGCAAATAAATTGACATCGTAGAAAATGTTTGATAATTTTAATATTTTATGAATTGACAATATTGAAAAATTAAATACGTGTTAATGCTTAACAAATATTTAGAAAGTAAAAAGTTAAATATGTTTTATGCAATATTCTACATACAAATTCGACTAATAAATATTAAATGCATCCATACATTAATTTATTTTACAATTTATTTCATATTAAAATCCTGAAATACTTTTTAATTTATTTTAAACCAATATTGTTTTTGTAACTAACATCCAAAAAATCAAACATAACAAAAGCGCATACATACATATTCATGTATGTATGTATGTATGTGTGTATGTATGTATGTATGTATGAATGCATATGTTTGCTTTGTCTTATATCTGCTAATAAAAAAAAATGACAAATATTACAAACACTTAAAAAAACAAATCTTATTTAAATCAGTTTGCAAATGAAATCACTTTAAATGCAGCAATTTTACAATTGTATAAATTATTCATGTCATAAAATGTGTTAGAGAGAGATCCCAAAATATAAAAAACACATATTCCCATATAGTGTATACACTATTTACTAGTGTATTTGTGTCTGTATGTAAATAACAAATACAGTTAAATTTGTTTACTTGTCATAACTTTAACACTCACTACTCAAATAATTTTCATCCTTTTGAATGAGTTTGTATTTAATGTGTGTGAGTTCTTTTTTTTTGTGCATGGAAACTTCTAGGATTGTGTGCGTATAAATGTATCATCGTCATCATTATTATTATTGTTATTCTTTGTCTGTATGCCAGTAATAACAACAAATTGTTATTATCCGTAGTTGTGCGCTTGTACAAGTGTTTGTTGCAAAACAAAAAGAAACCATATAAAAATATACAAACACAGACATTTACTTGTTATTACTTATACTTAAACGAGGGTTCTTTTAAAATTTTAGTGTTGAAGTGTTGAATTTAATAAAACTTAGCGCGTGAGAGTTACGCCTAAAATCATATCATATCATATCGATAGATATTGTCATATAACGCTACTAAATCAATTCCACCAAAGGAGTTCTTGGTTAGTAAAATCCATTAAAACAGAGAGAGAATTAAATATCATACGATCGATATTACATACACAAAACTGTTGCCTTTGGTGGCCGCGTTGCCACCTTTGAAATTTTTAAACGCACTAAAACGATGACATTTCAAAAAAAAAACGCACCAATTTTTTTATTTAAAAAATTTAATTAGCATAAAAAGTATAATTTTTGTATTGAAAATACATAAAACAATAAAACAGTCTTTCACGGTTCAGTTTTAGGAAAAAAAAGAAAAAACTTAACAAAAATAAAATAAACTAAATAATTCATTTGGTGGGTTCACACTATGAAAGTTTTCTTTCAGAAAGTAGATAATAACAGCATGTTCTCTTCCTCTCTCGCCATGAATTGTACTACACCATTTTTTATTGAAATTGAGATAATTCCGAATGAAATTATGAAAATTCCATTTGGAATTGAGAAGTTTTAATTTAAAATTGATATAATTGAATTGTATTAAATTCACGCACGGTTAACGTTCGCCCGACTAAAGTCGCAATTTGACCCCTTTTTAGCGGCCTACGACTTTTTGTGACCCATTTTTATCACCGACTTTTGTGACTTTTTTAATTTTTTGTAAAGTTTCTCACAAAAAACATTTAATGTCCAATAAATTATATATTTTCTTATTATTTTTATCAAAAAAAAACGTCTTAACAATGTCGTCAGAACTTAAAAGCAATTCACAGATTATTGTTCCTTTGGCAACAATTTTATTACTTTTTGGCAACCTTGTCATGTTCACAATGTATTTAAGAAATTTTTTTCAAATTTTTAAACAAAAGTTTGAGTAAAAAATCTTTTTGAAATAAAATGAAAGAAGACAACGTTAACATCGCAGCAGGTCCTTCCAAGAAACGTAATATTTGGTGATACCATTCAAAAGGCTGGGAACTGAAGTATAAATGACTAATCCAAGACATGGTGTAAAAGCGGTTTTTTGCAGTGTTTGTAAAGAGCTTTTAGCGAACTAATCAATCGTCTTTAGCGACATGGAAAAAACATTAATAATATAAGACAGGCTTCTGAAAATTAAAAATGCAATTTACTCGTTTCTTTTAAATGTTTTATTTTCTCAAACGACTTTTTGCTGCGACTTTATATTTATTAAACCCCCTTTTGTGCGACTTTTGAAAAATTCATAATTTTCATTTAGAATTTTTTAAATTTTATCTGGAATTTTGGCTTTTGGTTCCATTTGGTTGCATACGATTGAAAAATGAGTTTGTAATACAACAAATAATTATGACAACCTAAAATTAAAAAAACCAAGTTTTTTTGCGAGTCAAAAATTCATGAACAAGGTTTCGTTTAAATGGGCTTTTACTTCCCAATTAGTACTTTTGATAATCTTAAAATTATTTTTGGTGAGATAAGCTATTCCTATGAGTATTTCACTGCTTGCTTAGGCCAGATCATCAGGAAACTTCAACCGAAGATTTTAGAAAACCAAAGATACCAAACAAACCTGTTAAGCGATTAAGAATTATAAACACTCTAGATTTACGTGTAACATTATCAAAGCTTAAAGATAAACAACAACAATAAACAGTGAGTTTATCTTTTCTTACAATCCCGAAATCATACTTAAAGTCCATTCAGCCAGCGAATCAATGCCACAGATAAATATTAATGGTGCCAAAGTAATTAATTATCTATATGTGGTAGGACCAAAGGGTTCCATGTAGTATTAGCTTTTTAAATCAAGACAGACGACTACAGTTGACGGCATACAATTGACTTATTTAAAGCGATAATCAACAGAAATATGCTAATGGAGATCATGGCGAAATATTCGTCATAGCATAGTTAAGAACCAATTAAAAACTATATTATAAATGTTTTGGCATACGCTTTATTCTAAAGTAAAGCGTAATGTACGAAATTGACTCAGTTCGATCATGGGCTTTAAAAACAAAAGAGCTGTTATTTTGATGCGGAATCAATAGAATGTTGACTAGAATCGAAAGAGAGCGAAAAAGAAAACGTGTGTTTTATTTCCCCAAGCGGTTCTATTCACTGATCCCCTCTATCGTGCAATTTAACACCTCTGATTGGGGTATGCCGACAAATCAGCAAATCCTAAAGCATTTCAAGCCCATATTCAATCCACCATTGAAGTTTTATGGCCAGATTTATTAAAAAAAATTAGTCAAGAATTGTAGACGTGGTAAAAAATATGCCGAAAATCGTTTAAAAAAATAAATGCCTTAAAATTATCTGTCCTCTTAAAAAATAATAAAAATTAATTCCAACAATATTTCTGTCTTGTATTTTAATTTTAAGTTCTCATTCAGTTAAAAGAGTTCCTTATGGGGCGAAATAATAGATGTTTACTTTTTTGGTGATTCTTATAGTAGGCACCAAGACTCTTTCCAATTCAACAATCCGCGGCTTTCTAACTGCATTAGCTTTGTCATAAATTAGCTTTAGAAAGACACTTTTCATAAAAAAAAGTCAAACAGAGCCCGAATGACAAACTTTTCTACAATTGATCTTATTTGCTTAAAACTCGCTGATTACAAAACAGTTATTAGATCTTAAAAATTCAAAATGTCTGAAGCAATATGGCGGGTTAGTTTTTCTTTTTAAACTGTTTGCTAAAAGGTTTTTGCGGTTGGTGATTATTAATTGAAAAACGGATTTTTAAATTTCAAAAGGATCAATTTTGGCGGACAGATTTTTTGAAAATTTATCGGGATAGTTAGATGGATGATTATAATAAATATATCCGCTCAGTTCTTAAAAAAATCTTTGACATTTTTCAAGTCTGACTTTATATTCGTAATCTTATACCACGTCCGGAAAGCAATAAGATCATTACATCGCTTAGAAAGAAGTTTTTATATATCTTTTAAATAGTTCATGAACTTTGACCTTTCTTAATATCGGCAGTTGGTGCATTTATTGGGCTTTACTATTATACTATTAGACTTTTTTAACAAGTTTATTAGTATTTATTTATGCCTATTCCCAGAAGTTGCAAACATTTTCAACTTGAAATTGAAGTTTAATTAGAATTCAAACCGAATCGAGCCAACGACCTCTGTAGGCTCAATTATTTAAAATGTTTGAATGTAAATTTCAAATACTACTGTTGTATGTTGTTGGTTCTGTTTGTTTTAAATTCATCCAAGATACTTAAGTACATATAAATGATATCAATAGTGTCGTATTTACAATCAAATTTTTGAATGATGTCATTGAAACATCAATCATAAAATAATCTTTACAAACACATACACAACGATACATACAAACAACTAAATGTAGTTTATAAATTTAGAGCGACTTGTAAATGTATATGAACAGCAATAAAAAAAAAAGAGAAAAAGAAAAACAAAACATTTGAATTGTTCTTATCACAAGTATAAAAATAAGATGGTTTTTAAATAAAATGTCAAAATACAAAAAAAAAAAATTAACCAGAAAATAGAAAAACTTAAAATAAAGATTAAACACACACACATACATACCAGTAATTCGCGAACAAAACATAGCATTTGAAATAAGGACATTTACTACTCTAAACAAGCAGGATATCAGTAACAGTACTCGTATTTACTCTATGAATACTCAAATGTGAATTTTATTACAAAAAAATATCGTTTTTTTTTAAACGCCAAGCAAAACTACTTTGGAATTTGACAATGTCGTCTTTAACATAAAAATCCAAATGACATGTGAGAATACTCAAACAAACTCGCACACACATACGCTAACTTGCCTTTCACACACTTACAGAATATCTGAAATATGGTACAATAAAAACAAAACAATGAAGAAAACAGATCAGACAGTTCGTATATTTTGGAATGAATGAAGAACGTAAGAATGACTGACTGTTAGGATGAATGAATGACTGGATGAAAAGTATACTTGTGTGCCTAACTGCCACTCGTAAATCGTCAAGTTTGTTTTTTTAAGTTTTTTTATTTTACGGTTTCAAGGCATGTCTTTCAACTAGAAAAAAATTCTTCGGTTTTTTAGGCCTTTTGATGGTTTTTTTTTTTATTTTATATTGTAGAGAACTGTATGAATGTCAGTTTCAAACAGTGATTGTGAGTTGTTACATAAAAAACTACATGGTTTATAGATTTTTTTTTGTTTTGGTTTTAGGAATTGAGATGGGGGACTTTGGAGGAAAGCACCCCTGATGTAAAACTTAGAGATGCGTTTTAAGTAGGGAAGTAACCGATAGCGAAAATTTTATTTTTTGTTTTTACGCGGATTTGTTTAAGGAAAACTTAAAAAAAAAATATAATAACTTTTTTATTGGTTGGTCTGTAAAAAATCTTTGCAAAACATATGATTTCTTGTTTTATTGTTGGCTGTGAAAATTCTTGTAAATCAAGAATAATCAAGACCATTTGGCAAGTCTAAATCTTTTCGAAAAAACGACTCTGCACTTCGAAAGTGTCCATCCTCTGGCCATTCAAAGCTTTAAGTCTCTAAAATTTTTTTACTAATGCAAATCCGCTTGTTTACTGGCGCAATGGCATGAAATACCCAAACTTGAAAAAATACCACAGAAATAGTTTAGATTTCAAATGAGTTCAGTTACCTTTTACTTGAAATCAAATTCAATATGCTTATCGGTACAGCTGATATTTCTTTTTGATTGTCGGTAGCGTATCGGCACATCTCTAGTTTAGAGTATCAAAAAGTTTAATTTTATAAAAAATTGCCAGAAAGCTTGAGGTTACTTAAGGCTCTATCTGCGTTATAAAACTCAAATAAATAGCGAAATAGAAACTTCGAATCGAAACAATTGAAGCACAAAATAATTATTTTTCAGGAGTGCAAAAAAACGTTTTTAACAAGCTAGATTATTAATTTTTTATTTTTTTTCTTTAGATTATTAAAAATAGTGATAATAAAAACCTTTATGCAAAGTATAAAGAAATGTAAAATTGAATTTACATGCAAATTTACAGTTTATAAGTTTTTTTTTTAGCGGAAAAACGTTTGATATCCACAATCGCGATGTCATTTAAAACGTTCTTCCACTACGCAAGCGGCGTTTAAAACGTTATTCCACGTTTCAAAATCATTTACTTTGTATAATTTTGTAAGTAACTTACAACTTTCTTCCACTAGTTGACTCTTTGTATGTCATTTTGAAGGAGTTAAGGTGCATAATTTTTGGTGAATTGAGGTTTTAACAGTGTAAGATAGTAATGTAAACGGTTATCTGCAAAAAAACAGTTTTTTCAAAAAGTGGCTTTTACAATGTTATTCGCGGCTGTGCTTCAATTGTATCTTCATGTTAAGAGAACACATATTTCGGTATGGTCACCTCCCAAAAAATATTTTTAACGAAAAATTAATAAACATATTATGGGTACTTTAACCATTTTATTTTTAACTTCAACTATAAAATGTTTTTTTTTAATAATTTTTTCCAACAAAAAGCTTTTCAGTCACAAAAAAAAGAAATTTTTAAAAAACTAATTTTGGCGAAAAAGGTTTTACAAACATTTTAAATTAAGATTAATATTTTTACAAATATATATTTTGTTCTTAAAGTTTTTCTCTATTTAGAGAAATAAATAAAATAATACTATTCAGGGAAAACATTTCCAGCTTGCTCTCCCCTTAAAAACCATTTAGGCTTGACAAAACTTTTTACAAATTTATTAAATTTCTCAAAAGACTCTTTGAGCTTTCAAATCATTTTTTTTTTTAAATTATTGCATAGTACATTCTTGTTTTTTTTTAGCTTTTTGAAGTTTCAAAAGCTATTAACTACTAAAATGGCTTTTAAAGTAATAAAATATTTTTTAAGCTACAGAAGCTCTGGTTTAGCCTTTACTAGGATCTTAAAAATATTTCTTATCTTTCTTGATTTTTTCAAGGACTTTTAAAGAAGGAATTATATTCCAAAAACTTTCAAAAAAAAAAATAAAAACTATCAGAAATATATTATATTTAGACTTATTTCGATTTTATTGAAATTCAACACACAAATATATACCTGTATAACTCGATCAAAACCGATTATTCGTTTTCAAACGTTTCAAGTAACATCGTAATTTTAGTTCGCTGTTCTTTTATTTATGTTTCTAAAAAAAGAGACTATTACTTTTGTACCTAACGAATTTGCAAGCTTTTTTTACAGAGTCCTGTTGTTCACTTCCTTTTGCTTTTTCTTGAATTTGGTAACAATTGAAAATCGCTTTAAAGGATAATAACAATAAATTTTTTATTGTTATGTATTTATTTCGTTTTTTATTTAACTTGTATTTCATTGTTGAAACAGGATATTTTTTTTTTCTATTTTCTGATGTCTTTTACTTACAAACTGTGCACGAGTTTAAGATAAAATGTACTTCTTAAAAGCGAAAATAGTTTTGGTGTTTTCTTTTAGTTTTCGTGTTTTTGTTTACCGAGGAATTTTTGTTACATTATTTTGTTGTTTTAATGGCCCATGGGCAATAATAATGCACAGTGGAACATTGGCCAAAACCTCAAAAAAAAATTTTTTTTTTAATTTTTACTTAAATTTTAGCTTACACTTCGAAACATGTAATAACAAATTTCGAATACAATGTACAGCTTTTTATACATTTATTTGACTTTTTGAACAAATACATAGAGGCAGGCTAATTTTTAAATTTTTTTCTTCATTTCAATTAAATTTTAAGGGGTTTCAACATGTTAAACGGCCTTACCAGAGGGTACTACAACGGCTCGCTTTTTACATTATTAACTTGTTACAAAGTTTTATCCTTTCAATGTTTGGAAAGCGCAAAAATAAAAAAAAAAAACTTTATGATAGAGGAACTGTTAATATTGAAAACATCGAGAAAGTCTTATAGAAAACGCATAGAAGCAAGCTTTTCCTCAACAATAAATGTTCAGTGTATTTAGCAAATATAGAAAATTGGGAATTTAGCACGTCATACAAAAATCTTTTAATGATAAATTTTGTATTACCAAAATTAACTTTGATAATATTCTTGCATGTGCCCGTGCTAAGAACTAAACTGGCAATTGATTTTTTTGGTGTTTTCTTATGAAAACAATAAAATGAAGCCATTTGTCATTTAATCTCGTTTTTTCTTTTACCCACTTACAACTACAATTCGAGTCGGAAAAAAGCCAAAAGAGAAATGTAAGAAGAGATAAACTCTCTGTTTATTGTTGGTGTTTTGTTTAAGCTTTGATAATGTTACAAGTAAGACTTTGAGTATTTATAATTCTTATTCGCTTTAAGGTTTTATTTGCGTAATTTTTCCAGCTTTTCTAAAATTTTTGGAACACCATAAATTTAATTCTTCTTCATGATTCTCTTTATGTCTAATTCAATTCAATTTATTTTTTTTACTATTTTAAAATTTCACACATCTCATATCATATTTCTCATATCAAATTAAAATTCCCATACCTGGTTAAATTTCATGATATCAAATAATATGAATGACAAATGTTAAAAAAGAAGAAATAAATAAAACCAAGAGTAAAGTAAAATTATTATTATTTATATTAATTTCCCTATTTTAGAATAAGTACAAGGCAAGGCGAATTAATTTTTCAGGTGGCGCTGAAAGCTCAGCTGTGCTACTTTTTTTTCTTAATAGATAGAGGAATGTCAAAAGTTACTTGTGTTTTTGACATACCGGCTAACGAAAGCAACAAAAAAATACATTGTTGTGTTTTTGGTGATGTTACTTGTTGTAGTATCGACACCACCGTTTACATGAATTCGCCTTGGTACAAGGTATAGCCCAAGGCGAATTTATACCAGGTGACCTTATCTGGCTACGTAAGCAACGGCTGATAACTAGACATGTGTCAAAATGGTAGACCGTGTTGGCGGTTCTGGGGAATCTTTACTAAATTCTACAATTTTCACTTAAAATTATGAAATTTTAAATTTTTTTAAATTATTACATTTCAAAACACACAATTTAAAATAAAAAACAAAACGAAATGTTTGTTTAAATTGTTGTTAAGTGTTGTTAACGTTTTCAAAATAAGACCACCTTGTAAGAATTCGCCTTGGTATGGTCATTATAAATTTTGTTCACAATTTAAAAAAATATGGGAACAAAATTAAAACAAGCTTCAAAAATCAAATAAATGAATTTGACATTACATGGGTAAATAATGAAATCTCCCCCGGGTACTTATTATTGTATGAATTTCCCTTTTAATTTTATTATTTATTATTAAGTACAAACAATTTGTTGATCAACATACTGAAATAATTCACTCAAAGTCATTTACATTGAATTCACATTTCCACTTTTGACATTTGGCTATACGATAAAGTAACGATAGAACATTTTTGTGTGTTCACAAGTGCAAAAACAAAAATCGTATATTTTAAACGATAATCCATACAACGGAGCTTGTGAATTGGACAATTGATTTTATGTGTTGATATTTTTTATATGAAAAAATAAAAATAAAATAAAGAAAAACGTATAAGTTCGTTACCTTTGAAACATTGGCTTATTTCATGGAAATCAAAAGTGATATGGCGGCACGTTTTATAATCACATATCTAAGAAATATATGTGGCTGTCTGAAGGCCATTTACAATGATAAACATATTTATAAATGGTCTTCCGATCGAGCTTCAATTAGCAATAAGGCTTGGACACACCAAGATGGGTCAAGAACTCTCTGAGTAGGAGGGCCAAACATTTGTTATTTCTTAGCGATGTTACTTATTACCTTTTGATCTTAGAAAAATTTGCCCCAAATTGTTTAAATGCTATTTCTTTATTCTTTTGAACATTTTTTTTTTTTGCAAAATCCAAAACCCTTTTTTGGCTTTTTTTCAAAGGGAAGCTTATGACTTTTCCTTTCTGAGCTTTTTGGTCGTTTAGTGGAACATCAAAATTATTGTCTTGCAGGCAATGGGTTTTTAATTCTTTTAAATTGTCCAATGGCGGCGTAATGAGCGTGACAAAATTTCAGTACAACCCACGTACTAAGTTTTGTTGCTTTACTAAAAGAAATATCAATATTATAGTGCTTTGGCCTAACTCTCCCACTGTGCACTCGGATGAAACGTGTATTTTCTTTTTGGTTTTTTTTTACCTCTTAACTAAAAATTGTGTTATGATTTTTGTTTGTTTGTTTTTTCATTGATTTTAGCAAATTCTTATGTTTTTGTTGGTTTTGTAGTTGTTTTTTCATTATTGTCATTATATGTGCGTTGGGTTGTGAAAACAACAGATTAAAATGAACTACTTTAATGCTCGGCAGTCAAACACGAACCCAATCCATCCAGCTACCAAACCTTCTTCTCTTCCTTTACCCACTCGACCCTTTGGCCTATGATGGAAACATGGCCCTTAACTGTTACACTGTTATTGGATCATTTAGCTGTGCTGCTTTTCTTCTTAGAGCCATTTCAAAGGCAGAAACATATAAATAGTTTTTGTAAAAGCCATTTTATATACAAAATAATATTTGCGCCTTAAACAATATTTTCTCCATTATTGTTATGGCCGGGAGAAATTCATAATCGCCTTTAAAAACGTGGTGGCAGTAAATAGTTAAAGTACATCGTGGTTTAGTTTGGACAATAAGAAGAGCACTTACTAATGTAGTACATGTGTGTGTGTGTGTGCGAGTCTGAGTGCCTGATTTTATTTGAGCAAGAATCTGTGTTCGATGTACTGATGTGAAAATATTTAATGGGCTTCCGGGTATGGCGGAATTTTTGGGTGGCAACCTATTTATGTGGAAAAATTATTTCAAATGTCTGTTAAATAAAGTGCTGTCTTTAAAAAAAGGATTTCAAATCTTAATTCAATTTTTGTGGATAGTTTTTACTATAAATATTTTTTTGCAAGCAGGGGTTTTTTTTTACTTTTCAAAACAGTTTGAAGCAATTTTACTAACCATATTTAATCATTTAATTGCCGGAACCATATTATAATTAAATTAAATACGTTTAATGGCCCTTTTAATCACGTAATGTCGTGACCAAGCGCAATTAAAATACTTAATGAAACTGTTGAATGATTGTTTTGCGTGTGTAAAGATTGAATCAATTATTTCTTAATCAGGCTGCCGATGAACTTATGAAAACCAAATTTTTTTTTAAAAATAATAATATTTTCCTTTGCAACGTAATTGAGAATTTATAAGATGTAAACTAGATTTTCCTAAAAAACCTACTACACTTTTCCCCTCACCTAACATTAAATAAAAACAAAAAGTTCTTTTTAAATTTGATTTTATCTTAAAAATGTACTGTCAACTCTTTGTGTGGGGGTTTATTTTTAGTAAGGATTAAATACAAAATATTTTTGTTGAAATATTTTAAATTTATTGCAAAAGTTATTGTTGTTATTGCTGACAGCAACAAAAAAATCAAAAACTTTTTTTATTTTAGCCGAAAATTATTAAAGCCTCCTTTTCAAATTCCTTTTCGTAATCCGATAAACCTTTCGTTGCGTATTGATGTTTTGATTTACCAACAGAAAAGTTTAATTTTTATTTAAAAAGGACAAACATAGATTTTTTTTGTATGTTTCTTGTATTCTCCTTTTTGGTCATTATAAATTTGTAAAACATTTTAATCTTTTTTTATGGTTTGGTTGCTCTTAAGAATTTTTATTCTTTAAAGGTTGCCATTAGAAATATTTGAAGTTTTGGAGAATTTTTTTGTTCAGTTCAACACAGAATTAAATGCATAAATTAGTTTTTTAAATCGATTGGATTTAAAAGAGTGAAGTGGCATTAAAAGATAAAATTTTTGCCATATTAACTTGAAATAATTACCCCAAATATTTAAAAGAGTTTTTCAATTTAAGATTTTTTGGGGGGAAGTTTTGCTTCACTTCGCTAAAAACCAACCACTTGCGATGTCCTTGTTAGAGCTAAGTTTCGCTTTTAGCTACAAAACAGGGTATGAAAGAGAGAGATTGAAGTCATTCTTTTGTGGTTATTTTTGACGCCAATCAGGATCAGTCTAAGGGAAATATGGAACTGGAAATTCACCATTAGTAGAAATTCTGAGAAAATAAATAAAGCATGTTCAAATATATCCTACGATTTTACCTTCTTCTGGGGGTCTCAGACTACCGAAGCGTATTTAAGTATGTGTCTTGCTTATTAAATATGGGATAGGGATCATCAAAATCCTTTCCCCGTTCACCGTTGCCCTTTTGACAGCCTGCGACAAATGCTGGAGTAACACGATATTTCTTCGTAAACCAATTAATATATTTAAAGCTCTGCCAAGGATACAGAGTGTTTAAAGTAAATACAAAAATGTAATACAATATTATTTCTTATATATATGTACATAATTTGTTATAAATACTTAAAATTCTTCATTTATAAGTGGCAGAAACAAGCAAAAAGATAAGTATATTTTTATTTATCTTACTGCGATTTCTTTGAGCAATTTGTCGAAATTTTCTTGCTTTCATGTTTTTGAAAGAAAAACAAAAGGAAATTTTGTTAAAAATATATTTAAAAAAATCCAATAAAAACAGTACAGAGGACATAATAAGAACACATTTTATTTTCCGGACAATCGGTTTGAAAGCAACCACAGCCAATTTAGCTAAAAGATCCTTAACAGCAATTTTCGGGCCTTTCTTTGATACAATCATGTAGAACACACCAACTAACTAAAACTCTTACATTTAACAAACAAAAGTATGCCAACTACCAGTACTCCAAAACACACGCACACACTGTTGTTTTGTTAATAAAAAAAGAGTTCTGTAGTACGTGTACGAGGGGTAGTGTACATCCGCATCCTTTGTTGCTCGATAACAACAAAAATTATTAGAAAAAGTAAAAAAGAATAACTACGTGCTAATGGCGAAATAAGAAAGAGAAAAGTGTACTAAATGACATTTTCAAACCCTACTCATGTTAAGTGTTGCATAGTTTTTTTTCAGTTCTGTTCTGTTCTCTATTTCAATTTCAATTTTCCCGTTTTTTTCGCCAAAGTTCATTTGTTCTGGGTTGCTGACCCATTTACTCGCTAAACTTTTCTCTTATTATTTTTATATTTTACTCTTGTATTGTGTGTAAAGATTTCATAACCATTTCCGCTGAGGTCAACGTCATACATGTGTATGCCAAAAGTTATAAGATGATGACCCACTCAACAGTGCAGTTCTCTAACGCTAATGGTTTTTGATAGTTGTTAATTTTTCTTAATGTACGCTACAGGTGGTATAATAATCAGAATCTTCGTTATTGCATTGTGATTTTTTTTTTTGTATAAAGTTAAGTTCTTATTCAGTTCTTTTTCAGTTGTAGTTTATTCTAGTTCACTTTTAGCTCTGTTCTAGTTATGTTCTAGTTCAGTTGTAGTTAAGTTCTAGTTCTAGTTCAGATCAAGTTCAGTTCTAGTTCAGTTGTAGTTGTAGATCTAGGTCAGTTTTAGTTCACTTCTAGTTCAGTTCTGTTTCAGTTGTAGTTTATTCTAGTTCAGGTCTAGTTCAGTTTAAGTTTAGTTCTAGTTCAGTTCTAGTTCAGTTCTAGTTCAGTTCTAGTTCAGTTCTAGTTCAGTTCTAGTTCAGTTCTAGTTCAGATCTAGTTCAGTTCTAGTTCTAGTTCAGTTCTAGTTCAGTTCTAGTTCAAGTTCAGTTCTAGTTCAGTTCTAGTTCAGATCTAGTTCAGTTCTAGTTCTAGTTCAGTTCTAGTTCAGTTCTAGTTCAAGTTCAGTTCTAGTTCAGTTCTAGTTCAGTTCTAGTTCAGATCTAGTTTAGTGCTAGTTCAGTTCTAGTTCAGTTTTAATTAGATATTGATTTTAGTCCTAAGCTTTAGGCAGCACTTAATGGAGGTTATGCCTTTAGAGTCGTTTATTATCTACTACTTTTCTAATTTCTTGAAAGTACTTTAACTTCATTGCGCAAAAAGGAGAATTAAACGACAAAAAAAAGAGAATTGTTGTATAATAAATAAAATGGCCTTCAGGGAATCAAGTATTTGAACAAAACTTTAACACGCTTTTAAATGTATTTTAAATAAAATTATCTTTTACAATATCAAAACTAATTCCATAAAGGACATGATAAGAAAAATGTTTTGCTTTTAGAATTTAAGTTAAGTAGAATCAGCTAAACACAATTTAATCTTTCAATGACATTAAAAAAAAATCCTTGAACAATCAGCACTACAGTGAGTATGATTATTGTTAGTTATTAGCAAAATAATGGTTGTCTACTGAAGCGTATGATTAATATTCGGAATAATATTAAATCATTTTCGTTTATTCAATAATATAATACAACACAATACAATGTGTGCGACTTAATATTTATTATGTTGACATTTCAAAACCATTTTCCCTTAAACACAAATCAATTTATAAAAAATTGTATTTTTTTTTTGCTATTTTGTATGTTTTTGTCATGTTAAATTTATTTTGTTATAATCAAAACGTGTGTTTTGATTAGTTTTAATTTATTTATTTTATGTTTTTATATGGCATGAAAAGTCTTCACTATTCCAGCAATTGACGGTTGTTCAAGCTTAAATTAACGACACGCAATGACTTGAATTTTCTTTTTTTTTTAGTATAAATAAAAACATATTAATGAACCATCCCATCCCTTTTTATATATTTTTCCATTTTTTTTGTATTTTTATATGTCTGTATTTAGTTGCTGTAGATGAAATTATGTATAATCATTGTGTAATAAATAAAGCAATTTTGCAGTAATAAGAAGAGTGCACCAGAGAGCAAAAACTTTTCTGCCATCCACTACTATTCAATTTATTTAGCATTTAATTTATTGCAAAGCTCCTCAGTTAGTCTGTCTGCCTGCCTGTCAGTCTGTCTGTCGGGCATGACGTTTTTTCCTTATCTTCAGTCTTCTAAATACATGCCATTCATAACTTATTGAAATTCCTCGAAAGACTTGACGGTATTTTCTATATAAACTAAACATACTTTCTCTTTTTTTTTGCTACATGCACACTAAGACTCACAGACACACAAATACATGGGATTTTACATGCATCCTTCTCATCCTACTCGTAGTGTTGTGTAGTTATGTAGTTATGACTTACGGATACGTGTTAGTTTTTAAATGTATTCAACGAAAATAACGTAAAATCTCCCCTTAAGTGAATTTTATGATGCTCAAGTGGAACTGCTGAGGTACCTCAAGAACAATGGGCTCTGAACGTCTTTTCTCTTGCCTTTAAATAAATTTATTATTAAATAGGAAGCAAATTATAATTAATAAAAGGTTGATCGATTAATTGGTATGGAAAAAGGAAAAAATTCTGTTGTTTATCTTGTTTACCATGCATATTGTTGGGTAAATGATGCAAATACTTAGAGAAAGACTTGCTGAAGGGGTAGTGAAAGGTCGATTATAAAACTTGAAAAATAAGATATTTAATTAAAGCGGAATTAACTTATTAATGCAAAAGCTGACTTACGAGCATATTAAAAGAGAAACCAAGGTCATTGAAATTTTTTACGATTTTAAATAAAAAAAAAAACAGAATTAAATCATCAAGAGACTAACTCTTCTCTTTTGCAATTTTCGAATCAAATACAAAATTTACTGGTTGCTTACACACAACTTGAAATTCTTTACATTGGTAATATCCAGGGAAACCAGAAATTTGCTCTTAAAAACACGTTTTATGCGCATTAAAAATGTTAAAAATATGCCCTAAAAAATCAAAAATTGCTTATTTGAAGACAAAATATTAAACAATTTAATAACAAAATTTAAAAAAAGACCTAAAAATAGTCGAAAGATATACTAAATGATTGGTCTTCATTTCTATGTATTAAACATAAAGCATAACATTTATCCTTAATGACAACCTGCTTTGTCTTACAATTTGAGAGTAAAAATTAAATGTAGATGGCGAAATTGGAGTAACAGCAATTTCGAAAAAAAAGTTATTTTCTGCGAAAGCTCCTTTAGCATCTTAAAAAATTTAACATGCATCAAAATATGCCTCAAAAAATATGCGCTATAAACTTAAAATATGCTGCAAAAATGCCCGTTTAGCTAAATTATGCAGGAAAATGCTACAAACGGTAAAATATGCAAAAACATGCCTCAACAAGTCGATGCCAAAATTCATAAAAGGCTCTAAAACGGATAAATATATTGTTGCGCCTTCATTGCTCGCACAAGGAAAAACATGCAATTGCATATGTCTGGTTTCCCTGGTCATATCATTTCAACAATTGATGTTGTTCTCTTTTCCTGCATTGAAATATACTTTCTAATTTTTTATATGATGTTAAGATCTCTTTACGTTTTTGACAATATGTAAACAATGACTGTAGCAAAAAAAAATTAGAATTTGAAAAAATTATTAAGATTGGAAACATTGTTAAAGGCGGTAGTCAAGAATGAAAAAATTATAAGCTACATTTTATTTGATCATGTTGTAAAATTCCTTTCTTCATAAAAATAATTTAATGAAAATTAAATTTGAAAAATTTGAAAGCCCACTTAAAATATCAAAATTTGGATTAAAACCCATGAACAGTGCAAAAAAATAACCACAATACTAATTATTGTTAAATGATATTAACTATATTTACATCATGTAAACAATTCAACAAATAAATAACTAAATTTAAAAACAAATATGACCGATTTTGGTATAAATTACACAAGATTTTTCGTTATCTATTAATATTAACAGTGTGATCAATAAAAAATGTTTCCTTTTGTCTTATTAAATTCAGATTTTATGAATTAGAAAACCTTGAATTAAAAAAATAAAAATATTAATAACAAATACAAATTCTAACAGCCGTATTCATGAAAAAATAAAGTGCAAATTTTGCCGTAAAACACATTTCAAACCTATTTTATTTTTTATGAATACAGCAGTAAATATTTACAACATTTATACATAAATAATAAAAATTGTGCAAGTTTATTACATTTGGTCCTTTCTTATTCCACCGTGAACCCATAGTGCAATAACTTCAATTGAATGCAAGCAAAACAAAAAAAAAAAAAAAAAAACTAAAGAAAAGTATGAACTGCATAGTAAAATAACAATCTGCTTTGTTAAACTGATTAATGTTCATAGATTCTTTCGCACTAAATGCAACAGGGATACCGAGCATAGTTCACAGTGTCTCTCTGGCTGCCAGTCCCCTTTAGATTTAGTTTATACACCACTTGAAACAGGTTTCTATTATTTCTGATTCTCATACTTTCAGTTCTGTGAATGGAAAAATGTTATTGTTTCATTTTACGCATAAACGGCAACAACGTGAGTGCAGTGTATGCGTGAATATAAAAACAGCAGCAACAGCAACAACAAAAACCCAACCCACAAGATGAATAAGAGATGGTCTACACCAGCACCAGCGTCACCACCAATGCAACCAAAGTATTCTTTATATGCCTGCTCTCATATATTTACTCGCCCAAAGGAAGGATGTGTATGTGTGAGTGTGTATTAAGTTGAAGCAGAGAATGCAAAAAATTAAAAATAAACTAAAATTACGTAAACAGCCTCAAGTATGATTAAGCTAAAAATACATGAGAAATATATAAAATATGTGTGTGTATACTCACCAGTACCAGGAAAAAAACTAAAACTAATAATATAAACGAGAGTAAAAAAAAACACGCAAAAGGAAGTTAAAGTGGCTTCAAATAGGAAATCCTTCAAAGACATTTCATGGGTTTGTTTGTATAGATGCCAGGTTTTAGAAAAGAATGGGCTTGAATACGTAAATTATTTGCAAATACATGACTTAAATTTTTAGTTTTTCTTTTAAACTATTTTTGCTAAAAAAAACTTATTTTTTTTTAATTTTTGTCGCTGCTTACATATGCACACAAGTACGTACGAGTGTGATTTGTGTACGAGGAGCGCTTCCTTAAGCTGCTTTTACAATGTCGAAATGAAACTAATTAAAAATTCCTGTAGTTTTTTTATTGTCACCCATAAAAAACAACATAAAACTTTAAAACACAAAAACATCTTAAGCATTGAAAATAAAGTTTGAAACGAAAAAGGTTTTTTCTTCTTGTGCATTCATGAAATGTTTTGGCTTTTGTTGTCATATAAAATGGGTTAGCAAAATTCCATTCAATTAGCTTAATATAAGCCTTTTGTTTAGGCTATTCTTCTTGTACTTTTGGAATATGGTCGACACTCTATATAGAAATGACAAAAAGGGCTTGATTTAGGCTCATGAATGTGTTTATGAAATGTGTCAAAGTATGAGAAGACGAATAAATGGTGAAGTGCTCAGTACGAAAAATACAAACAATAAATTTCCTGTAGTGCAATTCACTAACTTTTAACACTTTAAAAAGTGTTAACTTTAACCACACATTTTGGTGTTTGCTCTAACCACTATGTGATTCACTAACTTATTTATAACCACGGTAAACAGTTTTATATTTCTCTCTATTCAAATTGATATATTGTGGCAACTCTGCCAAGAGAAACATCAAAATAGGATAAAATAACAAAGAAGAATAAAAAAAAACAAAACAAAAACTTTTCATTTAGAGATTTTAAATGATATTGTGCAAAGTGCTTAAATAATTACTAATTTTTATTATTATATTAATTATTTTATTTTATTATTTTATTAATTTAATTTAAATTAAATTATCTTTTTAATTTTATTTGATAAGAATAGGATAAATAAATAAGAAGCTCTACGGAAAATTGGTGTGTGATAAGAAGTTGATAAATTGTAGGCTAAATACCTTAAAGCCATATCATTTATCGACTATACAGGTACAAAGAAAATAAACACTTTTCTAAGCGGATTTAACCACACCAAAAATGTTGGTGTTAATAAACCACAATTTGTTTTGTTTAAAATAACAGCTGACTGAAACAGCTGGCTTTTAACACCAGCAGATGTCGTTAAAAGTGTTAGTGAATAGCAAAATGGTTAATTTTGTTGTTAACATTTTTAAACGAAACAATTGTGGTTTCTCGTTCAACCCAAAACTTTGTAAAAAAAATACAAAATTCACTTTAGCACCATAAATGTGATCAAGTACAAGAAAAATAAAACATACAAAACTTGAAGGTGAAAGTTTTTAAGCCAAAGAAGTTGGAAAGCAACAATATTTTCAATCAGCCTATTATGAACTTAATGTTATTAAAGGACCAAATTTGGATTAAAAATAAAATATATAAAGAGATATTTTTTAACAAAAGATGCAACATAATTGGATTAGAATAAGATCTAATCCCAATTGCAGTCCTGACATATTTTGGAGCAAAATATAAGCGATCTTAATTCAACTGATAATTTCGTTTGTCAAAAATCGGTGAGTTGTGAAAACGGGCCTTAATAAATCTTCTATTTAAGTAAAATTGTAATGATGTGCGTTGCTAATCGCATCACCAGACAACGGCTGGCTTGATTGCGGTAGTTTTTCTGTTTATTGCTTTAAATATTCCGCAAATGGTGTCTATGGAAAGAAAATATGTAAAAGTTTCCCGGTGGGCGTGGCACATCCCACACAAAACTAATATTAATAACATTAAATCTAGAGTACGGTTACGATAAAACATCAATATCTGCCAAAGAGCGGGCTGGATTGGAGAGAGAGCATGGCACCGTCTTTATTAAGACAACAAAGTTCTTTTTAGAGAAAATAGTTTGTTTTTTTTAATAAAAAACAACTGTTGTAAAGTGGAATGGTTTACACATGTGGCAGAAGCACTTCTGATGCAAATGAAATATAGATTTTTATATATCTGAAGAGAGGTTACAGTAAAAGTGTTCAAACGATGTACAAAAAGCTTGGACACAACATCAGACTGTTAAACTTGGCTCAGTTGGAAACGTGATCGTGGCGCCTCCTATACTGGTGTTTGTAGTTTGGTTATCCGTCATAAAGTGGGCTGGAGGAAAGTAATGACGTGGCACCTCACAAACAAGACAATATAAATTTCTTTTTTCTGTAGATTTCTGAAGAACAGTGGGGGGGTATTTAGAGAAGTGGGAGTAGCACTTTCTATACGAAGACAATATAAATTTCTTTATATCTAAGGAACGGTAGCAGCAAAATTTATATAGCGACTGGCTGCATTAACCTTCCTGTGAATGTTTGCCAGTTCACTGAATCACGGCCCGAACACACCTTAAAGTTGTTCATAAATATTACCCAAAATTACATTGCAAATTGCTGAGCGGACACCCTGTCAGTTCCAGAGATTTTAAAAACTACATTGAATAGTTGACTACATCATCTTGGTTAATTTTAGAATCCATCGATTTGTACGTCATACAATCCCCAGCGTTTTCACTTTGAATCTTAAAATTCAATTCGTTGATATAATTTTATTTTTTTAAATTATCACTTGAAATTTTCACTGAAATTTCGATAGAGCGATGTTTGTCGGGCCAACTGAAGTTACTCTAAAAGAATATCAAATTAAGTGGGTTATTGGAAGAAATAATGTCCTTAATCTGGACTGTAAAGTCCTACTTTACAATTCTTTATTTAAAACCAATCCAGTACAGTGATATTGATTTACAAGAGCACCTGCACGATGGTTTAATTGCATGGTGCTTCGCAACCTCGTTGTGATTGATTTATGCATTAACCAAGTGCCCCCGCGTATGCGAGAATTATATTTCATACACAGTTTGCAATTTTGGGGTATAATCGCCAAAAAACACCCTCTTTCTTGTCTAGGAGCTGCAGTTTCCGTACTGACAACAACAGAGCCTATGGATGATTTAAAGATCGCTTCAGATGCCCATTCCACATGGGCCCCTGTACGAATAAAGACACCCCTTTTTTCCCGCGATGTGGGTGTGACCACAGTCACGTCGTGCTCTCTGAACGTATTTCTAATAACGACAAGAACATCTTTCGAGTCCTCGGGATTCAGGAAGTATTTTTTGGAAAGCATACCAAATGTGATCTCACCAATAGTTAGATCGGTATTTTAGGCCGGGGGCGCCTAACTCCCGAGGAACCATTAGTTGAGTACTGCTCGTTTAGCCCGCTACCAAATCTCTGTTCCGAAGAACTCAATAGAAGTACGACTATAAAACGGAAAAGATTAATCTTCCGATATCTCTATGCAGCTTCTCTGTGATGCGTCGAATTTGTATCCTTGCGGATCCTAGGAATTGTTTTTTTAAGTTCCCTAAGCTAAACCCCGCGAAGCTCTGCGATTGTCTGCAGGAAAGTAACCAGAGTCCCTGCCGGGAATCGAACCCGCAACTTTGTCACAAATGAATGACCTTAACCTGACTTTCCCGGAAGATGAAACACCAAAAGGTGAAATATTCTTCAGTGACCACTACATCCTCTAACGGTCAAGATAGTGCTATAGTATTCAGTAAAGGGACGGCCTCCATTATTGGAAAAATCCAAAGGCACCAAATGAGCTTCTTTGAATTATTACGGCCGCCGCCTGGTATGTTAAAAACTCGAATATTTACTAGGATTACAATGTGCGATTAGTGAAAAACTTTGCTCACAAAATATACATACTTTGAGTTTAAACCAAAACCTGTCGTTTAAGTGACAGTGGCCAAACCTGCCCAAAGGGAAGAGACTTTATCGACGGTGAACACCTACACGAACAGGAACCGTAATCAGCCAAATTTTTATTAAAATGTTTTGAAATATAAAAAATCATTAAACAAAACCAAAATACGTATAAAGTGGAATTATGGCCAGAAACCGAAGGAACTATAGAAATGGGTTGTCTGGTAAAGAAAGCTGTCTGTTTAGTGTGTTTACACTGATTCGCGTTTTAGATTTTTCGAGTTTCCCGATATTTTTTCGATGTGTGCCATATTGAAAATCAAAACTTGATTTTGAATTGAAATTTAATAATCCTAAGACAAAATAAATCATTCAATAATTTAGTCGGTTTTGAATTTTTTTGACTATTTTGCTAAAAATTTCATTCCAAATCCTAAAGGTTTTTTCTGTATTAAATGATTTGTTCACTAAAGCAAATAATGACTGCTTCTTGATTTAACTAAGGGCACATCTTAATCGACTCAATATGGTCTCAGAACAAAGCACCTTTGATTTTCGCATTTGTATTACAAAATTTTAAAAGTTCAAAACAGTGGAAACCAAATATTAAAAACATTTTTTTTATTACTTGAACTTAAAAAAAACATTCCAAAGTTTAAGTTTTAGACAAAAATTTTGGTGATCAGTAATTATGTCCAGCAGTGGAAGGAAAAATAATTTTTTGTTGTACCCAAAAGTGTAGTATTCCTTCTGAAAAGTACTAGCACTATGCCAATAAGCGTACTATTCCTTGTAGTGAATTAATAGGAAATAAATGGAGAACGTTGATGTGAAGTCAGTTGAAAAGCTTTTGTGGAAAATTTTAGTGAGGCTTTCAAGCGAATGTGTTGGTAATCACAGATTTAAGATTCTAATTTCTCTGAACAAATCAAGTCTGATTAATACAAATGACTTTTATTTTATCTTTAACAGTTACAAACACATTATATGTTTATCTAATAAACTAAACTTTACGTTTCTCACAATCTGCTTATAAAAAGTTTATTCCCTTAACATCCTTTTCCTACGTTTGTAGACAACACTCTGAAGTCGTTACAAACCAGTTCGCAATTTCCTTTTTCCCCATTTAAATTATTTTGTTGCGGTTAGTTTTGCTTCATCCTCTAGTTTTATTCCTCCATTTTGGTTTAAATAATATTGTTCTTATTTTACACGACATCTTGATGAACTTAGAGGAGAAGACAATGTAAGAATTTTTATTAGCCACATCAAGTGGAATGCTGATGCACTATAAACGACAACAGCACATCTCTAAAACTGCCACTTAAGGAAAATCTCTTTTCAACGCGTGAAATAAAAAATGAAAAACAAAGAAAAAACACACATAAAACTAAAAAATAGACAAATGAGAACCATAAGAAAAGAAGCGTAGAGTTGGAGAAAAAGAAAAAACGTAAGAAGTACGCAAACTATGTTAAAAGGATTATTTCTTTTACCCGGGGTTTTAGCAACAAATTTTATAAAATATTTAAAATCCTAAGGCGAGACTTTACTTTTTAATGTATGCAAGAGAATGGGGGGAGCGCAAAGGAAAGGCAGGAGTTGGAGCGAAGAAAATAAAAAGTTTACGCGTATGCGTTAGTTTAAATGCGTCATTTTGGCATTGGCTTGGAGGAGGATACTGTTTTTTTAGATGTTTGTTTAGCTGGTTTGTTTTAATCGAGTTGAGTGCTTGTGTTTATTGTTTGAACATACAATTCGTTCCACATCATCTTCTTGTTCCTACTTAAGACTCCTTGGGAAGTTTAAGTTTATGGCTGTTAAAGAAAAAAAAAAGACAGACGCTTCCTTTTTATGAGTAGCGTTCGCTTCCTTTTTGTCGGTCTGCTTGTTTGCGCTCTCACGTTTTGTCTTCTTATTTATTACTTTGAATTTAGTTGGCGTGTGACAAGTACGTCTTAAGCGGAAATAAAAAGTTGACTATAATTTTTTCAAAACTTCCTTGTTGTACCCTAGACGATAAACGCTGAAGGGGGCATTATGGGTTTAATCTTAAGTTTGTAACGCATAAAAAATTAATTAATTCTTATGCCGATCGACTCACAATCACTTTTCAAATCTAATATTGTCTGTTCTTCTGAGTAGCCGGCTGACTGACTGTCCATGTCCATGAATACCTTGTGCGCAAAATACTGTCCTCCACAATTTTTCAAAATAAATAGATGAAATTTAACACATTATAACTGGCCCAAGCACGACCTTCTCTCAGGGGTATGTGTACAGACGAACATCGTATATTTGATTAAAAAAATAGAATTTTCTGCGATGGCGATTTTTACGGTATTGATAAAATAGTTTGTAGGTACAGTTATTGAATCGAGTTTCTTGAGTCAATAATTTTTTTAACAAAATGTTTCTGGGATTTGTTAACAAAATTTAAATAAACCAAACAAAATGCCGAATCTTTATTTATTTATTAATTATGACGTGCTAAATTCGCAATATTTAATTTATTTTTTAATAAATACACTAAAATTTATTTATCGCTGGTTGTTTAGGCCAGATAATCAGGAAACCTTTTTCGAAAAACTTTTGCAAAACTAAATATATTTTACTAATAAAACTCTAAAGCGATTGAGAATTACGAGCTTCGATTCGAATATTTTTTTTTTATTGAATATGAAAAAATATTTAATTATTTCAATATTTGTTAATGCCACAATCACAGACAAAATTATTAGTAGTTTTTTATGAATTAAAAAAATTATTTAAAAAGTATTTAAACTTAATTAATGTAATAATTGAATCAATTATTTATTTTTGTTGAACGAAAATTAAAAATATAATTTGGATTTAATTAACATTTTTAAAATAAATTTTGAATTAAAATAACAATCAAATTACAAAAAATTATTTCGTTTAAAATAAAATAATTAAAACTTGTGAAATTGTTGTTGGAAATCAACACATTGTTTGAAATGGCATAGTGTTTTGATCATTTTTTTAATTATAATTCAAAATATCATTTATTTGAAAAAAAAAAATTTTTAAATTTTTTGTGATTGTCGACATTAAAAGTTTCTGTATAAAGTTTTTCCCCTTTCTAGTTTACGTATATAAGGTCTGAATGCTACGAATAATCATTCTTTCTCACTTGCTCAATGTCAAAAATGCTGTTTCCGTTTTTCCTAAGCGATTTTATCTTCTTGTTTTTTTTTAGCAGCTGTATCTGCTTGTTTTATTTCCCATTTCTATTTCCATAAATAAATTATTTTGTTTTTTCGATCGGCTCAGAGAATAATTAACAAATTCCTATCCAGAGCTCCTACACACAAACAATATTAAATATGTTTTATTGAGTTCTATTTTGCAAAGTGTTATATTGATAAACTTTTTCAATGAATCAAATAAAAAGATTGTTGACCTAAAATTTTATTTTTAAATATTTTCTTGAGACATGTTTTTCTGTGTTGGGAAGTTTTAAAAGGATACTCCAGCTTATGGGAAAACACTCTTTGAGGAAATAGGGTGTAACACGGCACTGGTCAGACTATTGGTTGAGGACCATTCGGGAATCTCGTGGTTATTGTGGTTTGGACCCAGCTTCGCGAGATGGAAGATCTTGGAAAGGCTGCTCTAAGGCGAATTTTTTACTACTTGTGGGAAATTTCGGGCGACCCACACCTGGCCAACAAAACCTATTTTAAATGGTGGAAACCTTAACAAGATTTTACCTAACGCCTATGCAACTAAATGTCTGTTCGAAATCGATCTTTAATCTTCATAAGCCTTTTAAGTAAATGTTCTAAATTAATTCGTTATCACACCAATATTTTAGGGAGACCGGTCCATATTCGAGTGTAACTTCCTAACTGTCACCAAAAAGGCAGTGGTGTAAGGTATCATTTGGTTGGGCTTGCCGGACCACACTGTATTTAATTTCCTTTTTAATAAGCGGCAGTTTGTTTTTTTGAAAAGTTGTTCGTTCCTTAGGTCGTACCTCAGTTTTGCTTTTAAAAATTTATTCAGAATCGTTTGAATAAAACATTTAATTTTATAGATTAAATTCACGAAATTGAAACACTAGCAAAATTCCTTGCTATGAATAATGAGTTATTTTATAAGTTTATTAAATATGACTGTTGTGGCGATATTCATAAGTTAATGATTTCAATAATTAATATCTTGTCTAGGCATAATTCGTATTGCTGTTACACATATTTAAGTTAAAAAAACAGCTTTAAAAACTGCCAATTTAAGTAGGTATTCACAGTGGCCTTCATCACTCTACTCTACTACTGTCGTCCTTTGTGCTTTCGCTGTGGTCCGCTATGGCTTTTGCTTTAAGCCACATTCTTTTATTCATTCACATATTGATAGTTATTGCCAAAAATGTCTGTGGTTTGTTTGGCTTTAAAAACCTCCTCCTGCTTGCCTTTAGGAGTGCAGTGTACATGTGGGTGTGTGCGTGTGTGATGTGAAAATTTGTATGTTGGTGTCAGGGGGTCTCTGTTTTTATTGGTTTTGTTAACTATTAATAGCTTAATTTTACTGTTTTTGATATTTATTTTTGTTTTTGCTTTGATGTTGTACTTGCGTTGACATAAAATAGCAACCACTAATTTTTTTTTTGGTTTTGCGGACCTGCCCTATAAAATTGCTCGGAAATGAAATGTAACGATACCCGTTTGACATACCAACCATAAAATAACATTTTATTGTTTCCTGCAAGTTTTATCGTTTTGCAAGGATCTCTTAATTCATGCGAGCCTGTGTTTATGGCTTTGTATATAACAACAACAACAACAAACATTCATATGTATATACATATATGCACGTATGTTATAATCATAAGTATATTTAAGTGTGTTTGTTTGTTCAAGATAAAAAACTGTAGGCTCAGGATAATGCGTAAAATGTCTTTAAGGGCTTTTGTTTTAACTTACGAGTATTTTTAATGTTTGTATGTGTCTGTGTGCGTGTTGTTAGTTAAACCACTTAGTGATAGTGTAAGAGAAAACATTTGTTTTATATTTTTTTTGCTAAATGTTTTTATTGTTTTATCCTTTTTGTAATGTGTAACATACTCAAAATTTTTATTATCGAAATTCTTTTGAAGTGAAATAATCGATTTTAGCTGTTTTTAAGCGCCCCGGCCACATATCACAATGCTTCATCAAATTTACGAATGTGTTGATAATATTTTCTTTTGTTAAGCACATTCACACAGCAAATTCGACATACCGATCGTTGTTGAAAAAATAAAAAATTGGGGGTTTTTTTTAAATATTTTGTTATTTCCAAATAACAAAATTTCATTAAAAAATTTTGAGGAAATTAAGTGTACACGGAAGGAATTGTTAACTAAATTATTAGACAACACAACGTTCCATCTTCGTTAACTTCGGGATTTGTTAAAAGTTTCAGTCTGTCAAACCAAACACTTCCCAACATGTCCACTGCCGATGTTCTTTGTTGTGTACAACTTTTGTCTTTTGCATAGAAATTATAAAAAATTCAAAAAGTACCACATGTAGACCGAAAAAGTAAATGCAATAAACTTAATTTCTTACCCTTTTTAATCCAAAACAACACTTTTTAAAAGTACATTGTTTAAACTCTTACTTTTTTCTACTGGGGCTTTTTTGTAATTTTTTACTCACTTTACACGTTTTTACAACACAACACAATTGACGCATTTCTTAATTTTAAAAGTGGCAATTCTGCTAACAATCTTCAAAACATCTGCATATTTTGGGGCTTTAAGATAATAATTATAATGACCGCAAAGATGCCATACTTTACAAATACTTCTAACAAACTTTGATCGTTTTTGAAAAAAATATGATTGATTTGAAACTTCTGTGGCCATGTTCTGTAACTCTCGCGTCGAAAAACTTTTCGATTGAAATGTGATAAATGAAACAAAAATGTCATTAATTTAAACATACAACCAGTGTTCGAAAATAAACATTGCATTATTTAGCGTTCGGCTCACACACGTAAGAACGAAATCTATTTGATAAATGATTGTGTGGACGAACACAACCCCTTATACCGGTTGCAATATTACGACATTTATAACGTTACAACGTAACCTCTTTTAATAGTTTTCGACAGACACTTTTTTCTCACTTGCCGAGAAACGATGGAATATTTTGAATCACATTTTTTGTCACTAAAGTTAAAGAACGTGGATAAAGGACACTATTTTTTATATTAAGATCGAAATTTATGTGGCCAAAGATTTTAAATTTAGTGGCCACAAAGTATTTTTTTACTATGATTTTCAAGTTTTAAATCTCTTTTGTGTTTTTTCAATTAAATGTTTTTTTTAATTAAATGTTAATTGATATTGAATACAAATTCATACAATTCCATTATTTCTTAACTTTTTTATATGTATTGTATAAGGCTTTATTGTTCTTTGAAATGGAAGAATCGCTCTATAGGAAATTTTCCCCTTTTTGGCTAAAATATCAAAATAAAATTTTTTCAAAATTTTCGACAAAATTTTAAACCATTTTAAACAATTATGGTAAACCGCCTTGTGCCCCGCTTGACATTTTTTTCAACAAGCACAGTGTTATCAAATATTTTGTAAGTGAATAATTTTCTTAATAAAAATTTGTACTTTCAAGTTAACGTTTTATTGCAACATTTTTAGGAATTTATTTAGAGAATATTATCAAATCAATTTTTGGGAATACAAAAATTTAATTTAAAAAGATTTTGTTAGTCGTGCTTAGTTCCCAACTTTTATTCTTGATAAAAACACTGAAATTTATTGTTGAAGGGATATTTAGAGAATATTTTTTTCTTTCTCGGCCTGCACCAAAATCACAATTTTTATTGGCAGGGTGATAAATTCTGTTTATTTTAAAACCTTCTGGCAACACTGGTGTTATCCTTTCTTTCGATTAAATAAACTTTATAACAATAATTTTCTTTTTTCAAACTAACACAGTTTTGATCGTTGTTACTTAAATTTGCTTTTATTTTAAAAATAAATATTTAAATACTAAGTCACACATACACAAGTACATAAATACATACAAACTTTCACACACACACACACACACATACAATTACATCAACCCAAAAGTTCTTTGAATGTAAAACTTGAAATGGTGTGTTAACTAATTGCTCAATTAACTTGATGTTTAACATCTGTTGACTACAAAAAAAAATAAAACTTCAAGCTTTTTAACAACCAACAAAACGAAATTTGAATTAATTTCTTCATACTAATTTTCATTGTTGTTGTTGTTGCTCTTTATGCTAGTTAATATTATAATGTTATTAAGGAAAAATTACTTAAGTTGTTATAAAATAAACTGAAGAAAAGCCAACTGTAACAAAAATACTTCTGACAGTTACTCAAATAACAGCAAGGAAAATATTTGATTTCCTCCAGTTAAAGTAGTGCCACTAAAACGCCATCCTCATGTTCGCTGCCTTTTTTTCAACATCATCGTGGTAGCACCCAATTATGGCAACATCATGGCCAACACACAGAAATTCAAAACACCAAAGAAATAAATTTTCCAAGCTTTTTCTTTTTTTCCTATTTTTTTTTTTGTTTTCCTTTAAAACCGAATACTGAGCACCGAAAATAGTTCAAAAAGTCAATTGTTGAACATTTATCCTTTTAGGAAAAAGGAGTAATAAAACTCAATCCCTTTCCAAAATCAAAAATATTTTTATTATAAATTCCTACTAAATGGATTAAAAACAAAGACGGACAACATTTTGACTTTGTTCGTAAAACAACTGCAAACAAGAAAACAAGGAATGTCCTTTAATTTTTGCTGTGTGTGAATGGTGTTTTTTGTTGTTGTCGTTTTTGCTGCTTGTATCGTAGTTATTATAAGTGGGGTAGTTAAATAAAATTAATTGTAATATTTTAGCATTTTTATGACCAACTTAATGAGTTGGAATTTATTTATTGTAACACACAAGTAGAAGCAGAAGAAGTATTGGCCAAATAATCATTGTTGATTATTTGTTTTTTTTAAGGCACAGCTCTGAAGAATGTTTATGACTTTGAAATTAGTGCAAATAATATTTTAATTTATTACAATTAAAGTAAATATAATTTATATTTCGATATAATTTTGGTTCTTGGCAGCGAGTGGCAGAAAACACGAAAACAATTTTCCAAGTAAATGTTCTATAGTTAGAAACCAGATTAGATTTTTTATCATGTAAATGGCGTAATAAAAGGAACTTTTATTATTTATTAAGTTGGGAGCAGCATACAACTATTTTGCACAACTTAAAGGTTTCAGTGTTGCCAAAGAAGATGTCAGTAGAGATTTTAATTAAAATATTTTAATTTTAAAGCTTTTTAAAATATTAACAACTTTTGCTTTTTTGTGGGAAAATTTTAAAACCCCATTTTATTTATAGGAAATTTTTTAAAAAGTAATTTTTTGAAAATTTTCTTTTAAAGGGACTTAAACATAATTAGTATTTTGTTAAACTATTTATGGTTTTTTTTATCCAAATTTTAATACTTTAATCAGGCTTAAGTTCAAGTTTAATTTTTATTAAATTATTTTTGTGAAGAAAGGAATTTTACAACTTGAAATTAATTAAAATTTATTCATAACTTTTCATTCTTGCCTGCCACGGGAATCGATCCCAGGCTTTCACGGACAGGTTACCTTTAAATGTTGCAACCACTAAATCTCTTTAGAGGGGTTTGCCATTTAATACTCACAGCCATCGACGTCAGCTTGCAGTCAAACATCAATCTTTTAACCAAATTGTATTTATCCTTTGGTAGATCGAAATTTGCTTTTGATTTGATTATCTATTTTAATTGATTTACATGTTCTTCCTTACTTCTGTTTTTTTTTTTAATTTAAAGGACATTTTGAGAAAATTAATTTTTTTGGGAAATTTTGAAAAAGCTAGAACATTTTTTCAAAATTGTACAATTTTAGAAAAATTTGCTATATTTTGAAAAGTTTGAAATTTAACATTTTATGAAATTTCAAAAAAAAAAAATCGTTTAGGGATATTTTAAGGAAATTTACACTCTTTAAGAAAATTATTTTTTTTTTTGATTGCTATAAATAAAAAATTTCCTATTTATAAAAGTTTTCAAAATATGTTATATATGTTTATAAAATATATATTAGAGCTCACGCCCATGATGTCGACAATAACATGTCTTTCGTATATTTGTATTGAAAACAAAAACAAATTTTAGCTGTTTTAGTTCTTGTCGACATCGTGGGCCTGGCAGTAAAAAATTTCTCAAGCTTAGGAAATTTTGAGAAATTTATATTTTAATTTTTTTTTTAAATGATTTTGTTATTCTTGCTTAATTCCCAATTTTTATTATTTGATAAAAACACTGAAATCTATTGTTGATGTGATAAGTTATTCCTATGCGCATTTCACTGGTTGCTTAGGCCAGATCATCAGGAATCTTCATCCATAAAGATTTTAGAAAAACTTTATATAAAACCAAATAAAACTGTTAAGCGTATAAGAATTACCGCAACAGTTCGCCTTGTAACAATATCAAAGTTTAAACAAAGTCATCAACAATAAACAGTGAGTTTATCTCTTCTTACATTCCCCACTACAATTGATTGCAATTCTTTCAACATTAATTGTAGTTGAAAGTAGGTTAAGAAAAAACAAAAACAACTCATTTTACTGTTTTCGCAAACAAAATATAAGGCGGGCTGCCAGTCAGTTTTTTAGGCCGTGCACTTGCCAGTTTGTTAACAAAATAATTTTCGTGGGAATACAAAATTTAATTTAAATGATTTTGTTATTCGTGCTTGATTCCCAATTTTTATTAATAAAAACAATTTTAAAAAATTTTAACTTTTGGGAATACTTTGAATAATTTAATTTGCTATTTATAAAATGTTCCAAAAATATCCCCTTAAAGAAAATTTTTAGAAATTTGGATTAAAAACAGTTATTTTTTTAAATTTCAATTTAAGTGAAATGTTGAAAAAAATTGTCTTTTTTGCGAAATTTGAAATGTTTGGATATTGGGCAAGGTTTTTTATATTTTAATTATAGAAAAATATGCAATTTTTAGAAAAACTCTTTTTTAATTTGCTATTTGTAGAAATTGTAAAAAATTTTGCTTTTTATAGGAACATTTTGCCATTTTTAGGATATTAAGACAGAACTGCCATCTGTAGGAAATTATGAAATTTTAGCATTTTGAGAAAATTTAGTAAAAAAAAGGAAAAATTTGCAAATTTTATAAATTTGCTTATATAAAAAAAGTTTTAAAAAATTTGTTTTAAAGGAAATTACAAAAAATCGTATATATAGACAATTTTGAGAAATTTTCTTCTTTATTGAAAATTTTGAGAAAATGTAATATTTAAAAAAAAATTAAAAAGCATTTGCATTTTTTGGAAAATTTTTAAGAAAACTTGCGACGTATGGAAACTTTTAAAAATTGACTTTTCAAAAAGTTATGAAAATCTGCTAAAAAAAAAAAGTTTTTGTTTATATTAAAAAAAAGATTATAGTAAATTGGAGATTTGTGGGAAATTTTGATTTCTCCTTCTAAGAATTAGCTCTCTAGTGTTCGGAGAATGGGTAAATAGACTTGCAATATCACTATAGAAGCAGGCAATTGTTTATAATGTTCCTCAGTGTAACGGTTTCAATCTCAAAATCAAGTGATTTCCTATAATGATGCCAATATCCCCAATAAGTTTTTTTTAAAGTCCGTCTTTTCTTTTCTTAAGGGACCTTTAGTTATTTTTCAGATTAAATTCTTCTCAGTCTTATCTTCCTTTTGCCATTCATACATAAAAAACCAGAACTTCGTTAGAAAAAATGCGATCATATTATATTTTAATGTTATTTTTATTTGCCATACAAAGAGTAAAATATAAAAAAATATTGCATAAAAAAAATGTTTGTTACATGTATAATTCTAAATTATTGCCTGTGTTTTTTTTTTTGTTACAATAAAATTACTTCTACAGCCATGTATATGAATTAAATTACATAAATAACATTACTAAGACTTACATGTATAAAAAAGTAAAATATAGTTTTATATAAAAAGAAAAGCCCTACCAAAAAAAAAGACAATAAAGTTCTGAAACCTTAATAAATTAATTGAAGTAAAATGTAGTAAAAGAAAGAACTCAAAATTAAGGCGACCTTAAATAATGAATAAAGTTGTTGAAAAGATTTTTTAAATTTTTTGGGAAACAACTTCTATGATTAAGACTTTAGCGATGTGCACTGAGAGAAAATTTAAGTAGTTCTTCGTTATGCAAGAAAAACAATTAAATTACTGTTTTCGGCTTTAAAGCCGTACAAATTTAACTATTCCGATTAAGAATCTAGTAAAATATTTCTCTCAGTGCTTTTTTTTTATTTTCATTTTAAACTTCTGTATGAAAAGCTAACTTTACTGTTACAGCTATGAACTTTTAACCCTTAATAAATACCTAAAGACACTTAAATATTTAAAAGAAGACTGATGACTTCTGATTTGAAATCACCTCTCACCTCCGGTTTGTTGTCGTATTTAGCAGTAACCCTTAAGATTATAATTTACAATGTAAATAAAAATTTACAAGACCTGAATGTCAATTTTATAATGAACTGATAAATAATGTTAAAAAAAATTAAATATATACGTAAACTACTAAATACATTTATTAAAGCAAAAAACAAAAAAATCGTAAAGTTTTATGTATCCAAAATGACCACTTGATTACTAAACTGAACCCCTTAACCCTTTTTGAATTTCAATAGCAAAATGGTTAGTATAAGGAAGACTAATACCCATGATGAGATTGATATGAAACCATTGTAAACGGAAGGATTGGAAATATCCCAACCGCGTTGTAAAATAGAACGTAGAGATTCTGTGGGTTTGGTAAGAGGCAAGAAGGCGGTGATGAATTGTAGCAAAGGAAACATGCCTTCCACAGGCCATATAATACCACACAACATTACAATGGGTAGAAAGGAGCCCATGGCTACATAAGTGGCTGTTCGCTCAGTGTCCACAGCACAAGCAATAACAAAACCAAAGCACATGCCACAGAGGCCATTTAAGATACACAAACCCACAACCAGCCAAATACTGCCCACATTTGTCAATTCAAAGAAATAAAAGCTGACCAGCAAAACAAATACCGTTTGACTGAACATCACAGTGAATTGTGTTAAAACTTGGGCTAAGAGAATTTCGGGCCCTGTAATGCCCGCTACCAAACAACGTTCCAACATGCCTTCATTACGATCGATCAACATGGCGCCCGAGGTGATGGCCACCGATAAAAAGAATATAATCGTTAGAATAACACCGGGTGCAGCAAAGTCTGTAAAGTTGGGATTATTAAATCCATAAATGGGCTGGTTCCAATCCACAGGAATACGTCCTAGTTTCGGATTAAAATCACAATCTTCCAAAATATTTTCCACAAAACTGAAGAAGGCATACTGCAAGTCACGGTACAGCAAAGTAGAGATTTGCTGGTCTAAAACGAATTAAAAAAAATGTTAGCTAGACGAACCTAGAAGTTTCCTTCTTCTTCTTCTCAAGCTTACTTGACCAATCCAGCCTGACATTAAGATCGGAGGACTCCACTGTCGCGTCATCTGTATAGCGACCACTTTCAGTACGTTCCACCAAAGATTCCGTGTAATTATCGGAAAATACCAAAGAACCCCAAGCCTTGCCTCGTCTTACCATTTCGTTGGCTTCCTCGTCCGTACCGGTAAATGTCTGCAAAGCAAAAGTTTTAAATTTTATTAGATTCATTTAGATTTCTTTGAATAATATTTAATATAAATTTTACATTTCACAAAATTGTCTTTTTTCTATAAATATTTCAGTTTAAGCTTTCGCAAAGGAAAGAGTTGCGGATGGTTTAAAGAGACACTGGCATTTAATTGAAAAAGTATTAAAAAAAATAAGGGCATTCACTTTAAATTTGTTTTTTTTTTAAGTTTTGCGTTAATTTCATGTTCTTAGAAAATTTGCAAAATATTTCTAATAATTGAGGACCATGTGTATATTGGACAAATTGAACACCAAGAATTTTAAATTTAGCAGCGAAAGTTTGTTTGTATGTTTAACAAAATCATTTTTGATTTTGCGTTGACTATTGTGCTTTTTAGGAAATTTATGGAAAATTAGCTTGGCAATAAATTTAGGAAATGATCAGATTAGCCCACGATTACAATTTTAAACATCCACTTAAAATTGTCAGCACGACATGCGAGTGTACATACAAATTTTCACCCCACTGTGAAATATTATGCGACTGCAAATGTCAAAACCAGTTACTTTTGTTGGGGTTACCGACAGAGGCATGTTGTTAAAATATTTAACGAAATTATTGCTTTAACCCACTAAAGGTCAGGGTACTCAAATTTTACAAGCCTTTAAGCAAAAACAAGGTCTTTTTATTTGCTGTACCGATATTTATGTTTACAACAATAATACCTACAGTAGCTTAACAAGAATTTGTGTTTCTCTTTTATTTCTGGGTACAAAAGTATAAGTCTAAATTGTGACACGAAAACTGTGTGAAGATTTGAACACTATTTTGATAATATTGAAAACAATATTGAATTTTTATGATCATTTTTAATTTTTATAATTAAAATCGTTACCGAATAACTCACAGACAAAAACAAGATACCTACATAAAAAAAATAATAAAAGTAGAACCGTTTAAAATTGACTGCACTCGTTTAAATACATTGACAACATGCGTAGCTAAAAATTAATTTTTTTTTCAGATTTTTACTATGAGTAGAGAATATTTAAGGCCCAAAAGCCTTCAAAAAGCTGTTGATAACTTTTTTCAAATGAAATGCTTAGTGGGATGGTGGCCAAAATATTCCAAAAGACGAGTGAATGGTAAAACATTCGAAAAAACCCAGTTCGATTCGGCTTTAAAAACGATGTAGCGGCTATTTCTGCCATTTAGATTTGTACTCCAAAAATCGCATGTGGAATCTTCTGATCCATTTGTTTCACGTGTTGTTAAAAATTTGTTGGAGAAGTTGAACTGTACTGCACGAAATTATCGTATGTTTTAAAACTTTTTTAAATACAATCTTTATATTGATCGTAGAAATTTAGAGTAACGTCTGGGTCAATGTTTGCATATTAATCTCAAGATGGGGCTGGACACTTTGCATTGAATAACAAGGTTCTGAAAATGTTCATACAGAAGAGGTCAGTGTACTCAGTTGAGTACCCCCCAAAAACTAAGTTTTAAAAAAAAAATTTTTATTTTTTCGATCTCATGTTTTTTTTAATACTTATTTTAATCAAAAAATAACGTTGAACTTAAAAAATTGTGGCCAGTTTTTGTTTGAACTAACGGGTTAATATTATTTGAAACACCAACAGGAAATATTTTTTTTATAAAAATATTTAAAAACAAAACACGACTAATAAAATTTTATTGTTTTCTTCTTTTGTTAAGTGCTTTATTAGGCTCTGGCAAATCTTTGATACCCTCAACCTACATTAAGAATATATATACTATAGTAAATTCTGGACCGATTTTCACAAAAATTGACAGTGTGATTTATAATCTTATCAAACTCGAACAGACTGATTTTTATTATAACATTATAGCATTCGTTACAGTTTTACTCCTACTAAAAGGCTTTTCGAGTGTTGGGTTTATATAGGGCCTAGGCTAATTATGGACCTTTCTTTCAGGCGAACCAAATTGTTCTTCTAGAGTGGGCTTTCTATATGGCCTATGGTAAATTTTGGACCGTAGGATTTCTTATCATATAGAAGGAATTTGTGCAACATCGTATGCCAATATGTGAATTTCGCTACTATTTATGCTATTTTTTGCAACAAAATTATGCATTTTTAGGGTGTTTGTACGACAGTTTAATTCATAACTCTTTTCCTACTGAACCGATTTTTCTGAATTTCTTGAAACTTGAAAAAATTTGACACCAATATTTTTATTATCTTTTGAGTGGTTCGAAAGTGGCCGTGATTTCAACAGACGGATACACGAGCCTGGCTAAATCGATTTATAATTACTCAAGGGCCCATAATGTATCGCACAGGTTCCTCTAAAGAGGGTCAACTTAAAATTTTTCAATTTTCACTTTTTGCAAGAAATCGTTATGGAATCGACATATTAACGCACTGTTAAAATCTTACATAATTTTTTCTACTCTTTCGCCAAAAAATGCAGTTGTTTCCCTTTTCTTGATATAAAAGTAGCTTCTCCAGGGTCAAGTTAAGCGAAATATTTTGGGTTGTCCCCAAAGTAAGCAGAATTCATAACAGTGTTGTTACAACTTAAGAGAAATATTTTAGGTTGTGCTAGTGTTTATGTCACAACGGTAAGTTTATTTTGTATGCTGTTATAAATTGATTTGTTTCTATATTTATAAAATGACACCACTATAAATGAACAAATTGCACATAAAGAGGAACAACTAAAAAACTAATTATTTTTCGATAATCCCTGAAAAAATTTCCAAACCAGCTACCCTTGTATACTTTTTACACGTATTTTTTTACAATTCCATAATTGTTTCAACTTGCATGCATGCCTTCTGTAAGCGAAACTCTTACATTCCTCTCTTACAAACCTGCTTCGTTTGAAGCTTAATTTTTTATTAGGCTTAATTTACATGTTTTGCCGATTTTTTTTTAAACTAAAGGGGAAATTTGTGGAATAGTTGATATGGCAATAAAGTCATTTGACAGTAAATAAATGGATTAAGTTAAACACGTGAAACCTGAAGACTAACAACCCTGCGGGAAATTTGTGTCAAGTGGTCCAACAGAGTGGTCCTGGGACTTGTGAAAATAGAACAAGTACAAAAAGAAAGGACTCATGACCATTGAAAGTAGAACCAATCCCTTAACTGGTTTATGAAGAACAAAAAAGTAGAAAAAGTAATGAATTACAGTACAGTCTTCATCGGTGCTGTGACACATTTTTTGGCACTTTCTAAAATTGGGTTCTTGAATTTAATTCCAGGACTTGTCTAATTGAAATAATACTACATTGTATTAAAATAAAACTTTATTTTAGTAACTGACACTAATCACGTTCATTGAGAATAGATCTCTGCCTGGTCAAATGGTGTCATTCGACCCCCTACAATGACAACCCCACGTAAAAGTGATTGGTCTTATTCATATAGAGTGTTAGAACTAGAACCGGTTTCTATCACCACAGACCTATCACGGGACTACTTTGGTGTCTCAGTTCGCTTCCCTCTAGGGAAGTCTTAAGTGGTGCCCTTGTTAAAATTATAATGAGTGGCATGTTGTCGCTCGCTTAAGTTGTCGAGAGACATCGAGGGCCTGGCTGTAAACAAACTTTCCTTTAAGGTAAATTTGCTTAAAATTTTTATTTTTAGAAAGTTTGCGAACAATTTTTTTTTTTTGCGAAATTATGCATGATTTTTAATCTTTAGGAAATTTTTCGAAAATATTAAATTAAAAGAAAATTTTGCAAAATATTCTATTTTTCGTAAATTTTCCGAAAATTTGCATTCTTTTTAGGAAATTTACAAAAAAAATTATTAATTTTGTCAAGTGTTTTGTATTTCACGAAAATTTTACAAAATTCTTTTATTTTTAAGAAATTTTTCATAACATATTTTTTTTTCTAAAAATGCAGGGATAATTTACTATTTTTAAGAATTGCCGTAAAATTTGCATGTCTCTGGTAAACTTTAAGATCATTCGCAGTGAACAATAACATTTGCTTCTTTCTTATTTTTAACATATTTACTTTTACAGCTACAAATGCAATTATTTACTCGCATATCATAAATCCTTAAAGAACTATGGCCATAAGCAAATAGTCTTGGTCTTTAGTAAAGTCTCTTGAAAATTAATCTGTAATTGTTACGGATTTTTTCTATCCCCTCTGCCAGGTATTGATTTTTCCTTAAAACATTTTCAATGCTCAAAGTTGCCGCAGCACAGTAATCAAGTGGCTGGCGAATTCCCTTTATGCCGAGGACCTTTCCGCTCGTACATTTAATAAATGAAATCTCTTTTATTTCATGGTCTAGGGCTTTATAATTCTCTGCCTTGTGCTTTATTTAATTGCAAGTACAATCACGAGCCGGCGGTTTTTTTTTTATATCGTTTTTCCCTTTTTCCCCAAAGGAAATTATACTTTTATTTAAGTGACACTTCAAGAAGCTCAAGAGGAAAAACACATTGCCAAAGGAAAAAAATTCGATTCGGGTAATTAATAAATATTCTTTTTGTAAGAAACAAAGGCAATTTTTCCTGGGTTGAATTGATTACCATGCTGGCTTTTCTTTGCAATAGTTTTGCTATTGGCTTTATAATTAAGTTTACACCATTAATTGTTGATTGGTTTTCTGGGGTTAAAAGTAAAAGTAAAAGTTTTTCTCATTTTTTTGTTTTGTTTTCAATTTTTCGAACTTATTTTGTGGACTAGTTTTCGTTACATATTTACGAGTTCTTTTGCAAGAGTGCTTGCTTAAGTATTTCCGGAAATTTGTTTTTCTTTCACTTTGTTTTGTATGTGTAATTTGTCAAACAGAATTGTTGCAACGTTATCTTCTGTTTCTCAGGAAAAAGAATAAAGTAAGAGTACGGGAATTGTGCTTTAAGTTAATGCGTTTAAGTTTATTATTACCTTGTTTACTTAAAGACACCCTCTTACAAGTTTTCTTTTATTAAAGTTCTTTATTGAGTTTCTTTCTTTGCTAATTTTTTCATTTATTTTGTAATTTATCTTGTTTTCAAATGAAGACATACAAGAAATAAGTTTTTCATTCACGTTGAAAGAATTGAGGATTAAAGCTTAATATTGTCATTTAGTTGCTGCAGACAACGTACAGAATTAGAAGCAGTCCTGTTGCTGCGGTAGAAGTTGTCATGGTGTCATAAGCGAAACTTTTCACAAGCAATCGGTTGAAGGTACAACGAATGTATGAGCAGGTTCGTTTGTAAATGTGTGTGAAGTGGCTTAAATGGGATCTACATAAATGGCCATAAACTGCAGTAAATGAAGTACTAAAGGTGCTTTTAAGTTCATTCTGGCTTTGTCGTTACCTTTTACCTTATTTTGTCTACTCTCTTCCTTGATATTTTCATCATTGGATATTTGTCGATGTAGTCGTTGTGTATGCTTTGTAGCATTTTATGGTCCGTGACAACGTATAAACAATTTGACAAATTGAATCAAATTATTTGATGCGTTAACATCTTCTTTATACACCTCAAATTCAAAATGTGATATTTTCTCTAAACAAACACATACATGTCTGTGGCATATTGACAAAACATCTTAAGTCGAGATAAGATACCAAAAAAGCTTAAAAAAAATCGCTGAAAAAATAATTTTTATCAAACAATAAAAAAAACCAAAATTAAAGAAAAATTTCGTTTAAAATACAAAATTTTAAAAATTTAAACAAAAATGTTTTTTGAATGAGAATTCGTATGATTAACAACATTTTTTTAAACTTTTTGAATTTGACTTAAGATGTTTTGTCAAAATGTCACAGATATGTATGTATATGTACCTTCAATACACATCCATTTACTCCCAAGCATTCAAGCCTGAAACAGGACATTGTTAATACTACAACAATAACGTAACGAGATAAAAATTAAACAAATGTTCTGTCATTGTATTTTCTTGACAATAAGACACAAAGAAAAAATGTGTCATTCGTCCACAGAAAATTTGGTCACCTAAGAAGCCAAAGCCTCAAATAAAACAAAAATTATACAGTAAAATCTCGAAAAAGGTATATTTTCCAAAATTCATTTGTTTTGTGTCGACTGCTGTTGAGAATTTTGACACGTTTTTTAAGGGAATAAGGAACATTTTAGAAAACTGTCACCAGCTGACATTTCCCAAGGATAGAAAGGATCTATTTAAGTTATAACGATTATGATTGCTGAATTTAGTCACAATAGGACACAATAGGAAATTTATTTTTAAAATAATGTTTTTATTAATAAGTTCATCCATCTACTTCGAATTTCTCTAAAAGCAAATTTGGAAAGAAAAGAGAAATATGTCAAAATTAGCTTACTTAAAGAACTAGGCCAGCAATAGCTTATTATTCAAAAGGTTTTTGAGGAACAATGTCCTTCGCAATTAGTCTAGTTAATTGTACTATACAGATGAAGTCTTATATACAATTCACCGTACTATTAAAAATCGTACCAAAACCCTAAATGCGGGAGAACACTTGCACTGTGCCATGTGAAAAAAGGTACTTATTTGGCTCGTTTTCAACATTTAACACTTCCTGTGTATAATGAATATCTGAGCAAAATTTGGTCCCACTAGCTCATATGGAATGGACGCTATTGACCCAAAACCATTATTTCGGGGAAAAAGGTAATTTATAAACCGACTACTTATTATACTAAGTTATTATAGGGTTTTTGCTCTTAGCAAACAGTTCCGGACTATATATGAAATAAATATACAATAACATCACATCTGGGAATTTCGGAAACCCCATTTTAACAGACACACGGATTGACGGACGGATGGACATCGTTAAATTGTCTTCCAAGAATGTAGAATATATATCGTTAGCTAAATGCTAAATTCAAAATTCAAAATCGAGTTTTTGATTGTATATTTTGAATGCCATTAAACTACGTGTCTTAACAAAATTTAACAATTCTGCGATCAAAATTTACACTTTTATTAACAAAAAACCAAGGGACGTAACTACAAGTGTGTTTGTTTTATGAATGCAAAACGACGTAAGTACACATTTTTTTCTAAAAAATATAATAAAATGCGTTTCTTTGAAAATCGCTTAAAGAATTTCATGTACGCCTTATCCATGCATGTTTTTTGACATGTTTATAGTATTAGTTTTATAAAGTTTTTTGTTTCTCCTGTCCAATTATATTTTTGTTAGTTACGCCTTTTTGCATTTTAGCTAACGATATGAATAGCTCAGTGCAAAAGGAAACTATTACTAAATATTCATTTTGAGATAATCAATTAAAACAGTGTAGTTAATTTTGGTTAATAACGCTGCGCTAGTTGTAAAAACAGAAAGGCCGGGCATCTGGCGTTTCAACATATTTCAAGTACGCTGAATCCATTGGTGCTAACCGTTTTTTTTAGGTTAGCTCTTGTTTTCGAGATATACCGTTATTTCGAAAATTGAGGAGGTTACACAACATGTATTCGTGTAACTCAAAAACCGTTTAGTTTGTATTAGAAAAATTTCGAAATTTTTATTTGTTAAAAATTTATAAAAATGAAAAAATCCTGCTACGCTTCTAACTTTTTCCAGATATATTAAACACGAAGTTCCAAAAAAAAACAAGCCATAAATGATTTAAATCTGTTAACAACTTTAGATTTAATTCAAAAAACACGATTTTAAATTATTCAGCAATTTCATATAACGCAATATTTGTATGGGAGCCCCCCTAAGAAGTATAAATAATGGACACGTTTGTCTCTCTAAAATGTTAAGAATAAAAAACTAATTGAAGTCGGTTATACATTTTATGCCCCTAGAGGCGACTTCTTGGCAGTTATGGGGCGTTTGCTTTAATTTATGTTCCTAATTTTTAGTGCAAGTTTTGTATGGGAACCCACTTAAGGAGTGGTAATAGCGCGAAGGTTTGTTAAAAATACATGATGAAGATGAAAAATAATGTTGGATTGGTCATACATTTGACATTCTATGCGCTGCAGGGGCCAAATTTGAGAATTTTATTAAACCGCAATATTTGTTTGGGAGCTCCCCTAAGTATAGATAAAGGGCACAGACATACGTGCAAATTAAGGTCGGTCATACGTTATAACCTGAATTTCAACCACACGAATATGACGGCTTAAGTGAACTTATTTCAAAAAAGAAGTTTGAGCATTGAGAATTGTATTTCACACGTGAAATAGTTTGAAAAAGTTTCTATTCGAATGAAGTTTAAGTTAATATAGTTTTTTTTTATATTAATAGTGTTCTTGTTTCTATGTTTAGAAAACTAATTCAAAAAAAATCAATTTGAATACTTAAAAAACTATATCGGTTAAAAACACGCATATACCAAAAAAAAAAAAACAACAACCACAAAACTTATTTTCTGAGTTAAACAAAATATTGAGTCTTGAGAGAATTTAGTCTCATAAGTTACATTTCAAAATTGTCCAGCAGAGAAATGAAAAAGACCTTTTTATCTACCCTGAATCGTTAATATTGTTCATTAACAAATTTCATTTTGTATAATTTTTTTCACTTATGTTGTTTAAGCATTCGCTTCAAAACTTACCACAACCATACTTTTATTCTTCACCAACATATCGAGATAACGACAACTCAACATTGTGTGATTGCAGCCCATGCGTACAGGACAATTTTGTTGCATAATCATTTCCTCGGTCATTTCATGGTTGGACACAGCTATTTTGAGGCCGGTCGGATCATGGCCAATGGCATAACAAAACAATATAATCTGAACGACAGGTAAGCCAACAATGAACAACATTATGCTAAAATGCCATAAAGTCATAAAGAAAGATAGAAAAAAAGTTAATGAACTGCATCATCAAAGTGATTGGGAAACATGCAAAAACATACCCCGCATTGCGCATCATCCACAAAAAGTTTTTCCAAATTAAGGCATGTAAATGGTGAGAACTCATCACATGCAGATTGTACCAAAATGAGGCATGTATGGCTTGTTCTGGTGGCAAAGGTGGTGCTGGGGCAGCTGACGAGGTTATGGGGTCTCGTACAGCCGAAGACATTGATATGTTGTCACCAAATTCGCCGGAAATTTCTGCAGGATTTTGTTCGTCTGACAGATCTAAGGCTGGATTGGAAATGGCTGGTACTGCCACTTGTTCGACTATTTCCTGAGCTATGGAGGATCTTCTACGTTTACCCATGTTTTGTAAGACAGATAATTTTAAGAAGACCTCCTCTAGAGATTCCGCATTGTATTGTTGTCTTAGGAACTGGGGTGATTCTTCTGCCAGCATTTTGCCACCACGCAATAAACCAATCTGAAATGGATGGAGAAGAAAAGAAATATTAATATTTTCGTCGGTTTCCATCTGTATATGAGAATGAATTTGTGCTGTAATGCGAAAACATTTATTATAATCCTAATTCTGTAATCACCATCAACAGCATGTGGCATGTGTTTGTGTGTGTGTGTATTTGATTGTGATTGTGTTAGTGGGTGTCTGTGGATATTTTAGTTTGGTTACTCTTGTCTTGTGATATAAATCACACAACATTGATTAACCCTCCCACTTTTATGCAACAGCAGAATATAAAAATGACTTTTACATTGAAATATTGCCAAGTTTTATGAACTTTCGCTAACCCCTTCCATCTTGCTGCCTGCTATCATTCGGTTTTCTAACTTTTTTTCTTGCTGCCAGTTGTTATTGGATTGTTGTTGTTGCAGCATCCATCGAAAAATTTACTACTTATCTCCAATGCCAAATTCATACAAACACACACGAACTGACTATAATGATAGTTTTGCATAACTTTCCAACACCCTTTATGCTCCTTGTTTTTTTTTTTTTTTTTGTTTTTGCTGATTTTATTGCGAAAATAGTCAAGTTTAACATTTTCATCTCTGGTATACGATAGTATTTTGCTGCCACCTCCGCCTCGAAATGGAAGAGTAGAAGCCGGAAATTTTAGTCGGTAGCAGGCGGAAATTGAGTTAATTGATTTATGTTCGAACATGACTAGACACATCGTCATGCCTTTACTTGTACAGTGTTGTATGGAAAAAAATACGTATTGTTCGTTTTTTTTTTGCTCTCTTTTGGCTAAATTAAAGCAAAAAAAAAAAAGTAAGAAAAGGAAGCAAAAGAAAAACTTTTCATGTAGTTTATTTTATCCCAACACCAAAACTCTTTTGCGTTGATTCATTTATGTGCGAGTGTTTGAAGAAGGCTTTTGTTTTTATTACATTTTAAGTGAAAAAAAACAACGGGGAACCTCTTGAAACACGAACAAAAAACAAAAAAGTACTTGTAAGTATTAAGGTGTGTAACTATATGTGTGTATCTAAGCATCTATTTAAGAATTCTAACATCCATCTGTCTATCTTCCTGCCTGCCTGCCTGCCGTATAGCCGGCCTCCTTGTCTGTGTAAATTAACGAGCAAATTTTTTCACTCTTCCTTTAAATTGGCGGCGGTGGTCAGTCAGCTTTATTTAGTACGAGTAATTACATCAAAATTGTGGTTACGTGTTTGGAATTACGGCAAGTTTGATTTTATCTTTCTATTCATTTGCCCATCTTTCTCTCTCTTCTTTTGTTCTTTGTCTTTTCTTGTTCATGGTTTTTTCTCTTTTATATGTTTATGATGCTGTAGTAATTAATGAACTTTATTAGAAGATTGATAAACTTAAAGTTTTTCCGGTTTTATGTACTTCTCCGCGTTTGTACGTCTTTGGGCTTAACGGTTGTTGTAGCTGTGCGACCACCGCAATTAAATCACAGCGACGGTGATGCGAAATTAAATAAAAACTTCTAAAAAAACAATACTTTTCTTATAATAAACTTTTTTTTTTTTTGTTTTAATTAAAATGTAGACTTAAGGTGAACCAAATTTGGTTATTTTTAATGAATTATATTAAGATGTGGTTTGTTAAGAAAAGGGCAGGGATAATAAAATACATTACATTTTTCAATATAAACAACATTGTATTTTTCAAATATTGTCTGATTATTTTCTTTCACAAATATTCGGTAAAAGCAAAACAAAAAGGCGAATAAAGAACAGCTTTCTTCCAAGCGCTCCATGCGAAAATAAAAATTAGCTTAGAGTTAAACTGGAAGAAGTTTAGTGTGCCAAATGAGGCGTTCTGAGATCTATTTAATGTATTCATTCAATTAGGTTGCAAGGTACCAAAAAAGCCACTGCCAGTTGAAATCAGGTAATCTCTACTGATACTACTTCTTTTCCAATTTCTTTATAAGTTTTGAAAACTTTTTACTGGAAATAAAGTTTTTGTGTATTAAACAAACATTTTGGAAAATAGTTACCTTTTCTCGAAAATTGTATATTTTTTACTATAAACGAAAAGATCTGATACACAAAATAAATTATTTATCGCAACTTGTGTATTTCTAAGGAGTGTTTTATTTAGAGGTATAGAATTTTTTTTAAACAAAACACAACAGATTCAATGGACTGACCAACATTTTTTCATTATTATTCATGCATTTCGTTGTACCCTTGAAAAAACTGGCCAAGTTTGCGCCAGCAGAACGATTGCATTCCTAAGACGATTAGAAATATTTTACGACGATATAATTTTCACGTTGAAAGAAACACTTAAATATTACAGCTTTGCTAACAAAGTTCATTTAAAAAAGTCTGTAAAAGAAAAATGGGTCAACATCAGCCCAATAATTCGTTAACTTATAGAATCTATGCCACTTTGGCCTTTGGCACTTAGAGCCAGTAAAGGACTGCCTTCGAAGCATTAAGCCCGATTAAGAGTCTCAAAATATTTTTGCAATAATTGTGCAATACGAATAGAATGTCCCAGATTAATTTTGGCAATAAAAGTCGTTCCTTTTTTGTTTGACATTAAAACTCATTCGTTTTTGCTTCAGTAGTTTTTTGCTTATGTTAAAAGACTGCGGTTAATTAAACGCTTTATTTCATTCATAAAAGTAAATTACAATGTTTTATAGTTTTTATAATTTCTCTAATGCAAAAAATTTTATGTTTGTCCCAGCTTCAATGTGAACCACTGTATATTTTTGAGCGTATTTTTTATTCTTTTGAGCTTTTTGGCGAGCATATGTTTTTAAACATAGCGGGCTAAAAAGGGAAACAACAGATTACATTAGCCATTATTAAGGAAAAATACTTAATTTTACAGCAAAACTATTCTTTTTTTTCAGAACAATAAAAACATTTTCGATTCAATTTAGACTAACTACAGTTCTAACAATAATTCTTTCGTTATACGAAATTCGATTTAATTTAATGAGACAATTTGTCTTCCAAGCAAAAAAAAAAAACAAAACAAAAAACGAAAAACTTGCTAAATCTTTCTGACGCCGATGGTTTTAGTTATTTTATTTGAAAGTGATAAAAACGAAACCCTTTGGAAATGTCAAACTCATTTAGAATTCAAAAGAACATACAACTACACTTAATATTCTTAAAACTGAAACTTTTATGGTACATCTTTCTTTTTTTTTCTTATACTTAATTCGATAAACAATTTTGTTTAACTTTGTAATAAGATTTTAAACAAATTTTGTACAAGACAAATACAAATTGATGTTTAAAATTCAAATATTTACAAAATATTCTAAATGATTACGCTGACACTCACCACAACTCTTCTACGAATATGTTCAATGTAACAACGCGTAATGAAATTATAAAATCCCAGCAGTTTTGATAGTGTCTCTTCAGATTCTAGTCATAGAGACTCGTTTTTTTTATAATGCACAAAATTGAATAAATTGTGTCTAACAAAGGCAAAGAGTAAGAAAATTGTCAAACTGTCCGCTGTAATTTTCAGAGTTTATATTTAAGCCTACCAACCAGGTCTGCACGGAGTTGTTGCAAATAAAAATGTGTGTAATTTATTTTTTTAACAGCGTTTAAGAGACAAATGTGTATACTACTTTCTCTAGAATCGACTCATGAAATTGTAAGTATATGTGCGTAGACATCATTTAGAATCAACTACTCTGATTCAGTCATATTCACGAAAGCAATAAATATGAGTGCGACGTCGACATCACACCCATACTCATAAATGACTTCAGTTTGTTTTATAATTTAAGAAAAATACTTATAATTTACACATTGATTCAACTCATCCATTTACCGTTTTAACACAACAGATCAAACAAAAAAATTCATAATCAGCACACGTAGAAAAAAATATGGTTGGATGTAACCATATTCTACGAGCAACATACTATGGTTGGATTTTAACAAAGTTTATGTTTGTAGTTTACCATATTATGTTTAACTATGACCATGGTATGGTTAAAATCAACAAAAATTTGCCCGAAATCAACCATAATATGGTCATTATTGACCATATTTTGGTTAATATTAACCATAATAACTATCAAAACTAACCATATTATGTTTAAAAGTTACCATAATATAATCAAAATGACCCTGAATTTTGACAAAAGTAACCATATTATGGTCAGAATTAACAATAATATGGTCAATGTTAATCATATTATTGGTATTTATTTCATTCATTTTTTTTATTTGATTGTAGTGTCAAATTATAATTTAATTTAAATTTTTATTCCTGATAGGTGTTATGTTCCACTTTTAGGAAAAAAATCACATTTGATTCATATGCAAGCCTGTGACGACCTTCATTACAATTTTTTCTTTTCTACTATTTTATTCTACATAAATTTATGTATTTTAATCAATAATAAAAATAAAATGAATGAGAATTTCAAGCAAACCAAGTAAAATGCAAACGACCAGAATGTTGTTGCTTTTTAAACATATTATTTAAAATTTAAAGTTAAACATACAATGTTTTAAAATATTATAATTTTAAACATATTATTGTTATTAAAAATTAACCATAACATGTTCGGAAGCAACCATAATATGATTATAGCTTTTCGATGGATGAATTTAAACATAATATGGTTGCCGTGATAATAATATGGTTAAGGTTACCATAATATGTTTAAGATTAGCTTTATTTTATTAAAACAATGCATTGTTGAATTCAACCATATATGAAGTTTCAAAGGGAGTAAACACTTTATTGTTAAATAGAAACAAAATATTATCAATCGTGATAAAAGTTTTGTTTAAAACAACAAAAGTTTGTTTGTTGCCATTGCAGGGACCATAATATGTTTTTTTTAACCATACTCCAACCATGTTTTTTGTCTGCGTGCACTGGCAGATAAATTTGCCGAAAAATCGTCCACTTCATACATGTGACTTTAGTAAACTCTAATTGCCAAATCGTCACTTTGCTATTTCGAGGACAATTCTGGTAGCCTCGCATTTTGCTTCGCCCATGCAAATTGAGTTAAGTTGAATCTAAATCAACCACTACTAAATGTTGCTAAGTACGAGTACGATGAATGAAATCAAACTTCTGAGTGAATATGAGCTTCAATAACATTGCGATAAGTATGAGTGCGTTTAAGTACAATGAATTATGAGTCATGATTCAGCCCTACTCACTTTTTCACTACTCATTGCTGATCGCTGATACGCAGTAAAGGCTAGTTTACACAATCTCACAAGTCTTACGTATTCCATAATACTTTGTGAGATAGAAATCTAATGAGTTTTGTTGCGACTGTCAAAAAATCTAATTTAACATAACAGTTTGTGTTAACACTCACGCATGAAATAAAATGCAAGCCTGATCCAATGAAAAGTATTAATTGGTTATAAATTTTTTAAAAAACGATGAAGTCGTATGGGATGTCACACTTCTTTTCATAATACTTGTCATTTTCATCACACATGCATTCACACTATCAGAATTTTTGCAAAACTTGAGTTTTTGACATGTTTTAATACAAAGTATAATAGCGTAAACTAGCTTCAAGCAGGTTTGCACAAATCTTCTTTTTATTTGTCCACGGTTTTGATGACAAAACGATTGGCATATCTAGTTACTACTCGCAAAGAAAATGCCTGTGTATCGAGAGATTAGTCAACATCTTATTTGATTACCACAACTGTGATATTGACTTACATTAGCAGCTGCACTTTGGCCATGTAGAGGTTCCCAACCACATGGTGATTTATATATATATCAGGCACAGGCAGTGCAATTTGGGAGTATAACCGCACCCCCTTGCTTAGGAGCTGGAGCTATCACTGCCAACCTGATTCAAGGCAGTTTCCATACTGATAACAACAGCACCTTATAGTGAATTAAACATCGAAGCCGGTGCATACTCCACATGGGTTCCCGTTTTTTACCCGCGAGTTAGGTATAACCAACACGATGTGGTGCTCTACGAAAGTATTCCTTCAAAGAAGGAAAGCACACTTACGGAGAAATCACCAAAAGTCACACCGGTTTGCTAGGCCGTAGACTACTGACTTGTGAGACACAAGCAGTTAAATACTGAGGCACGACTTCGGACTCCTTCACGCAAAGAAAAAACATGGTTGTGGTAAACATATTCTAAGAGCAACATATTATGATAAGATTCATGATTGTAGTCACCATATTACGATTGTTATTAAATCATATTATGACCAAATATGTTCGTAATATTACATCATAATATTTTTCCCTTAATCATATTGTTATCCTGTTAATCATAAAACGTTAAGAAGTAATCATATTATTGTCATGGCAATCATAATTAGTTTAGAAGTAATCATATTATTGTCATGGCAATCATAATAAGTTTAGAAGTAATCATATTATTGTCATGACAATCATAATAAGTTTAGAAGTAATCATATTATTGTCATGGCAATCATAATAAGTTTAGAAGTAATCATATTATTGTCATGGCAATCATAATAAGTTTAGAAGTAATCATATTATTGTCATGGCAATCATAATAAGTTTAGAAGTAATCATATTATTGTCATGACAATCATAATAAGTTTAGAAGTAATCATATTATTGTCATGGCAATCATAATAAGTTTAGAAGTAATCATATTATTGTCATGGCAATCATAATAAGTTTAGAAGTAATCATATTATTGTCATGGCAATCATAATAAGTTTAGAAGTAATCATATTATTGTCATGGCTATCATAATAAGTTTAGAAGTAATCATATTATTGTCATGGCAATCATAATAAGTTTAGAAGTAATCATATTATTGTCATGACAATCATAATAAGTTTAGAAGTAATCATATTATTGTCATGACAATCATAATAAGTTTAGAAGTAATCATATTATTGTCATGGCAATCATAATAAGTTTAGAAGTAATCATATTATTGTCATGACAATCATAATAAGTTTAGAAGTAATCATATTATTGTCATGGCAATCATAATAAGTTTAGAAGTAATCATATTATTGTCATGGCAATCATAATAAGTTTAGAAGTAATCATATTATTGTCATGGCAATCATAATAAGTTTAGAAGTAATCATATTATTGTCATGGCTATCATAATAAGTTTAGAAGTAATCATATTATTGTCATGGCAATCATAATAAGTTTAGAAGTAATCATATTATTGTCATGACAATCATAATAAGTTTAGAAGTAATCATATTATTGTCATGGCAATCATAATAAGTTTAGAAGTAATCATATTATTGTCATGACAATCATAATAAGTTTAGAAGTAATCATATTATTGTCATGGCAATCATAATAAGTTTAGAAGTAATCATATTATTGTCATGGCAATCATAATAAGTTTAGAAGTAATCATATTATTGTCATGGCAATCATAATAAGTTTAGAAGTAATCATTTTATGATGCAAAGTGATATGAACTGTTATACAAAAATTTTTTACATCATAATATGATACAATTTTAAACATAATATTTTTATTGGAAAAAAATACTTATGATAAAATAAAAAACATAATATAGTTACTGTAATCTTTTTGTCGTAGGTCGCAATTATTTATAAATTATTTTATGGAGTTTTCATTATTTTTCTCTTAAAATAACACAAAACTTACCAGTAATGGTTAATATTTTGCACCAATATTTCACAAATTTTTCCACCACTTTAAGATTATTAAAATTTTTTAGCAAAGATATTTTATTTTGTGACACTACAACCCTTTTTTAATGTTTTTTCTTTATTTTGTTTTTAATTTCTTGTTTATTTCAATGATTATTTTGTTATTTCTTTTTTAATATATTTCTTTATTTTTTTTTAATTTCTTGTTTATTTTAATGGTTATTTTTTTATTATTTAGCCACTCACTAACAAATAATTCGATATTTTTATGTAAAACACGACACAACTGATACAAAATTATTTTACAAATGGCGATACCAAAATATTATTAGAGTAACGATATTTTGATTGCATCTTAAACTTATTATGATAAATGTATATAAAGTTATCATGTTATGGCTATTAAATATCATGTTATGGCTGTGAGTAATATAATATGTTTTGAAAGTTATCATAATTTAGTTGTTAGAAAAATAATTATTTTTCGGTCAACAATACTCAAATTTATAATTGCGATAAACATTAATATGTTTACAGTAACTATAATATTGCTGATATTTAATAAAAATAACAATTATTTGTGTACAACAACAATATATTGTTACAATAAACACAGTGTGATTGCCGTAACCATGCCCAACCATATTTTTTCTCTGCGTGTTGAGAGCCCTGTCATTTTGAGTGTTTGGCGTACACCTTCTACGTTCCTAGATATTCAATGTCTGAGAAAAAATAAACAGTAATGCTCCTCTAGCCCGCCACCATAAAACGGAAAATATAAAACTTCCAATATCTCTGTGCGGCTTATCTATGATACGTTAACTGTTCCCGTATAGCCATTGATTGGTTGAATTTGAATCCTTGCTGATCCCAAGATTGACCTCAATGTGAATTGCCTTGGAGATTGTAACAACAAAAGGTGATGATCCGTACAACCGAAGGGGGATTCGTGCCAAAAAAGGATATAACACTCCTTAATTACAACATAATTAATTCTAAGAAATCAAAATTTTTAAGTTACTTAAGCAAAAGTGTTCCTTTATACATTCTTTATATGTCAAACAAGTCAGTATTTTATCTCAAACTCACCGAAGTTAAAGCAAAATATACCTTATTAAATCTGCGTGTGAAGGTACATTTTGAAAACTTCATTCCGGTTTTATTTTTTTTTTTTGGCATTTACACATCATTTTAGGACATCTGGTATACATATATTTCCATACAATTCACATGTAGATCTGGACAGACCTAGTTGTACCCCTTAACCCTAAAAAAATCCTTGAACCTACAATTCAGAAATTGTTTTTAGAACTGTTGGGATGTGTATCAGTAAATTGCGGTTCTTTCATTATTTTACATGTCAGCAAATCCTTATTAACTGTTGGTGTGTTAAGTGACATGGATAAACATCTTATTGATTTATACCATCTTTTTCAATGCGACTTACGCCCGAAATCGTTTCCCAACCAATATGACTTGACGAATGATTTTTTTTTCACAGCATAAAACAAACACCAACAACAATGACAATGAAAGCAGCATCAGCATCAGTAAACATCAAATCAAAGTGTTACAGTCAAATAAATCTAATTGAATAAAAAAACGACTGGCGACGATGGGAAAAGAATAATCAAATTTAAAAAAAATTCACAAAAACTGAAGACAGAAATGAAAGATGTCACATGTCCAACCACCAAGCAATCAAATGACAAACACATTTCCTTTGACTAAAAAAGAAAAAGTACAGGAATAAAGCTTTAGTTTCCCTAACTACAAATATCCAACGTTTGTCCATTTATTTTTTATTTTTTTTTCATCTTTAAACGAAAGTGAATCTGATTAAATTCTTATCCCCTTTTGCAATTGTCCTTTTATGCTTGTTGATAAAGATTTACGAGACTGACAGCTTATTTGAATACCGAGAAATCTCAAGAAAACATGGGGCAAGAAACAAGCAAAAAAACTTCATAAAAATTCCTTTTCCATGGAATTTGTAAGTCCTTGTAGTAGAATGGACAGTAGGGAGTGTTTATGATTTAATTTCAAATATTTATTTCTCCTACTAAAAACTTCTTCGGTTTCCATATTGTAAAAGGGAAATCCAAACTCTACTTATGAAAAAGTTATTTTACTTATGATTATTTATTAAGGGATTATATTTTTTTTTCATTTGGAGGGCAGACAGCAAAAGAGAAAAAGTACCAAAACAAAACAAAACAAAACGTTTTCATTTGAAATTTCATACTTTTCATTTCTTTTTTCTTCTTTTGTGGCATCAACGTCAAAAACCATTTAACCTTTTCCTTAGTTATGCATTAACCTTTTGTTGCATTTTTATAAAAAAAATTTTGTTCTTGCATTGGAGCTGTTGCTGTTGTTCTAGCTGCCACTAACAGTATCAAACATCAACTGCTGTTGCCACTACAATAGCTGCCAAACAACAACAAGGCCAACCCAAACCATGTCTGAAAGACAAACATCCACAAGAGACAATAGAGATGCTATATGGTTATTTATCACACATTTTACACTGAAAGAAAACATTTCAAACGATTTCATTTCATATTTCTGTTGAATGTTCAAAGCAAAATTTTTTAGGCAGATTCAAATTCACTATTCGTTAGAAAATATGATTTTTTTAAAAACTGCAATCTAGAAGCCAGTTTGAATGAATTTATTAGCTTTTACATTATTGCTGACAAATAAGTCAAACTTATAAAAACTGGAGTCCACCTAGTTTGTGCCTGAATCCATTTTGTACGGGTTTACTTTGAAAAAGTTGGACCCTTGTAAAAATTCGACAAAATACAATAACTCTTATTTTTATTGTACTATAATTAAACGATCAGACTGTAACTCTTTTTTGTTATACTGTTCAAGGCGCATTCATTAAGCGAACTCAATCCATCAGCAACTGTTTTATTTATCTTAATCCAAAGGACTCCAGGAGGAAGGCTAAGGGCTTCGCGTGATTAGCATGGGTAAAAAAAATGTACATCTGTGCGTGGTTTTAACTCAAAAACTCAAAAAAAAGATAAAACATGATTATTTTACCTAAGGCGAATTCACAACAGGTGGCGGCAAAAAATACCTGCTGACTCTGACAGTTTGAACCAATTTGTTTTTGTTTAAAAATGTTTTGTCTTGCAGTGGTTTACATTTCGAACCGTTTTTTTGTTTTTGTTTTTAGGTTGTTGTAGTATTTCCGTCTTCTGTAGTGAATTCGCCTTGAGCATACTTTGTTTTTATATGCCTTGACATATTTTACTCTGATCGAAAAAGTGCAAAAAATCATAGAGAGATCTCTGTAGACCTTTTGGGATATGACTTTCTCCTTGTACAGAATTTGTGGCGGAAAGAATTTTTAGACCAACTTTTTTTCAAGTGTACTTGCAATTTATTTTTTTTTTGCAAGCAAAAAATCTTCTGTTGCCTTAAAGAAGCACAACAGAGGTGAGATTTTGAGTTTGTCAGACTGACTGAAGGACGACTGACACTTTTGCATAAGTAGTAGAAACCACAAAAATGTCAAATAGGAAAATTGTTGCACCCGTAAAAATAAAATAATTTTTGTTGTCTCACTCTCTTATCTTAAAACATTAAAAGGGGCAAAAAAAAAGAAAAGATTATCACACAACAACTAAAAATATATAAAAAAAAATATATAACAACGTGCAAGAAGTTTGAACAATTTTCATTCTCAGGCTTTCACTCACTCATACAAACAAATACTTCAGTAGGAGTGTGCATTTTTTTTATAAAAAAACACACACATCTATAAAGAGATATCACATGAATAAATATTATCCTTGTACATTGTAAAAAAGTTTTTGCTTTCTCTATTTTTGGTTTTGATTTTTATACACACCCCAATATATTTTACGTTTGTGCTGATGTTTGTAGCATATACAAATTTTGGTTTTTTAGTATACCGATTGGATTAAACCAACTTTCCGAGTCGATCTAAGTATGTCTATCCGTCGGGCTGGCCGGCCAGTTGTTTATGCATGCAAAGTACAGGTCTCAATTTTATAGATAAATTGATGAAACTCCATACAGACGTTTTGATTGTAATAAAATAGTAAGACTCATACATACTTTTTCCGGAATATAGTCTTTGATGCCTGTTGTCTAACTAAAATATGCCCCCGCAAATACATATTTTATTGCAACTGAAACCACAGCTCGAACATAAAAAACACTCCCGAAAATAGCCAAAAGTTCCATAAATTCTATATACCTGTTAGTATTGATCTAAAATCTTTAATAATGATAAATTCATAACATCGTTTTGTTTTGCCGAGACCATGGTTGCCCTGGGCTCCAAACAGGAAACACTTTCGAATACTTGTCCATATAAATTACAGTGTAGGGTATCACATGATTGGCCTTGATCGACCACACTTCCTAACTTGCTTGTTTTCTATTTTTACTGCTTTGAAATACCAACTATTTATTTTGTTTTCTAGTTTTTTTCTTATTTTGCTGAAAAAGAAACTTTTTATATGTAGATTTTTCTAAATGTTTTCTTTTTGATTTTCATATTGTATTACAAAATTTCCTTTTTTTGGAAAAAAAATCTCGGTTGCCATAGTGCTAGAAAAGCTATATTGTTGTATGTGGTAGCAATAGTTTCTAAAGTAGTTTTGGTTGGGTAGTATTGTTATATCTGTAGCAGATTTGTTTGAAAAAAAAAAAAAAAAAAACAAATAGAAAATGTATACATCGCTTTGGGCGGTGATGCATATAATTCCAATCATATTAAAAGTCACTCATGTAACAACAAAAAAAAGAATAGAAACAAGCCCATCTAGCATTTGGGTGATAATTTTTTATAAAAATCACCTAAATGAGACTTTTCAGATCACTTTTGATGAAAAAAAACTGATTTATCACTTAAGCGATTGAAAAAGGATTCACATACGATACGTTCATCTGCTCAAAAACGAATCCGAAAATTGTTTCACAAATGATTCTTTGAGGTGGTTCATCGGTAGTGTACCATTTTTTCACAACGAGAGTATAATTTTTTTTTTATCAAAATGCGGGCTCATTTTGTTTTGAAGCTGATTCCTAAAAGATTCGATTATGATACAAAATGCTAGCTGGGAAGGACATTTAACCAATACCTACAAAAGTACAAAAAATATAGACAAATATCACTGAAGAAGATAGATGTATTTAACTAAACAATTTCAATTTCCTTGTTAAAGCTTTAAATTGGAAATGTTTCATGCGGGCCCTACAATAAATCGTTAACTAAAATTCGAAAGGCCTTCAGCGACAGCAAATTTAAAATCGACCTTTTAATTGATTATGATGTATTTTGTTATTTAATTTTACCATAAGAAGTAAAATGTCTTCTTTGGATTTTTTTTCCTTACGGCTTTTTGGATTTTAGGCGGTGATATGCTAGAACTTATTTCAAATCAAATAATATATTTATGTCTGAAAATATTGGTTAAAGTTTTTTTTTTTAACAAAAAGTTTTTATATCTATTAAAAATATTAAGTGAGAGAAAGAGAGATGTTAGCAGCAATTCAATGTGGCTTTTGGTGCATGCAAATAATACAAAAACTTTGTTGTCAAGTAAATTAACCAGAATTTGCTTTTCCATTTAAAATATTTTTTTATATTGGCTCAACTTATCATGACAACAGTGTCTCTATTTAATTTTGTGCAAAATTTACATTTATTTGCATTCAATAGAAATAACAAATTAAATAAAAGCGCCCAAATATTGGCCATAATTTATTTCAGGCAAGTTTTAATAAAATTTTAGAAAAAAAAAACTTATAAATTTTAAGGGCCGTTGTTGAATGTAAACCACACCTTAACGTCGAGCTTTTATCTGCATTTCATTTGACATTTCTCAATTTCACACCAACTCAATTTGAACCATGGAAAGAGACACAACCGAGCAACGCGTTCAAGTTATATAATGAACATGGGTGTTCAAATCAATATGTATATCGAAGAAAATCATCTTCATTGATGAGACACATTTTCTCATCAGTGGATTCGTCAATAAGCAGAATTGCCGCATTTGGGCGAATGAAAGAACCTCAATTATGCCACAGCGTCATTTGGACCATCGAATGGAGGTGTGCCGCCGAGATCGCAGCGGCCATTTGGCCGATATTTTGTTCCATACATAATTAAACCATAGCAATATTAGCATAATGTACTGAAATGACAATAATTTCCTAAATAATTTGTGTTTTATTCAAAATCAACATCGGCCCTTAAAATTTAACTTTATAAATTATTAAACAAAAAATACTTAAATAAAGGATCTTCTTTAAACTCAGTTATTAAGTTTTGTATTTACTTATATTTTATTTTTGATACTACGATACAGCTCGGATATCATTCGTAAGTTGACCCCGTCACAAGATTAGTTGATAACAATTTAAGAAATATTATTTTTAGATTTTTTACCACGCCTCTGGGAACCGCTCTTTTATTTTTTGCTACACTGCGACGTCATTTGTAGTCTGGTCACAACATGTTGCATATTGTTATTTTTTGCCATTTGTGACATTTTAATCCAACATTAACTTTTGGGCGACCTTTATGCCATCTCGGATTCTTCCCCTTATGGCCAAAATTTTGCTCACTTTCATCATTTTGCCAGTCAGAGGTCATTCGATGAAACTTTTTATGGGGAAGACAGAAAAATCGGTCCCATAATAGATGAAGGAAGGACTTGGCGGCCTTTGAAGCTGTCCAAATTTTATCTGTGAAACCAAATTGTTGTTATAACTGGATATTCGCCCATTGGAAGACATAACTAATGGCTGGGGCTCCCTTACAATTACAATTTTAAATGTTTGTCAATTTTATTAAATATACTTTGCTTACCCAAATTTTATTATCAATTCAAATGGTCTTATTGTTATATCGGTCGGTGAAACTTAAATATTACACCCTTTTCCTTCTTTTGGCTTTAGCAATAAGATGGTGGTAGTCGAAGGTTACAGTCGGGGCTATCCTTTGCCGAGGATTCTTATATAAATTTTTATGGACACCGGTGCTGAATTGTTCGTGTTTCCTGTGCATTTATCTAATATTCTAAAAAATCGTCAGTATTAAAATGATTTGCTGCATGTTAAGAAAACATATTTTTCTATTCGGTCATTTTAAAGTCATCGTCCATATTATGAAACATTTGCTGCAAAAAATTTTGTTCTATTCTCTTTTTAAGCTGCATTCGTGTCCGTAAAATTAAACTTTTGTTCTGCAGCATTTAAATATTTCATTTTCTGCCGATCAATAACCAACCCACAAAAACTGCTTGTACCCGAAACAAAGTAACTTTTCAATTCTTCTTTCCTCTTTCACCAACAAACTCAAATTTTTTCTTAGCAAATGTAATAGATATCCATTAAGAATCTGCAACCACATTATTGTTGCCTCCAACGATGGAAATATTCATAATAATTTAATTTTACCATCAACAGTTGTTTTTTATTTTTTGCTTTTTTAAGAAGAGCTCTTTGTATGCTTTTACTGCGTTTTTATTAAAAAAGCTTGTTTGAACTAATCTTGTTGTACAAATTACCCACTTTTGGTGGTGAAGACTGCTTAAAATAGAAAAATTACTTAACCTTTGGCTACTAACTACAGTTCGTAGCAAAAAGATTAAATTTATACAAAAGTAAGGACGGCAAAATTGTTATACTACTAATTTTTATAAACTTCTGATGGGACCACCCTCGTACTCTTACCTAGAGCGATAGAGTAGAAAAACCTTTTATTTGTTCTGGTTTCTTATTTTGTTGTGGACTTTTTTTTGTGGAAGGAAGTTGTTTCTTCAATTTGCCAATTAGTAGTAGAGTTTTTGGTTTTATTTGCATTTTGGTTTTGTTTTTGCCTCAACTCATGTTCTACTTGATTTAAATGTATATTTCCTAATCATATAAAAACACTAGTATCCGGCTTAGTTTTTTGTTTTACAAATGAAAGTTAAAAAACACAGTACAACACATGATTTGCCAACTCAATTCTGTGAACTGTATGTGAAATTAGACCCAAAAAGAAGAATTTCTGCATCATTCGTTTTGTCTGTTGTTTGACATACTAGCTCGACAACCACTAGCCCAATTTAGTTGAAATAAATTTTAAAAAATTAAGAATTACAATTCCCTTAATCTGTTCATATATTGTACAAGTATACAAGTAACACTTTCGAAGTTAAAAATGAATGTATGAAGGGAAAAAATTATTTTTTGCCTAAAAATTTAAATTTTTTTTTAAAAATACATAAAAAATCCAAAATGGAAAAAAGTTTCAAGTCTAGTTATTTTTTCGCAAAGTCACATAACCTATGAGCAAAATGAGACAAAGATCATAAAAATCGATGCACGCGTTTCGCTTTTATTCGCAATTGAGTTAAGGTATGAATTTCAAAAATTTGCTCGAGATATGCACAACATTATTTATTTCAACTAAATTGGGCTAGTGGTTGTCGAGCTATGTCAAACAACAGGGCCTAAAACGTGATAAATTCCCCTATACGATAGTACTAACTTCAAATCGATACTAACTTCAAATCGCAGGTAAGAAGACAAAACGAATGATGCAGAAATTCTTCGTTTTGGGTCTAATTTCACATACAGTTCACAGAATTGAGTTGGCAATCAATTAACTGAAAAATGTTGTACTGTGAAAGTTACCAATATTATTTTTTTTAAAGAATGTTTTAGATTCTTTATTGAAACCATTTTTATGCTATTCGATCATTCAATGATACAAAATAGAAAAATCGCTTCAATTTAATTGTTTTAATTAACAGCATTCCTGCCTCAATTTGATTAATTGAAAACAACTACGAAGTTCATAGCAAAACAGATTTCTCTAAATAAAAAATATATGCCAGTTTCAATTAATATTTCTTTGTTCAACTTTTAACTCGAAATAATGTCTGCCTGTAAAAACCAAATATCGATTTAGAATATTTTATATTGTCATTCTAAACCTGCAACAGTTTTGTAACGAATATTAAACGTTGACAAATTGAAATTGTTGTTTGTTTTTTTCATTTGACTGGCTATTTTAATTTGTAGGTGGGATGTTCCAAATAAATATTGTGTTGCTTGACAACAGAGAGTCTCCATTCAGTTGGTTCATTTATTTAATTTTTTTTTATAAGTCAGCATTCGGCTCGACAATTGATGACTGGTTGGTACATAGAGACACAATTGAAAAAGCACAAAATATTTTTACTAAAATTTTTATTAAAATCCTGTCTCGTTTCATTAAATGAATGCAAAATAAATATAAAACCTGTATTTGGTTCAATGGATAAAAGGTTCAATAAGTCTAGCCAATCATTTAGCAAATAATTGAAAATCATTATTAAACAAAATGCAAAAAAAAAATTACTGGAAATCATAGTTAAATAAACTAGAACATTTCCATTATTCTGCTGTTAAAAAAAAAAAAAATTGCTTATTGAATTGTAACTTCCAGTGAAAAATACAATTTTAACATTCATTTCACATATTTTTTATGAAAGTGGTGGGAGTTTGCCAGACTGAAGGTTCAGGATACTGCCATAGCAAAATGCACTTGAAAAATAAATAAATTTAATTTGCTTTTAGTATTTTAATTTAACTTTATTCTTCTTTAGAAGAAATATAGAATTCTCTTTAAGATAAATATGTAACGCCAAAATATGCCCAAAAATAACTAGAGTTCAGGTACTATCGTATATCGAGAGATATATATGTATTTAACATTCCAGTGAAACGCTGGAGTGGGTACCAGGACTGGGTAACAAAACTGCGGACGGTCTGGCAAAACGGGGTTGTCTCTTGGACCACATGTTCTTCGACCGCTTGATTGGCATTTCAATAGCCCGCTGCAAAACTTTCATCAAACGAGAGTCGTACAGAAGGGCTCAGGGGAGATGGCCTGCTTGATGACCAGGACTTTATGTCCTGGCTATGACGCGGCGAGAACGCGCGTGCTACTTGGTCTCAGTAGGGACCAGATGAGTACAGTGATATCGGTAATTACAGGTCACTGGGTGATGGGGACTCATGCTAGAAGGATGGGTCTTGACTACAATGACTACTATAGAAGTTGTCACATTAATGAGGAGGAGACGGTGTTTCACTTTCTATGCCAATGCCCTAGTCTGGGGGACATTAGGTTTAGTCATTTTTGGACACCGGAATTGCCATGTCTGGACGATGTGTCTAATGTGGGACTGAAATCGATCTCTCTGTTCAGCAGGGAGTCGGTGTATTTCGAGGCTACAATTAACTCTTGGGAGTAGTCTGGTTGACACTGGCTAGGGGTATCACAAAGGGACCGCTATTAGGTCCCAAGTGAGGAGTCGTCGTGACGGCTGCCCATTGAACCAAACCTCACCTAACTAGAGTTCATTTAAGTGTTTTACTTAGACCTAAAAATTTTTTTTGATCATAATTCCATTATTTTTTCAAGTGACCGTTTTTTTTTTAATATAAAAGTCTTTTTGTAGTAGAATGCTAGTTTGTCCATCCAGAAGTGCGAGAATTGTGGCTTCGATTTCCTACAATGTGCTAAAGTGCTTTTCCTTATCAGTGGAAGAACGTCGTAAGTTACTTACAAAATGCTAAGAAATAAATTGACAAAATTTAAAAGGAAAGTTCAACAGAGGTACGAAAAACATTTTTACAAAATATTTAATAGACAATAAAAATAAACGTTCCAGAGTAGAAAATGTGGAAAAACGTTTTCAATACCACTTTATATTCTCTTCTATAAGTAAAAAAGAAGTATCGTCAAAAACTATATATAAAATCCACGTACATACATCTCTGTGAATCACCCGTCATACAAAAAAAGTTGTATACAGGCGTCAGAAATAAAGTTTCTGAGCTGAATTGTAGGAAAAGCCAGGAGATACATAATAAGAAATTATACTATAAGAAACAGCCTGCATCTAGAAGCTCCAGATAACAGAATAGAAAATTGTGTACATGGTTTGCAAAGGCATGACACATGTTTATTGCAACAAGTACTCCTAGTGAGGTAAAGTGTTTTACAAAATAAGCCCATTTATCAATGAAAAGAAAATAAAGTGTTCCAACAACAAAATACTTAAAGCTAGAAAATATTTTGTATCTAGAACTGTCCTTACATTGTATTTTTGTAGTTTTAATTACATTTCTGGCAATAGAAATGTTGAAGTGAAGAAAAAAATAGTAAATATTAATGTTTCATAATATCAATGAACAAAAAATTAATTATGATAACGAAATAGTTATTACAACTAACTATTAGTAATGGCTTCCAAAAAACAACTGACAATGATGATGATGTAACAGAAAGGTTAGCTTAAATTGATGTGATGAAAGGTTATAAAAACGAAATAAACTTAATGTTTTTATATTGATGATTTGTAACAGGAATAAAAAAACGAAATAAAATTGACAATAACTTAAAACGCACATTGAAAAAGATGGCCGAAATAAATAACAAAAAACAAATGACCATTATAATCCTTAAACTCAATAAAATACTGTCATTTAGATAACGAAACTTAGTAACTTATGAAATGATTTAATTTAATTTAACAATTAAATAATTTCATTTATGTACAAAAATCTTTGCATTAAAGTCATGAAAAGAAATTGCTAAAACCTTTGACTCTTTATCATTATGTTAATGAAATTTTTTATTTATATGATGACAAACAGTATTTTGCATTAAGTTAATGCAAAATGTTCATTGATGCTATGAAATATTTCATTACCGGGGGGCTTATGAAACATGCTTCATTAATCAAAAGAAGAATTACATAGGTTGAATTTAAATGTTATTTTTATTATAATAAGATTTCTGTATGACGTGCTAAATTCCCAATTTTCTACTTTTGATAAATAACTGAAATTTATTGTTGAGGAAATTTACTGTACATTCTTTCAGTGTACATACAAAAATATTTGCGTAACAAATTTGTCATGATAATTTGTTTTTTTTTTGCGATGTATGTTTATACGATTAAGTTTTTGTATTAAAGATTTTCTTTGACGAAATAAACACAAAGCGAAATTGCACTCTAAGTATCTTATTCCGATTTCAATAACATTCCAAATTAAGAGCCTAACAGCATGTAACATAATCTGTAATTACCATGGAAAAAGAAATTGAAATTAACAATTACAAATATCGAAAATAACATGAAATTAAAAGAAGAAACAAATACAATATAAAACCATATAAAACTCTAAAGGCAACTAGAGAAGAATCATACACAAAAATTACTACTTTAATTGAAATCTGCCTTTGAAAAGTTACTTTTTACCATCATTTTTATCCTTGAAACACTCGGATACTTATCTTATTTAACTTAATCTATCCCAATCACACATAATATTGTTGAGGCAAAACATTTTCAAAAAATTCTTCCTTCTTGTAATTCAAACCTCTACTTCACCACTTCAAAAACAAAAATTTAAATTACGATAGTAACTAACTAAAATCAAATTAACAATCAAACACTTTTTGCAAAAAAAAAAAAAAAAAAAAAAATCAAATACTCGTTGAGAAAAAAAGCATTAAGAAAACAAATCTAAATATGTTGTTTCCTCTAGCAGAAAAATAATAGAAAAAAGACAAAGAAAAATCAAGAAAATTAGTAAAAGGGAAAAAGAAAATCCCCAAAGGAGTTTTGCAAATGTCCCCAAACATCTGTAATAACCATGTACAAATCCAATGAAAGTATCAGAAGTCCTAAAACTAAAACAGCATCACGTTATTATGATTATTGTAAAGAACTTGTCGGTATATGTGCGTGCGTACGTGTAAGTTAAAGAGAGAATAATAGAATGTGAGTGAATATTTGTGCAATTTTTTTTTAAATTCTTGTCACATTAAGTTGAAAATAAAACATGTTTTATTGTAACACGTAGCGACATGACCATTATAATCCTTTTGAAATCCTTTAAATGTCGTTATTCATTCAATCTGTCCATCCATATTTTTTATTTGTAAGTATGTATATTAGGGGTATAACTTTTGAACAATTTTTTAAATTATCAAAAAATACCTATCCATGCCATATAGACCATAAAAATCTATGATAAAAATTGGGGTCACTTTTTCGCGGGCGTTAAAAAAGTTCCCCCCCAAATCACTTTGAAGTTTAGTATTTGTATTTTTTTTGTTAATTAAAAATACAATATCTCTATTGTAAAAACAAAAAACATTCAGTTCTATTTTACTATTTCACAAATAAGCCTTATACCACCAATTATACTACATCCAAACAGTTAAAATTATGTTAAAATAACACGGAAACTCTTTTTTTGAACAAAATGGAAAAAAACGGTTTGGGGGGGAGGTTTTTTATCCAAATTGATCTCAAAAAACTGTTTTCTTGAAATATACATCAGTGGCCACCCCGTCGTGATAGGTATTTTTTTTGGTTATACCCCTAATGTATATATGTACTTATGTTTGTGTTCTATGGATCTCCAGCGGTAAATAGTGGAAGGACCGCAAGTGGCAGGCCTCTATACCTCTTTCTACAAGTTATAAATTTCTTTTAGAACGGCTTAACAAAATTATAATTATTCATTCACTGTTCCTATTTTCAAGAAAAAGGACGCGAAGCGTTTACGTTTTACTTACCAAGATTACGTATTAAAATGTACACTTACGTCAACGTGACGGTGCGTTTCAAATGAAATTGGGGTCAAATCGGTATTATCACAATCGATATCGAATGAAATGTTTCAATAATTTTTTACGTTTTTACGTATCGCTGTTTTAAAAATTTGTGTTTGTTTATGTTTATTGATAAAGCGAACATTCTATCGACATACATTTCTATGGGAAACGCATAAATAACAACATCTTCATATTCTGCTTTTTAAGTCCTTCATCGGAAAGTCGTAAAGAATGTCTGTAAAAAGAAGGGAATATGGAAGGGCCTGATCCCAATGACAACCTGCGTAAAAAGTAAATAACTATGGAATGCGGCGAGGAGTGCTTGTGTCTGCTCAATGAGGGCTTCTATCAGGCCTCTTTACTCATTATTTTTGCCGCTGGGTCATTTTTTATTTTCTCTTTATGCATTCTATAACTCTTCTTAAACTCTTCTAAAAGATTAGTTTTGTTCATGTGTTTCTTAAATACAATAGTTGTTTGGCTTTCTAATAAAATTGAAAAGGAAAAGTATGTAAAGAATGTTGAGTAATATAAACCAAGATTTAAAACAATGTTCTTCATAAAAAACTTGAGAAAAAAAACTGAAACAGAAATAAAGTAAAGTAAAGGGGTTAATAAAGTGCTGACAAAAGAAAAGTGTATTTTGGGCGAACAAAACATACCGAGAAGAAAAAAGTGGTAACATGTAAACATTTTTCGTTTCTAAAACCTCAAATACTGTTAAATTTTTTTATCATTAAAATTTTTAAGAAATTTCTCAATAAAAATGGAGTACCTTGATAAGACTTTTTATGTACGAAAATTTAAATGAAGTTTTAAAAACCTTTCAGTCGTCGATGGCTGTGAGTGTTAAACGGCAAAACGCTCTTAAGAGATTCAGTGGTTACAATTGAAACATGTTAGTGTAACCTGTCCGTGAAAGCCCGGGATCGAGCCTCGCGGCGGTCAAGAATGAAAAATTATCAATAAGTTTCAATTAATTTCATGTGGTAAAATTCCTTTCTTAATAAAAATAATTTAATGAAAATTTAATTTAATGAACTTTAGCCTAATTAAAATATCAAAGTTTGGATTAAGAACCATTGAAATATTTATAATTGGATACGAAATGTTATTAATTAGTTGGAACGGGTTTTCATGATATCGCTTAAAAGTCTCGCGGTCTGTGAATTGTTATACTCTCGCATATGGACTGTCAAAAATTGTATGAGAATTATTTTACAAAAACTTCGTAAATTTAGCCAACAATTTTGTCTCGTAAGTTTGCGTTGTTAAATTGTACATTTATACAAACAGATTTTTTATGCTTTCCGTCGTCGTTTTCCATGAAAACTTCAAGTGTTATTAAATCACAAGCAATAAATTCTTGCAATTATTTTAGCAAATTAGTCGTTTGTCATTCTTTATGCATTTTTAAGAAGTAAAACTTAACGCAAGTCTCTTGCGCAACTCCTAGTTTGTAGATGTCAGCGGTTAGGTCGGGTAAGGAAAAACAAATTTTGTACGGACTTTATTGTACTCGGCAAGTAACTTGCGCAACTAACTTGCCGAGTCTGAAAGGGGTCTAAATGATGTAAACTGACGAAAAAGATTACTGTAAGTTAATTTGTCAAATTTGTATTTTTACAATGTTGTCAGATGTTAATAAAAACTCATTCCCACAAAAAGTTGGAAATAATACCAAACAAATCGTCGGAGAGTGAAATAAATAATATTTTATTAACATTAATTTAATGACCTTGATAGCCTGCATATAGGAAACTTTATAAACTATTTAGATTAATTGTTCAAAATTACACAAACATTAAAAAGAGTATTCACCAAAAGAGTCCCGCAAGTTTGTCCATTTGCACAAGTAGCATTATTAAGAGATACCGCGAAACCCCTTAATATTTTTCGTTTTGGAGATTAAAATATCTTTGCAGAACGATGGTAATTTAAATTTAGTTTTCAATCCAAACTATGACATACGGTAATCAGAAAGCTCTTAAGATTGAAATTTCAATGCGTAATGTTATTTAAGGGTGCCCCGGTAGGCTAGTTGGGAGAAAGCTAGACTGTAATGTGCAAGGGTTGTAGGTTCAACTCCCGCCAAAGACTCTTGTATATTTCACTACAACAGGCGCTGAAGATCGCTGTTGCTATTGCTCGGCTTATTAAGTTAAAACATAGTTTGTAACTATAAATGTTTATCTCTAAATATACATACATAATAATTTAAGGTGAAGAGTGTATATATAATTTTGTCATTCCGTTTGCTACTTCTAAACACACACACACAACAAAGACCGCAATGCCAACAAAATTTGATTTTGATTCAAATAGAATTTATATTTGGATTGTGCCCAACAACATTTTGCATTTGTAGCAACAAGTCTGTTTCTCTTGTCCCAAAGTGTAAATTCATTGTTGAGGTAAAAATAAAAGTGTTGCCTAAAATGTCATAGTTGTTGCCCCAACGGTTCAGTATGCTGCACAGTGGTTTATCGTCATAGTAGAAATGGAAAAAAATAGAAGGAGTCATCGTAGAACATCCAAATTTTTTACAGATGCTTTTTTTATCATCATTAGGAAATATATGAAGAATAAAATATGTCCGCCCACTTTTACGCCCACTCCCCATACAAGTGAAATATATAAATGGCAATATTTTCATTTGAATTTATGCTATTTCAACCGAATTCGGTATATATATGTTTTGTAGCAATTAAAATCAATGGCTAAAAAATTTACGAAATTCGCCCACAGCATGCTGTTGTCGCAACTGCAAAAGTTGTTTGCTCAACAGTTCAATATAATTTGTCGCAAATACAAAAATTGTCAAGGCATATAATATAAACAGCGTTGCCAGAAGATTTGAAAGGAAAATCTTCATTTGGCTAAAAAAAAATCTTATTTTGAAGAGAAAAATCTTTAAATTTTTTTTATCAAGGCAAGAAAGTAAAAATTATTCATAGAATATTCGTTCCATAAACCTTTTATAAATCAAAAAAAAAATAGGTTGTCTTTTAATTATTTTCAACTAAAACTTCTAAATTCAGCAACACTGTTTAAATGTTCTTCGAAAATTAGTTTTTCGACTGTAACGTTTCCACTATAATTTTAGTAATTTTAAGGGAATCCAGTAGCGCATAGTAAATGCATTTCAAATTTAAAACTAATTTACATTGACCAAAACCTTGACCAGCATTTTACTATTTAATATTTATTCTGCACTTGCACACTTATAAAAAGCTTGACAAATATATTCTATTAGAATTTCTCATCTTCTTTTGCTCTTCACTCTTATTCGTGTTATTGAAACAATTTTAGCTATTAAGTCGATTGTTAAGGAAATTAAGACGAGCAATTAATCACAACTTTTTTTTATCTCATTTCTAGATGTTACAAAATAAGTGCAAGGAACAGGGCAAAGTGATGAAAAAAATGGATAAGGAAAGAGGATAAAAAATATAAAAACTCAAACACATACACAGACACAGACACACTTAGTGCTAGAGTTGAAAATTGCTCAAAGTTACATACATGTATCGCCAGCAACATAGAAAAGGTTTTCATTAGCGCATTTAACGGACTCCTCTTTGTAGTCTAAAATAGTAGCAATACCTGTACATTTCCGCATTTCGTCGCAAGGACTCACTCACCGACAGTGTTACATAAAAAAAGCTTTGCCGTTCTATCGTAGTTGTCCTTGGTTGGTAGTCTTTCATTTTAGTCGTTTTTTTTCATTCGCCGTACTTTTCCATTTATTTAGTTTGTCATCCTATTAACTGGCTTTGGCTGTAGTAACAACAAAATTGAATGGCATGGAGCCCGTACTATGACCACATGCAACTAACTTTAACGTACTTTTTCTATAAAAGTATTTATGTGTATTTGTTTGTATACAAAGATGTACAGTATATCCTTGGCACTATCAAAAGCCACAATCGCATAAATTCGAAGCATCAATTTTTATTTAGTTTTTTTGCGCCATTTCTGCTAAATGTTCGTAGTCAAATTAACAACTTTGAAACGAAGATAAAAGTGCAATTATTTAAAATTAAACTAATTTTCCTAAAGTTATAAAGATTTAATAGTGTTGACCTGGTAGTAAAAAAAAATTAAAAGGGTAATTTTAATTTTTAATGTTGAACAACATGTTTAACAATTGCAGTTTTTCTCTTCCCGGACTTTTTCGTTTCCCGGGAAAGCGGCATTAATTTGTTTATAGCCTCGGAATTCATGCTTTACATGAAACGGGTCAAATAATAGTTCTCTATAAATGCAATGCCCTGTTGGCATTGACATAAATCTAAAATAGTTAAATTATTTAAACAAAATATTTTTTTGATATTTTTAGTTGGGTTTGAATTCATTAAATTATTTTTACTGAAGGAAGGAAGGAATTTTTACAACTTGATACAGCTGTTATTATCATTTTCAATTTTTTATTACATTTGGCTTCCTTTCCCTGTGTTTTTTAATTGCGAACCTCCAGTACCACTGGTTAAAGATTGTTTGTTGGCTGGCTGGCACCACAGTGGTGCAGAGGTTAGAACTCAAAGAATTCTGATGAAGGAATGTGGTGATTCTTGAAACATGTTAATTCAACCCAGGTTCGAGCCCTAGCCCAGCCAAGAAAATTATCAATAAATTTTAGTAAAATTCCAAGTTGTAAAAATTCCTTCCTGTAGTAAAAATAATTTAATGAAAATGAAATTTGATGAACTCAAGCCTTAATAAAAATATCAAAACTAAAAAAATCACAATTGTTCTTACAAAATATTTCTTTGAAAAAAGGATTTAAGTACAGAGTATTTATTCCCCTCGATCGTTAAGTAGCATAGAGCTTCAAAAAGGTACAGAATAATACATAAATATAAAACATTATAAATTTAATGAAGAAGGGTCCTGCCAATGAGAAAACACGTTTGCTTTTTACGGACATTATTTAATCTCTGGACACTTCCACCCCTCCCACCACTTCCTTCATAAATCTGTAATTACTGTTTGTATTTATTTACAACTCTTCCTTTACTTTATTGAAATTTCAGAGAATAATGCTTGTATTCATAAAAAGTTTTTAAATTTAATAAAGTTTTAAAGAAGATAATTACTACGAAAATTATCCTTAATTAACGTTTGTTCAATTTAATAATCGTTTATGAATACGGGTGTTAAAGATAAAACCTTGAATAAGTTATCGGATTTAAAATAGATGTAACATTTCTTAACAAAACTTATTTACCATTTTATTAGCATTACAGTTGCCATAATCAAACAAAAAATCCCGGCCAATCCCCGGTCATTTTTTCTTCCAAAAATGTACAGAACCCCCGGAAATCCCGTATGTAAAACACTCTAGTTACAATATATGAAGCTAAAAATCCATGGCATTCGTACAATTCATTGCTGCCTTTTAGAATTTCTTAGAATTTTCATCAGCTGTTTCGTATATAATTTTTATCAAATAAAAACATTTATTTATAAATCTTTAAGCAACTGCTCGTACATTCTCAATTCACTTTTTAATGACGCATGCAACGCATGCAATGCGTTTAATGCGGGTATACCCGTATTACTGTGTAAATCTAGGCTTACATGCTTCAACTTTTGTTATTCATTTTCTTTTCCCTTTTATCTTAAAGTTGCCAATAAAAGGTTATATGCAGCAATCTGTTCCAACTCATTCGGTAATAAATGCTTCAAAACAACAACAATTTTATTCACAGCGAATCAAAGAGGAAACAATTTACATACTCCAATTTAAAATCGCATACATACAAATAAAAACACAGAGGGTGCTGACAAGTATAAGCATCTCCGTACGAACCCCCTTTCATCTATCATCTCTTTCCTAAAAACTCAAAAGTTGATCATCAAAAGTGGAAGCGTGTAAACCTAGACTAAGCTGCCATATACAATAAAACTGCTTCTACTTTTTTTGACGGATGCATAAAACGCAACAACGCATAGAACAGGTAGGGACTTTTAGCTTCAAGCAGTGAAAATAACATAAATTAAATGTGGACAACACACAAATTTTAATACGTATGAATGTTTCATTTATAAAACAGCAAACCATTTCAGTGGTTTGTAGAAAGAACAAATTGCCGTTTACATGCTAAAGTAAGAAAAAGAAGAACAAATAGAGCCTTCTACAGTGTACAAGTGTCACGTACGTTTTCCGAGACTAGTTCAGAGTCTTGAACGTAATTTCAATATAAATGTTTGCAAAAGTTTTGCCATAAAACGCTAAAATTCTATTAATCCCAAATTACACTACACTTTCACCCTCAGTTGTTTAAATCCTTTCAAAATAAAAAACAATTACGATTTTCCGGCCATTTAATTTTTAACTTTCTAAAAGAGATAAAAAAAGGACACATTTCAAAGTAGTTTTATTTTTTCAAATGTGCATTTTATTCATTGTTTTTGAAATTTGACTTATTTTAAATTTATGCTGATATAAATTTAAATGGTTTAATTTGTCTATTGAATACACGGAGAAAAAGATTACCCATAACGACTACGACTGGGTTTCCCTTAAAAAACAAAATTCACTAGAAAATTGTTCAACACCCTTAAAGGGTTTCTATTAGTAAACAACGATTTATTGGTTGTTTGCATTTTTTTCTCTAAGTGTATTTTATTTTTTCAGATCATTTATTGTCCACTTTTTGTTGTTAGTTTTTTTCAATTTAGTTAAAATTTATTGATTATTGTTATTTGAGTTTTTGCTTTGTTTTATGTTTTGCTTTCTTTTTGTTTATTTTTATTTTGTTTTGATTTTTATTGTTCGTTATTTCATTTTTATGGGCCATCATTTTTATCTAGACTCTTCGGTTTTGGGGGCGGAGAAATGGGGTTTTATCTCTTGATTTTAAATGTTGTTGTCATGATTGTTGGAATGTTTATATCAACAAAAACAGACATACTGGAATACATACATGTGTTTGTAAGTGAAGGTATGTGTTGAAGTGTGTTTTCACATGTCTGATGATTTAACCTCAAATTCACACATTGCTTGAGTTGACTTTTGTCACTAAAATTTAGTTTTTGGTTCCTTTTATTTCTTTTTCTTCCTGTTTGAATTCATAACCCACTCAGTTTTTATTGGTCTCTTCTTCTTACTATTTGTATCCTTTTCTCAAGTTTGTTATGAGACTTTTTATATTTATGTCTTCTTGTTGTTTGCTGTGCGTTTAGTTTTGGTTTTAGTATTTTTCCTATTCATTAAAGTTCTATTCGCATTAAAAGCTTAAGTAAATCTTTCAGTTTTACTTTACTTATAAAAGTATTTTGTTGTTTGTGTAAAAAGAACACAGATTTCTGTTTGAATGTGAAATATGGAATAAGCTTTACTTTGGCCTTTTTACTTTTCCTTTTTTTTTTTTTTTTTTTTTTTGTTTTGTCTACTTGTTAGTCCTTTACACTTACACACTTGCAAACATAAATACATACATAAAGTCACGCAATTATATTTTATTGTTGGCAAAAATAAAATAAGAAAAAACTATAAATAAATATTTATTTTCGTATTTGTTTATTGTTAAATGCGGCTTGTTGTAGTTTCTTCTTTTATTTAATTTTTATTTTATTTATATATTTTTTTTTGTGTCAAAATAGATTTACAAGTACCATAAATCCCTGACATTGTTTTCCGAGATTTTTACAAACAAATAAATTAACATGAACGTTTGTATGTACACAAGTGTTTATAGTGTCTGTGTGTCAGTGTAAATGTCTGTGTAGCATGATAAATTAAGGTTAAACACATAAATATATAAATTTTTTTTAGTATTTTTTGCATATAACAATTGTTTAAACATATTTATTTGTGTTTCCCCCATTTTTTTAACATGAACAGGTTATAATTAATAAAGAAGTAGACCAAGATTTATTTGTGACCTTTTTTAGTTTCGGGGAAAAACAATTTTGTATATGAATAAACATTCATCTTCCGATCTGAATTTGCAAGAATAAAACGATTTTGTTAAACAGGTGTAACTAAGAACTTACCACAGTTAATTAAATCTACCACGTAGATTTATTTTTCTAATATATTTTATTAAATGTGTACAGTGGGGTCAATTAAAAACTTTAATCATCTTAAAAGTGTAAAACTGTTTATTTAGTAAACAAAAAACAACAAAAAAATAGGTGGATGAAATAAGTTCTAATTGTTATAAGGACAAAGCCTATTGAAAATGGTGAGAATCGCTTTTTCGGATTTTTTTTTAAACTGTCCATATTGTACAATAGCTCCTATATTCCCGATAGTAGCTTTTAATGCCATAACTTCATTGTACACAAGAAAGTATTTTCTCCACTATTTTATTACTTTTTTATGTATTTAAGCCTATGGATTGAAATCCTTACAGACTATAATTAAATTACAAACAACACTATTAGGTAAGGAATTTAAGAACAAGATTATATTACGTTTAATGACACTAAGTGCTGGTTCACACTTATCCAGCTTGAGTTTTTAGGAGAGATAGGAAGAGAAATGGCGTTATCTTTTCCCTTTTCTCCTAAAAGCTCTAGACTTGATGGCTAAAACTTAAACAGTATTAACCAGCACTAAGTTTCATTAAGCGTATCAATTTATGACTGAAATTTTTTCCATGTTTTTTTTTAAGTATCCCACTGTGCAATGTCAAAAGAAATCTTTCTTTAGTTAAACTACAATTTAAGCACAAACAAATACTTAACTTTTGTTTTTTGTTTTAACTGTAGTTGAAAGAAAGCAGGAATTCTAGCGACACCGTGTAATTGATATTAAATATTTATACGAAAATGAGATTTTAATCAAAACGATTTTAATTTAACCACAATAACTTTATTATAAAAAGACAACATTTGCTTAAAAAAAAGAATAAAAGTAGTTTTTACGTAAACGGCGAACACAGAAATTTAATTTTTATGATGTTGTTTATGAAGAAATAATTACTAAAGCAATTATATAAAAATGTTTTACAAAACACACACAGAAAATGAGTGTTAGTAATTAAAGTAAATGTTTAAATGTTTCCTTGAACTCTGTTTCTGACCCGAATTACATTTTTACTATTAAGTTAACAAATACCATTCATAACCCGAACAATTTAATTCAACATGTTATACAAATGAACACTTGCATTACATACTACTTGTCGTTGGATGAAATACTTAGAGAGATTTTAAGTATTTCAATTACTTAATAAGAAGTAAAATCGAATTTGTTATCTAAGATAAATCATAAGGACTATAAGTTTTAATTAACATGTCCCTTAAACATTTCATTTGCCCTTGTATTATGTTTTTTTATAATTTAAAAATAATTTTTCTTAAACAGAAATGTTGAAGTGTAAGTTAAAGCCATACATTTTTTTGCTGACCATATACAAATTAACATTTTAAGTGTTATAAATGCTCTTTCCATTCCGATGTCTTTCTACAAATAAGACACTCTGGACAAACCTCCCTTAGTCAATAGTTGTAAATGAGAAGTAGAACTAAATAAATAAATAAAAGAAGAGAAGGGTACTGACGAATGAAAAAAAAACTCACAATTATTTCTACATGTGTATAAGTGTAAACATATCTACAACACGTGTCGGTATTTGAGGGTTTAAGAGTGTGTGTGAATGCTTAAGATTAAATACACAAATAAATGTTTTGTTTTAAAATAACTGTTCGGTTACAACTACATTCTGATTATACATTTGCTTGTACATATCTGTGGCATTTTGACAAAACATCTTAAGTTAAATTTAAAAAGTTGAAAAAAATGTTGTTCATCGTACGAATTTATTTTTTTTAAAACATTTTTCTTTACGTTTTTAAAATTTTGTATTTTAAACGAAATTTTTTTTTAATTTTGGTTTATTTATTATTTAATAAAAATTAATTTTTTATCAAGTTTATTTGAAAAAATTGTTTGCTATCTTATCTCGACTTAAGATGTTTTGTCAAAATGCCACAGATATATAATAAATACTTTCACATTCTTTTTAATACACAAACAAATGTTACTTACCACATGCGCTTGGGCACACTCATCGATGTAATGTGTTGTAATTATCACAGTTGTGTTGCCATTCTTGGTTATATCCACCAGATGATCCCATATGCTGCAACGAAAGGACACAACGTTACAAGGAAAAGGAAACAAAATGAATTAAAGAATATAAATGTTGGACGGGAAGAGGAAAATGAATTAAACAACTGTAATTAATACGAAAATGTACTTGTGCTCGCACCAGAGCATGAGCAAAAAAAAATTATGTACAATTATCTTTTTTAAAGCCTTTTGATAGTTGAGACTAAATTAAATTGAAATAATTATTATTAAAAATACTTTGCAATAAAGACTGTATTTATGAGAACTTTGGAAAGGTCAAAAGATTTTTTTTTTTGTTTCAGCTAGCTTTTGAAAATATTAAGCTTTCGAGAGAATATGCTTAAAATGTGTTGAGATAGCGAGATGTTGCTTTAAAAATCTCTATCTAGCGAGAGAATTCACAATAGAAAATCTTAAGGATGCGAGGTAGATTGCTTTAAAAATTCTTCCAATAAAGAAAATCTTTAGCCAGAAAAAGAGTTTAGCTAACGAGAAAAAGAGCTTAAAAAACGCTTAAGTGAGCGAAAAACATCGCTTTTAAAATCTTAAGATTGCTTAAGAAAATCTTCAAATAGCGAGAGAATGAGCTTATAAAAATCTCTAGCCAAAAAATGGGCTTCTTTAAAAATCTAGTGAAAAAGTGAGCTTTTCAAATTCTTGAGATATCGATTAAGATTGTTTTAGAAAATAAGAAGATTGACAGAAAGTTTGCTTTAGAAAATTTGAAGCTGCCAAGACAGTTCTAAAAATCATGACTTTAAAACAACGTTCTTTAAAGAAATTTTTCAGGATCTTTGCTTGAGTTCGCATTATTAATTAGTTTTAACGATTTCTATCAACAACCACATAATTTATTGATAAAAATATTTCGGTAATTTTATTAATTATTTTGTTTGTTTTATTAACAAATTTAACAAAACGGGAATTACTCATGTTTAAAACTACAAAATTTGTTTTTGTCTACAAAAACAACAGAAATGTACTGAATTATTATATTTTTTTTTAACGGCTTAAAAGTGCGTTCCCATTAGTAAATGTTTGTATGTATTAAATTTAAGTATATTTAATAAAAAGTAAAACCTACCTTTGACGCAGCACTGGATCAACACCCACAGTGGGCTCATCCAAAATTAACAATTCCGGCTCCTGCAACAGTGCCACTGCCAAACTCACACGCCGCTGTTGGCCACCACTTAAATTTTTAACAAATTTCGAACCATTTGGCAAATTTAAAAGCTTCAACAAAAATTCCGTTCTATCTTCAATGTCACTGCGGGACATATCAGCAATTAAACCAAAGTAAATTAAGGTTTCTCTCATAGTAAATTCGCCATATAAAGCCACCTCCTGCAAATTAATTAACCAAACATTTATACGTTTTTAATAAAGTTTGAACAAAAAAAAAAAAAAATGTTAACAAATGACAAGCACCAAAAAAAAAAAAATATGAAAGGAAATCCCATAAAAACATCATAATAAAACTGAAAAGGGTTTATCATAAAATTTAAATTTATTTTCTGTTTTTTACATGTTTTACTCTTCGAAATTTTAGTTCATTTCTTTCTCTTTACAATGAAGTACAGACCATAAATTATATTTTAAATGCAACTCCATTAGTGGCAGATGAATTAATGTATTGCATAAGAAAAAATGGCTTACAACAACAAAATATATCTTTTTAAAAATGTTGAGCAACGTTTTTTTTTTATTTATTTTCCTTGCAGGAGTCTGAATGACTGACTGTATTTTAAATAAAATCAGAAGCTTCATTAGCTTTAATGTAAAGCTTTCGATGTGCTAATAGCAGTCAAATATACTAGACTAAATTTCTAGTACATAAATTATACTTTTTAAATGCAAATTAAAAAATAATATTAGCAATAGTGTACTTTCAATTGCTTTCAAAAGATGAGCCTTCTGCAGTAAACTTACAGTACACGTTCATAGAAAACCTCAACAAAAGTAGAGGTATATGCTTATGAAGAAGTGTTGACCTTTTGGAAATTTCCTCAATACCCCTTATTCAAAGTTGTCAGTTTTTTGCATCTAAATTTAGCATGTACAGTAAAGTTTCCCATAACGGACATCTCCTATAGCCGGACACTATACAAGCTGTTCATTAGTTTCTAAACGAAATGTATTCCCACAACCGGACACTCTCATAACTGGACGCGGACAACATATCTGAAACTTATTTTCAAAATATATTTATAAACGGACAGATGCGTACATTTTTCGAAAAAAGTTATTTTTAGAAAACAATTGCTCTATAGAAAGAAGTACCCCTAGAGGGAAGCAAACTGACACCAAAGTATCTCGTGATAGGTCCTTGGTGGTAGAGATCGGTTCTAGTACTAACACTTAAATGAATAAGGCCTATCACTGTTACATGGGCTTGTCATTGAAGGGAGTCAATTGACACCATTTGGCCAGTCACGCATCTATTCTTCATGAACCTATTTAGTGCCAGTTACAACAATGTAGTATTATTTCAATACAATGGAGTATTTTTTTTTTTCAATAAAACAAGTTCTAGAATTAAATTCAAAAACCAAATTATAGAAAGTCCCAAAAATGGTCCACACCACCGTTGAAGACTCTACTGTAATTCATTACTTTTTCTACGTTTTTGTTCTTTATAAACCAGTTAAATAATTGGTTCTGCTTTCACTGGTCATGAGTTCTTTCTTTTTGTGCTTGTTCTATTTTCAAATTTCCCGCAGGGACCTTTTAAAAAAATAAAAAGGAAAAATACCTTTTTAAAAAAAATTTCTTTGTAGAAAAAAGTACCTTTTTAGAATCAAGTCAATTTTTGAAAAAAGTACATTTTTAGTTAAAGTAACTGTTTAAAAAAGTACCTTCTTAGAAAAAAAACATATTAAGAAAAAACATGTTTAGAAGAAAATATATCTTAAAAAAAAGTACCTTGTGCTTTTTAGAAAAGTTACTTTTATAGAAAATAGTACCGCCTAAGAAAAAGTAATTATGTATAACCCTTCGGCACTCCTTGGGTCAATTTGACCCAATTTTGGGTTTCAAACGCAAAATTTGTCCCTTTATATATAAGATATGAACGTTAAACTTTAATTTATCCATAACAGGGACGAAAATTATAAATTTAAATGAAAATGAAAATAATAAAATTTTAATTTTTCCTCCCCTCTCCACATTTAAAAACACGATTTACACACATTTAATATCCTTTGGGTCATTATGACCCAACAAGCGATATTGCAAGTTTAATTCCACTTCCTATTGAATATAATTGAATTGAGTTCATCTTCATTCAGAATCATCGATCAATAATTTTTTCAGTCAAATAATCAATTGAATCGCTTTTACTTTGTATCATACTTAAGTATGAAATTTTGTTTACATTTTATTGTTGGGTCATATTGACCCAAAGGATCATAGGAAGGGCACATATCCAAGGGATGCAGAAGGATTAAAAAAAATACGTTTTTCATAAATGTCACTTTCAACGAGGAATGCAAACTTGTCCAAAATCTTTTCCTACAGCCCTCGAGCATACCTTTAATTGAAATTTTCATTTCTACACAAATTACAGGAAACAAATTTGGCAATTAATTTTAGATTCCAACAACTTTGTAATCTATTTTAAATTTTGTTCAATTATTTTTGACCAGTTGGATTATCAATGTCACATCTCGTGTTTCAAAAAATGAATATTTTATTTTATTTTTAAATTGATTACCATTTTTTTGTTGGAATGTATTTGCTAAACTTTTCTATTACAATTTTAAAACGACGAATGTTGTTTTAAGTTCGATAGTAAAGTCGTGACATACATTTCTCTAAGCGAACGTTTATAATGCCAAATATGAATCATTCCCTATAACAACTATTGGAATGAAAAAATGTTAGGCTTCATTGATTCAAACCACATTTTTTATTAAAATAAGTCTTTAAGAATTTTTGTGCCTTAAATATTGAAAATTATCAGTAAAATTAGACAAATAATTTGATTTAACTTTTTCATCCAGGATATTGTATTTAACACTAAAATATAGAATTTATTAAGTAAATTATGATCTATGCACTGCAGCAAGTTTATATACACACATATTTATAATTTATGTAAAAAAATGTAAACCGAGCTGTTGACAAATATAATTGCATTTGTGATACAGTCTACTCTCAGCTGACTTTATTGGCATTTACCTTTTCAATGCATATTTAATCGCTTAAAAAAATATAAAAATTAAATATTTATTTTATTTTTATGCTGTTTAAATAAATTGTCATTAAATTTACTGTCGTTTGTTAATATTGTCCAATAAAAATGATTGAATTGATTAACAATAGTGATTTATTTAATAATAAAGAAATTTCTGCACTGGTAATGAAATAAATTTTTAATTTTGCAATAAATTTCTTTGTTGGTTTTTTTACATTAATTTTTTTTTTTTACCAATTACATTCACCATTATAATTCAATTATGTATAGGAATATTTAATTACCTGCGGCATATAACCAATTCTAGGGCCCGGCACTCCTGAACCTCTAGAGCCTGGTCGCCCACCTAATACCCAGATTTCTCCTGAATTTAAACGTCTACGGCCCACAATGCAAGATAATAATGTGGTTTTACCACAGCCAGATGCACCCAAGAGACCGTAACTGCAAAGAAGATAAAGAAAAGAAAGATTAATTATTTATATTCCAGAAAATAATTACAAATCTTTTTCAAATTTTAGTTTATTTTCTTGCATTACAGCAACAGTTTTTAATTATTATTTGTGGTTATGTGTAAGCAAATGTCTTAGTGTGCGTGTGAGTGTGTGTGTGTGTGTGTGTGTGTGTGTGTGTATGTATGTTGTAAGTAATTTGTAATTAAAATTTCAACAAAAATATTATTTTCCTTAAAGCTGTTAAAGTATTATTTTCAATTAGTTTTTGTATGTGTTTCATCTTTTTGTCATCTTTTGGCAAAAGATTTATTTAATTAAAATTCATCTAAAAGTAATTTAAGTTAATTAAAATAGACAAAAAAGGGATAATGAACTTGTCATTTCATATTCCCAGCAAACACAGAAGATGGGCATGACGTTAGAGAGTAATTAAGTGATCATTTGAGATAACATCATTCTCAAAAAAAAAATATTTTATACAACAATAATCAAGAGGTTATTTTGCGTTTGTGCCGATTTTCATAACACTTTATCCCCTATTGGTCCTAGAACCCTCCGTCTGGCTAGAAGGCTGGCTGACCATGACCATGTTAACCTTGTGCTGCATTTTTCTTAGAACGAGGCTTATTAAATGAAATGGTTAGAATCGGTCTATAATTTCACATAGCCTTTATATTTTATTAGTATTTCGAATATTTTTTGGTCCAAACTAATTGTATTGCAATCTAAATAATCTTACCAGAATTAATTGGCATCGGACCATAATTTACCAAAACTCTCGTGCGAATACTGCTCTTGATATAAGCTTTCAATGCCAAAACTATCTTATAAATGCTGGTAGGTCCACAACTTACCACATGTCTCATATAAACTACCATAGAAGAATAGATGAAGATATCTAAATAAGATTCGACACAAAGAAGTTTTATTTAAATCTAAACCTCATAACATTATTTTGTTCCGGTGGGTTTATGATTGCCCATGAGTTGGGTATACTCTCGAATTTGGTTTCAAGGAGTGCCCCGGTAGGCTAGCTGGTAGCGAGCTAGTCTATCAGCGCCGGGGTTGCGGGTTCGATTCCCGCCAGAGACTCTGGTTTCTTTCCTGCAGACAAGCATAAAGCTTCGCGGGATTTGCTTTTTTTCCTTTTTTCTCCAAATAAAAATTCATTTTTACACCCATTAGTCTCAACATGATTAGGATTAGGATTAGGAAATACTGTGGTGTAGAGTATTATATAGACGGGCATGATCGACTATATTGTCTTACTTGTTTGAATTTCGTACTAAATTCAAAATCTTCAGTCTTTAAAATTTGTATTTGCTGGGTTATTGTAACATATTGTAACAAAAACTTTTGACTTGGTCTATTGTTTGACAACATCAATTAAAACAAATACAATTTTGTATTTGGGAATGTGTGACTAATTTTTACCATAATAACGGAATATTTCTTTTATATTTTTATGAAGAGAGAGTTTTTGTTTTAAAAGTGAGTCATTTTCTAATCGGAAATGAGTTATCTTTCGTTGTGCGGAACCTTGCGGGAAATTTGTGTAAATTGCTCCAACAGACTGGTCCTTGGATTTATGAAAATAGAACAAGTAAAAAAGAATGAACTCATGACCAGTGATAGGAAACCAATCATTTATCTGGTTTATGAGGAACAAAAATGTAAAAAAGTAATGAATTACAGTACAGTCTTCACCGGTGGTGTGACACATATTTTTGTTACTTTCTAAAATTTGGTTCTTGAATTTAATTCTTGGACTTGTGTTATTGAAATAATACTACATTTTAGTAACTGGCAATAAGCACGTTCATTGAGAATAGATCTGTGACTGGTCAAATGGTGTCAATTGACCCCCTCCAATGGCAACCCCTCCATGGCTTTAATTTTATTAAGTTCATGTAATCGATAAAACTTGATCAATTATCGGACCTTAAACTTTAATTCTTTTATTTTAATAAAATTAATATTTTTTACGAAGCTCTTTAAAAACTCTCATCGTTCCCGCAGTTCCAGGTGTTCCATTTAAATAATAAAAGATTCCATTGTTTTCTAGTTGAAAGTGTTTTTTGTGTTATTTACAGTGAAAATCAGAGTTTTTTTTCATACGTTGTAACATTTTTCAAACATTTTGTAAGTTTGTTGCTTTTATTTTTACATTGTTTTTGCAATGCTCTTCAAGGGTAGATTTAGACATTGTTGCTCTTGTTATTTTGTTGTTTCGATGGTTGTTGGTTGTTAAGGGCAAAAACAGAATATCGTTTGTTGTAATATTTTGTGGTTATTTTTTTTTCTTGCTTTTAGTAGATAGTTTACCCTCAAAAAAGCCACTGTGCCACTGGGTTGCATCTAAGCTGGATACCAAAAAGAATGGGAAAAACAAAAACCAAAATGGTTTAGTATGTAGTTTTGGTATATGAAATAATTGGCCAAAAACTTAATTAGGATATACATACATTGAGAGAAAGGCTTACGAGAGCTTTATTAAATATTAGTTTTTTTGAAATTGAAATGAATTTTGGTGCAATAAAAAAAACGTAATTAACAAATTATGGAAAACATACGTTGATGACCTATTTTATTATAGAACTTGTATAAAAAGTGTTCTTTTATTACAACTTAACATTAACTTTAAGCGATCGATAAGTCTGCTTTTACACGTTTCATCTTTTGATGCTCAACTCTCATGTTTTTAGGTGAGAGGAGAAAGAAGAAAGGGGGTTAGTACGGAGATGCCTGTACTCGGTCAGTACGCTTTGTGTTTTTATTCGTTGGTATATGCACAACGATGACTGCATGTAATTGTTTTCTTTTCTTTTTCTCTTTGATTCGCTATTAATAAAATTGTTGTTGTTTTGAACCGAAAAAAGTTGAAACCGATTGCTACGTGTGAATATATTGGCATCTTTAAAAGGGAATTGAAAAGAAGTTGAGCATCAAAAGATGAAACGTGTAAATTCAGACTAAGTTAAAGGAGGGTTCATTCTTTCTGGTAGGTGTTAACGGGGTTAATGTATCGGTTAACTACAGTGATCTTTTACCTTTTTTGCATAAGACAGTTTATCTTTTTGTGGTCTTTCCATTTAAAGAATATGTACTTTAGCGAATCATATCGAAAAAGTAAGTAAGATTTTAGAGGTGAGGTTTTCATACGACTTATGGCCATGTGTGAACCTAACAGCACACAATGTTCGCATGAAAAATAAGATAATATGAAAAGATATCGTCGGGAGTGTAATTTTTATGGGAGCAAACTATTGTCATATATGAATCGATTTGGTAAAATGATATGCTTTGAAACTTCTAAAACACGGATAGTGTTGCCAGAAGTAGAGAAGTGTGGTGTTTCCTTAATAAAGTGGTAACATGGGGAGACTCGGAAGGATTTTTTTTAATTTTTAAAATTGTAGGTTCTTTTTTAAATTAGTATTTTGGTAATAGAGACATAAAGTATTTTTTACTCTTAAAATTAAATATTATTTTTTTAAACAGATTTTTAAAAGGAGAAGAGATAGTGCAGAAATTATTTTATAAGAAGAGCCCTAAACGCCCATCTAAACGGGAACCCTGATAACTTTTCGTTCGGCCTTTGCAGGACGTAAACTTTATTTTAGCCGCTACCTCGATAGCGTCTCCGTTTCTTTCGTAGACATATTTATATGTAAAAGCTTATAACTCGTATTAATAAACGATTATTAATTTTTCAAAAATTTAAAAAATTTTTATGAATACAGGCGTATGTGTAAAGGTTAAGACAAACAAGTACCAATATTTTTCGTCTAATATGTTTTCATTCACACAGGACCCTCCACATATAATCTTATGTTTCTAAGCTCAATATAAATGTTTCGAAATAAGTACCAAATTTATATTTGTGTTTTTTAGATAAGTTACGAATGTAATATAACTTTTATTTCTATGTTTGTTGGTTTAAAAGAATAAAATAAATGGGATGAGAAAAAGTCCCAAAATTTTAAAAAGTGCTAGACACATGTCCGCTTACCTTTTGAAATGAACAACGAGAAGTATTACATTTTTGTTATCTCTTTTAGTTAAGAATATAAGAGGTTGGAGAATTTAAATTCAAAAATGTCTTCTTAGTGGATCTGCTCATGCAAAAATTTCAAGGTTCTAGCTTTAGCCATTTGGGTTGGCCGTTGATGCGTCAGTGTGTAAGTGAGTGAGTACTTACATTATATTTCATGTTTCAATATATGAAGATGCAACATATCAATTATGAATAAAAAAAATTTTTGAAACAGTTAATTTTTTTTATAAAAATTTTTTTTTATATTTTTTGCACAAAATTTGTAGGGAAACAACTTTTTTAGAGTGTAGGAGAGACTGCGGAAGTCTTAATTTTTGGAAAGACTAGAAAGTTCTCCCTCCATCCATTCCCTACAAAATATCAAAGTAAATAACCCATTTTCAAATGTGATTATCTAAATTTTAGCATTTTAACAACTTTGTATTACTTGCCATGTAATAATTTCCCCCTTTTTTAAAAGAAAATATTTTCTAAATAAAATACCAACCTCTTACTTCTAAAAGCTACTTTTTATCTGCATTTTATTTCAATATGCTTCAACATGGAACTTTTAAACCACTTTGAACTGGAAGCGCTTTATATTGTTAAAATACTTGGGAATTGTGTTGAGTTCTTTTGAATGTTCAGTATTAAAAAGTTCATAGAAATATTTACAAATAGCAGGGGACAATCGCTCATATAAACCTTTGCATGTAGTCGTACATCTAACCAGAACTCGTATGTTGGGAATTTGTTTAAAGTTTCGTATTGTATTTGAGACTCCTGCACATTTTTGTTTTCAATGCAAATATTCAACAATTATTCCAGTAGAATACAATTGATGTACTTTATTGCCTGATGTACCCTAAAATGTCAATGATGATCGAAATGAAGGGGAGCTGTAGTTGTGGATTTAAAAAAAAAATTAATTTCATATACCTGTATTTTATAAAGATACTTTTGTTAAGACAGACACATGCAAGAAATGAAATCATATTTTTACCACAATGTTGTTAAAACAGACTTTTACCATAAATGCTTAAAAAGGGATTTTTGTGAAAAACAAAAAATTTAATTGAAAAAATAAACAGAAGTTTTATTCTATTTTAAAATGCATGTTAAAATACTTTGACTATTGTTTTGTATGTGTGTAGGGTGATCGATCGAATAGTATTCGACCGGTTTTAACCGGTTATTTTAGTTTTTCCCAAGTCGAATATTTTAAAATGTCCATTTTTTGAATATCGAATAAACCGGTTATTTTAGTAAAATAAACCGGTTACTTTATTAATGTGCAATTTATATACGTTTTCCTGCCTTTTGTTATAAATGTACCCGTAATTTAAGTATTTTTCTAATTGAATATTTGGCAAACTTACAAAAAAGGAAACAAAAGTCAAAAAAACATTATGAGCATCTTGTAACAAAAACCAAAAACAATTTAAAGTACTACAAAAAAAGTTCAGCTTTAAAAGTAATTAGCAATTTGACGGTATTATAAATACTATATATATCTTTATAAAGATGCCGTCTTTGGTGATATTTCGAACTTTATTTAAATTTAAATATATAATCCTGGATAAGAGGTTTTGTTTGCCACTTTTCAAAAATATGGCTGAAGTTTACTGCTTCATATAGACATGCTTAACCAGCAACAAATTAAAACTCACTTACAATAAATTTGGGAGAATTTCTCAAATAATAAATTTATTAAATTCCTATTCATATTTTTAAAACCAAAGTTTTTCGAAAATTATAAAAGCTATGTTCACACCTATTAAATATTTGACTCCTAACGTAACCACCAGTTTTCTTAAAGAATTGTTTGCTTTTGCAAAACGTTTGGCTAGAGCAAACATTATTAACCGGTTTCTTAACTACATTATATATAAATGCAAATATCATCTTATACATATATACATAAAGTTAAGCAAATAACTAGAAATTGCCTCAAATAATGCTTAAGTTTAATCAATTTACTGGTCACGCTTTTTTTTTATTTTATCGTCAAATATTTGTGGTCTGAACATACCTTAAGTCATATCTATGCTCCTTATGGGATCGACGGGAACATATATGTATTTTGTTGGTTCCTTACCTTCGTGAATTGTTTTGTTTTTATTCTAATTAACTTTTACATTACAAAAACTAATTTTATTTTTGTATTTGTATGTATTCGAATTAAAACCGGTTAACCGGTTATTTGTAAAATGCTTAACCGAAAACCGGTTTTTTTAAAATAGCAACTATTCGGAATATTCGAAAACCGGTTATTGAAAAATGTCGAATAATCGATCACCCTATATGTGTGCATGGTTATTTTTACCTCAAATGTGCGTTTTGCTATTTTAATTAACTTTTGTGGCCACTCTTTAACTTGTTCTTTCTCTTTTCTACCTCCTTTTTGAATGTTTAGTTGCTTTATCTAAAAAGGAATTTACCAAACAAATAATTTTTTAAAATGTGTGTTTGGGTTTGAGTGCGTGTGTTTGTATTTTAAGTAAGTCAACTTAGAGAGGTACTTGTTGTTTACAAACAATATTTCATTCATTTACTCACTCTTTCCTTTATTCTTTTTTCAGGTTTGCTTGTGTTTGTATGAGAGAGTTTTATTGTGTGAGTGTGTGTGTGTTTAATGTTGTGGTTTATATAAACAAATTTTCTGTTAACTCGTGGCATTCCATTTGTTATACTTGTAATATTTTTTTGCCAAAGCATTATGGTTTTGTTGAAAAAATTAAACCCAAAAAAAGGCAAAGAAAGAAAATGCCTTTACTTTTAGAACAATGTGCCACAAACCATTGTTTTTTGGCAGTGTGGCCACAATGAAATCGTTAAAGCTAAGTTTTTGAGTATCTACGTTAATAATTTTGCTCCTTAATTTCTAAGCATTTGCAAAGAATTTTTTGTAACTTCATACATGTTGATTTGAAATCTGAATGGAAGAAGATCGCTGATAGTAATTCCAGTACTAATTTTTTTTTTAAGTATCTTCACAATCTGGTTTCTTAATTGTCTTTGGTTCAACTCATGCCCGCCATGCTCCAGTGGCAATTAGGGGAACATATATATACACACAGCGTCAAAAGTGAGTCAACATCAGTAAAAACTTAACACTTCTTTATACTACAGTAAATCTGTTAAATTAAAGAATCGTCTTTACTTTTGGTGCCTATAATCATAGTTCAATGGGAATCAATTTCATTTTTGCAGGGCTGTGGAGTCGTCCGAAAAAAGTACTAACTCCGACTCCGACTCCAAATGCTGAAATATTTTAAGTGCGACTCCGGCTCCTACTCCGACTCCTACTATAATCTTGATTCTAAATGTATATGAGACTCAGTGATGTTAACTTTTATTTTTTCATTACCGTACGGCCTTCTAAAAATTAGAGTTTTTGAGAAGCAATTACCGTACGCAAACATTAATGTGCTGTTTCTAAATGACAGGCGATTGATTATGTAGCAAAATTTATCAGGAGTGTGCTGGAAATCGCAAACGCAAAACGCAAGAATTTGGAAATTGTTTTTAATAAACTTTAAACCTAATTCTTATAATTTTTGGTTTAAAATCCTGTTTAATAGGAAAATATTTGTCATAAAATTCTTTTATTACAAAAATTTTATTTAAAAACGACTTTTAAAATTCTTGCGTTTTACGTTTGCGATTTCCAGCACACCCCTGTATATGAAAAGCACTCAGTCCATCGCCTGTCATTTGGAAACATCACATAAGAGCAGTATTCATAAACCATTTATTTAAATTTTAAATGTGTTTTAAGAAGATAATTTTTTTCTTGGACATTTTTTTAAAATTTTTTATGCCGAAAAACTTTGGAGTCGGAGTCGCGAGTTTTTGTGGGTACTACGACTCCGACTCCGGCACAAAAACATCAACTCCGACTCTTTAACTCCGACTCCGACTCCACAGCCCTGCATGTTTGAAATATTTTTGATGGTAATAAATTTATTGTAAGAAAGAAATATATAAAGTTTTTATCGATGTTGACTCACTTTTGACGCTGTGTGTATATTAAAATATTAGTTAAATTAAAATAATTGGCAAATTTTTCACACTTTATTTGTACAAAGACCATTTTTATTTCCTACGGTCTTAAAAATTTTATATTTGACAAACAAACAAAAAAAAAAAAAGATGTTCTCAACTTTAAAAATGTCTAATTTGAATCATTTAATTTATAAACAATTCTAGTTTGTTGAAATAATTATATTTTAAAATAAATTTTCAGTAAAATATTCTTAAAAGAAATAATTCTGCTCCTTCCTAAAAGTTTATTAAAGTAGTTAATAAGATAACTTATTATTTACTGAGGAAGTGAAATATAAGAACAACTTTATAACTTTTGCTATAAAAAAACAATCTACCAGTTTTTATTTTACCAATTTCTAAATCAACTCATTATTTATCAAATCAGCTCAATAGTTTTCTTCATGTTTTTTCATATAGAATATAACATCAAGTTAGACATGGAGACTATGCAAACTACTAATCTGGCAACTCTTAAAATTATGTTTATTTCTATTTCCTGTGGCGAATAAGTTCTTCATTAAGCTTTTTTGCTTAAGTTATTTTTACTGAAATAATGATGAAATTATTACACGATGAATTAATTCTGTTAATAATAACATTATTAATTCAAGTAAAGCAAACTACAGTAATTAAATCAGTTCGTTAAAAAAATACTAATCTGGCAACTCCCAGCATTATATCAGGTACTTTTTTGTGTTTCTCTTTGCAAGAAAAATTTCTCATAAAAAATGTATTTAAAAGGGATTAAATGATTTGTTTCATTTATTATTTTTAGATATTAAGAGTTGATATATGTACTTTAAACATACACACGAACATGCTGTAACCATGAGTGAGTGGGTGTGTGTGTGTGTATATCTGTTATAAATTTCTAAATGTATGAGTGAATTAAAATACATACATAAATGTTGTTTGCATTATTATTTGGGGATTTTATGATGATAAGTTTAAAAAATACTTTTTATTTTTTATTTACTTTTTTATTTAATACTTTTATAAACTTTATGCTTCGTTAGTACTTATCTGCATATAAATGACAATTTTCTTCTTAATACCTCTTCGGTTATCCCCAAATGAGGTCAAACGAGAAATTTCAAAATTAAACAATAAAAAGTCTCCTGGTTATGACAAAATTTGCGCAAATGACATCAAAAATTTACCTAAAAAAGCTATTGTCCTTCTAACAACAATTTACAACTCTGTAATTAGACTTAATCATTTTCCAACACAATGGAAATGTGCAGAAATAATGATGTGTCATAAACCTTCTAAGCCTGAAAATGATATTAAGTGTTATAGACCAATAACTCTTTTGCTCATATTCTCAAAAATTTTTGAAAAGTTATTTTTATGTAGGTTGCAGCCTGTTTTAAACACTTATTCCTGCACCATTCTTTTTCGTCCTCAAATCCTACCTACAAATGCGGATAACACAGCCTTAATGGCAAGTAATATTTCCTCAATAGAGGCCTCAAACCAGGTTCAGAATCACCTGGACAGATTATCGAACTGGAGTGAATCGGAGATTAGCTCCTCTCCAAATCGATCCACTAAGACGAAAAAATCAATTGCTCGAAACATTTATGCTGATTTCTTCATAATTGTATAAATAGCAAAACAGTAGCAATTGTTATATTTCTTTGCGTATTTTTCATAAAAAATTGGCTTCACATTATTATACGTTATAAATTTATGGGAATTTTTGACACGTCGTAATACTCAGTATTATAGTGTAAAAGGGCCTTTAGTTAGGTTTTCATTTCTATTTTTATTGCAATCATTCTTCTGTAATTTTAGCTGCATATGCATTGCAAATACTCATCATTCATTCATATTTTATGTTCTACAACATATTTTCTTCTTTTTTTTTGGTGAATTTGAAAGGATATTATTAAATCAATAGCAAAAAAGAGATTTTCTTGCGGATTATTACATTTTACAAAATTTGATTTGTTTTTTAAGCAAAATTAATATTTAAAATCCTTAATGGTGCTTATCTTTCTATTTATTACTTCTTTTATTTTGAGTTGAAAGATTTTTGCTTGAATAATTTTAATTATGATATTGTATGTAAATTCAAATCGTTTTGCCACTCAGGTGCAAGTCTTTGTCTGTATTTATTTTTAGAACAATATGAATTTGTTAGCAACATAAAATGAGCAACAGCAGCAAAGTTATTTTTTTAGTTAAAAACTTTTTGTGTTTTTTTGGTTGTGGCATAGAAATTGTTGAAGAAAACTTTTGAAAATTCTTACAACTATTTACAAGTACAAGTCGCTCTGTTGTGCAAACTGATTAAAGTGAATAGACAACTCTTTAGAACGTAGTTTAGTTTGGGAAAGGAGTATTTCTCTTAAGGAGTTTCGGTGATTATAAAAGTATTGAAAATTATTAAATATTTAAACTTGTTGCGTAATTGTTCAGTAAAATTAATAGTAAAATTTATCCTGTGGCACTTCACTTGCTTTTTAATTAGTTTCGTGGCCAACCCTTATTGCTTATTTTCCTATTTTATTCTCATTTTTTCCGTGATCGGATCAAATAAATCTTTATTATACTCTATCGCTAAGAACAACGTCTTCTTTCCAAGAATATCAAGTAAACCGATAGAGAGTAAAAACCGCTACTTCTTCATAGCGTGGTGTCTTTTAACCAAAATTAATTAATTTTTTTTAAGTGACCAAAACTAATGCTAAAAGTCCGCGAAAATCCTCTTTGATAAAGATATTATTTTTTTAATAATATTTTTAATTTTTCTGATATCTCTGGCTAATCCGTTTCGTATTGCAATGATTGCTGGTATCAAAGTTTTCTCGTAGATTTTCTAAAAATTTTGATATCTGTTTAACTTTTTCTTTGTTTAAACTAAAACTCAAAAGTCTATACCACTTATTGGTTTAAGCAAAATCTTAAACTAAGTTATACCAACTGCAAACAATTTGTTAAATAATTAAAACTGAAAAACAAAACGAATCATTGTTTCATTTTTATATTTCTTTTTCTCTGTAGGCAAAACTTGAAAAATTCTGCAAAAATTTGCTAGAAACAAAACAATGGGATGCTGCAACACAGTCTCTAAGCTTCGTTACATCCACCAATTTTACAATAATTTTTGTTTCCGCTTTGTTTTTCCTGAGACAAAAGATAGTTTTGAAAAAAAAAACACAAAAAAATATAGCTCAAATGTAACTAAGAAAAAAATAACGCAAACAACAAAATCCATAATTAAAAATAAGTTGGTTGGTTTTTGCACGACTTTAAGTTGAGTCAGCAATTACATTGAAATAGAAAAAAGAAGAAATAAAGCAAAAAAAAAACATTATTTAAAACCCAGAGCCAACTGTATAAAAAAAACACAGAAAATAACCGCAGGACATCTAGATTTCCTCGATAAACTCTAAAACAATATTTGTTTTTTTACATTTCTGTTCGCACTCCTAGTTAGTGTTTTTTTTGCGTCATGCTTTTATAGCTTCTTAACACTCATATTTGTTATGCCAACAACGAATTGAAATTGCGGCAGTAATTACGTTGCAATAACTTCCCGTTCAAACACTGCACCGTCGAGTGAGAGCTTGTAACAGTTACACGTTCATCGATTGTTACAACCTTCACACATACAAACAAACCTAAACCGGTATTTACAACCAGAACGGAAACAAAAACTCACTACCACATAAACAACTTACCGATATTTTCTAACTCATTCTCCCTCTCCTTTTCATTAGTTAACTTGTTACTTTCCAACAATGGTCAACTGATTGGTAGTGAATTTCTACTAATTAACGCTTAAATTGAATGTATTTGCCACCTGCAGAGCTTTCATTTTCAGTCATGTTTTCCGTTTTTTGATTTCATTTAAGTTTTTTCTTCTATTCTATTCTGTTTTTTTATATAGATTTGGTTTGAAAAATATCGCCAACAAATGGAAAAAGCAAAAAAAAAAAAAAATTTATATAGATTTTCCCTTGGCAGTGTGTTCCCTTTCATTGTGTTTGGCTTGGCACAATAAAAGAAAATTAAATTAATTGAACTGTTTTGCTTGATTGCTTTAATTTGAACAGATTTGAATGAGAAAGAAAAAAATTAAAGATAATTAGGCAATTTCTAAAATAATAGAAAAGCTTCAATGACAAAATTGAATGTTAAAGGAATTTGTCAATTATTATTCGGGTATAATGGTAGGAAGGAGTATACAAATGAGATAGCGGAATTTAATTATATTTGTTTTTATACAACAGCAGATTTCTTAATAAAGGAAAAACTATTTTAAGATAAAATGGTGCTTTTTTTAAAGTTGAATAATTTAATTGGGTACTTTTGTTTCAAAAAAGCACATTTTTAACAAATACGATTTCTTACACAAAGGACTAAGAAGCTCTTCTGAAAACTTTTTCAAAAAGTTTTTTATGTACTGTTTTTTTTTAATTAAAAATAGGAATGTTTCTAATAATGCTTTTTTTAAGTATATCTATTTTACTTTTCAGAACGTTAACTTTTCTGAAAAGATCCTTTCGTTGAATACTTATGTTTTTTAAGAAAGTACTTTTTTCATTAAAAATACTTTTTTTATTTTAAAAAGCCTCATTTTTTCAAAAAAGAAATTTAGAAAAATTACATTCCCATTTTATTTCCACAACTTTTATTTAATGATTTTTTCAAAAAAAAAAGAACTACTTTCTTCAGTAAAGAAAACTTAAAACACTGCATTTAGTATTAAATTCTATTTCTCTGAAGATGACAGACAAATTTGGTCGAAATATTAGAAAGAAATAAATAATAATAAAAATTAAAAATAAAACAAGAGTTTTGTATTCTAAATATATGAAGTTGTTTTTCGACCTTTTTATTAATATAAATAACATTTATATTTTGATGTTTGTTATTTAATTAGACGGTCCCTGATGATGTTATTCAAAGAATAACGAAATATTGGAGTAAATAAAATAAAGTATTTTTTTTTACAAAATATTGAGCTTGAAGATTTATTTGTTATTTATGCTTTGTATTTTATTTAATATAACAGACCTTAAGCCGAAAATATAAGCACAACACATTTAAAAAAATAGTTTTTTTCCAAATAAATTATTTTTCACAAAAACTTTAATTTTTTTCACAAAAAGTTCCAATTCTTATAAAAACGTACTTTTTCGAAAAATTTCTTTCTCCTCCTTGTGCCAATTAGAACCTATTTATTATCTCCAAAATTGCGACCTGGGGGTCGATTCTGGTTCTGTGAAACAGTGAAATGAAAAAAAACTTTTCATTTTTGTTTTCAAGAGCACTTTTCACAATAGCACTTCACATTTACACAAAATGCGATTCCCGTTCTTTGAATGAAAAAGTGTTTCATTCCATTGTAGCTGTGAAACTTTTGTAACTATATTAATAAAATGTAAAAGTCAAATGCAGATATCGAAGCTTAGGATTTTGAAACGGCGCTAAGCCGCAAACGAGTTTTTTTAATGCTTGAGCTGCAAGCATTTGGGAGCGGAACTCATTTCACCAATAAAATCATGAATTTCTGCAACGAAAATTCCAAATTTGGACAATGAATTATAAATATGGTAATGCCTCTATTAGTTGCTAGTAAAATTTTCAAGTAAAAGTTACTGCCAGGCCAGGTAAAAAACTAAAATTTGTTGTTTTTAAAACAAATATACGTAAGAAATGTTCTTGTCGACATCGTGGGCCTGAGCCTTAATTTCTTTCGTTTAAGCTTAGTTATTCTTAGCAAGCCTTTTCATTTGATACCTATATTATATGATTGCATTAAAAATAGCTAGACCGCCATTTTGGCTGTGCTGCTATGTTTGATTTAAAATGACGTTTCATAGTTTACAACATGGTGAAATAAACAGGTGGCAGCACTAAGCCAGATTACGATTTTTTGCTCCTGCATTGTTTGTCTAGGTTTATGTCAAAGTTTTGTTAATGTTTACAAAAAGTCCACGTGCTGATTATGATTATTGTATTTTATTAAAGTTTTTGGTGATATCAAATTAAAATAAATAAGATATTGACCATAATTAAATAAAAATTGGCTAAAAATTTATTTATTTCATCACGTTCTGCGGCACGCTTTGATTTTTGTTAAAAGTATTTTTTGACGTTAACGGTGATGTAATTTCCAATTTTGTTGTAATGTTGTATTTGTTGCCGTAACGATGCCACCTACTTATTCCACCATGGTTTACAATGCATTGTCATCCAAACTGAACGTGTGTACATAATTTCAGCTCAGGCAATTTAACATATCTGTTTCAAATTGAGTTGCAAGGTTTCACCCAAACATACATTCATTGCAAGTTAAATAAAAGCTTTAAAAAACGACCATAAGCCCAACAAATTGTGAAATAAAGATTAATTTAGTAATAGGTCTGTTATTAAATATAAAACATAAACATGTTTTAGGCGGCTTTAAATTTACTTTAAGCCGTCGCTAAACCTCAATTCTTCACCGCCGATGGTAATTACATTTCTACTTTGTCATTTAATCAAGTGTAAAATTATACAAATACACAAAAAATATAATTAATTTAAAAAATGTTAGGAATATTAGTTTTAATGGAATTATCGAAATAAATTCGGAATGGTTCAATGTAAGAAAACATTATTAACGTTTTTCGTCAGTAATGTTTTGTAGTTATGTAATAAAAAATTGGAATTTTATATGAATATAATTAGTTAAAAATCTGTAAATATGAATCTTTTTAGAAGATTATAATTTTTATTTCTTTAAATTATTATTTATCTTTAGCAATGTCCATATTTTTCTCTAAATAATTTAATTAAAATTATTTTTCACCGTTAAAATTAAATATGGCATAAATGAAAAGTTTCTGATACTTCTTTGCACTGTTACACAGAACAAGAATCAAATTACTGTGAAAATGTGAAAACAATTTGTTTCATTCCATTTGTTCTTCTCATATGAAAACATTCGAATTTATTTATCATTTTTTCAATAAACGAGAATCAGAAACTCTATGAAAATGTAAAAAAAGTTTTCATTTCACAGTTTCACAGAACCAGAATCGACCCCCTGGACTTTGAGCCTAAGGTTACATGGACAGCCAGCCTGCCAGCCAGCCGGACGGACATCGTGAGATCGACTCAGAAAGTGATTCTGAGTGGGTCCAGAACCCATATTTTACGATGTTACACACATCCACTATTGTGGTGTGGGTACAAAAACATAAAGAATAAAAAAAACAGAAAAATATGCTTTTGAAGAATTCTTAACAAAAAGTATGCAAAAAGAGAAGTAAGGAAGAACATGTAAATCAATTAAAACAGATTATCATTCACATTCACAGTGTTCTGGCTTTTATTAAAAGATGGGCAAAAGAATTCAACGATCCCTTAATCACAAAACGTCTTTTTACTTCGCTCGTCAGACCAATTTTGGAATACGGCAGCATTATTTGGGACCCGATCTATAATATTCATAATGATCGTATCGAATCAGTTCAAAAACAATTTCTTATTTTCTGCTTAAGAAGTGATTATAGAGGATGCCTGGTATTACCTTCATATTCAACAAGACTAGCTGAAATAAATTTACCAACGTTAAAAAGCCGGCGAATGATGCTAAATATATCTTTTATGTTTAATCTTATAAATGGTAGTACACATTCCGAATTTTTATTGAGTAACGTTACTTTTAATATTCCTCAACGTTCACTTCGTTTTTTCAACCCTCTATATGTCAGGACATGCCGAACAAACTTTGCGATGTCAGATCCAATAAGAAAATTATGCAGCTGTTTCAATGAAATGTATAACTTTATCGACTATTCTCTGAACATAAATATCATAAAAAGCAATATCATATTATATTTAAATCAATAATGTTTATACTAATTGTTCTTTCTTTGCTTAAAAAAATAAATTATTATGTTAATACATTAAGATAGTCTGTAAGGAATTTGTCCATAGACTTAAATTAAATAAATAAATAAATAAATAAACAAAATTCGGTCCACCAAGTAAAAATACCATTTGGCTTAAAGATTGATGTTTGACAATCGACTGCCTGCCTTCGTCAATGGCGGTGAGTGTTAAACGCCAAAGATTTCTTAAGATATAGTGTGGCTATTATCGAAACATGTAAAACTGACCTGTACGAGAACGTGGGTTTGATACCCCGGTCAATCAAAAATTAAACATTTTTATTCATTTCATTTTGTTTATTCATACAAATAATTTAATGAAAATTAAAATGAATGGACTTATTAATATATAAAAATTTTGATTAAAAAAAACAAAACGAATTATTAATTTCCTTAATATTTTTTAATACAAGTTGTCTTCACGTGAAATCGAACACACGTTTAATTTGTAATAATCGACGAAAAATCCGTGAAATCAAACACACGGGGCAAATAATTTTTATGAAACGTCAAATAAAACCAATTGTTTAAAATTCAATTACAAAATTTTTATTGTTCAGCCACAAATGTTATAAGCGAACTTCTAAAGCAAACCAGTAATCAGCAAGAATATTAACAAGAATAAAAAAAAAATAATTTAAGCTGCGCTTCTTATAAATAAAATTACAAGAGCTTAAAGAACCGTTATTTCTCAGATAAATAATAAGTAAAAATAATTACATACAAATACAAATCTTAAATTTGGAAATTACGATATGAAAGTTTGCTTAAAGAAAGAGCATAAGTTTAAAAAGCAAATACAATATTTTGAGTAATAGTTGTGCGTAAAAAAATAGTTGCGAAAAATAAAATAAAAGTTTTTTTTTTAAATAAATATAAACTGATTATATGTTGTAGCTGAACAAAAGTAAATAACAAATTTTCATATTATTCGAATGTGTATTCTGAGTCAAATTACAATCCTCAAAAGCTTTTATACTTTAAAAGTCTTATTCCTTCAATATTTTCCAGGAATATTTTGTATGCACTATCAGAATTTTTGTTTTGTATATTTCTGTATAACAAATGTTACTCAACATGAGAAATAAATTCCCAGATTCTAAAAGTAAATAACGTAAGAAGTTCTTTAAAACTTCAAAATAAAAAATATTCCTTGTGTATACCCTTCACAACTACAGGGTGGCCCAAATTTATAATATATTATAATATTTTTTTTCGTTTCTTTTCAGTTCTTTGTAAAGAAGACTTGGGGTATTTAAAATGAAGCAGTACTCAATTGAACAACGTGCCCAAATTGTTGTTGGCAAAAAGCAGAAGAAAATCCTAATTTTATTCATAATTTTATTATGAGCGACGAAGCCCAATTAAGTGGGTTCGTTAATAAGCAAAACTGCAGGATATGGCCTACGGAAAAACCGAGAGTACTTCTACAGCGGGAATTACACCCACCTAAGTGTACGGCTTGGTGCGGTGTTTCACCGGAAAGGATTGGGTCTTATTTTTTTGAAAATGAACACGTATTCGCCGTTTCCGTCAATGGTGTCCGATATCGGACAATGTTGGAAAATTTGTTAAGGCCAGCTGTGGAAAACAATCCGCAAGTATGGCTCCAACAAGATGGAGTCACAGCGCATGCTGCAAAAAAAAATTAATAATTATTTCTTAAATAAAAAGTTATAACGAATTCAAACCCCTTCGTTTATTTTAAGCCACCCTGTAGTTGTAAAGAAGATATACTAAACTTGACATTCAGTGTGAAACTTTTTTATTTTCATAAAAGACCCCATAAAGTATATAAATTCTGTATTCTTGATTAATTTTAATTCGATTTTGACATGTCTGTCTGTCAGTTCGTCTGTCAGTCTGTTGAAACATGCTCACTTTCGAAAAACTCAAAAGAAAAGTACAAAATGGGTGTCGAATGTCTCCTAAGCAGTTTGGGATGAAAATCCAGCAAAATCGGATCAGTTGGACAAGAGCTATGAACCCAAACGTGGAGCCACCACGCTTAAAAATTGTTAGTTTTGTTACAAAGCCCAGGGCCGCTATTACGGTTCACAACTCAACTCAGTTTAGTTGTAATTAAGACAACTGATTGTGAACCGATGTAATGTAATGTTGTAAACCGTATTAGAGGCCCAATTTTAATAGTGGCGCAATGCACATATTTATATTAGATTTTCCACAAATTCTTGCGCACTCTGTATGACAGACATCATACTACAACATTTTGTCAAGATCGGTCCATAACTTACCGTAAACCAAACTCTCCGAAAACCGTTTATTACTTAACAAATATTGTTGTTGTAATAAAATTCGGCTTGTCACAGTTTTATCAGACCAGAAATCACACTCTTTAATTTCATGAAAATTAAGTTCACTCCTAAAATATTCTAACTGTCGGTGGAGAGAATCAAAGATTCGCCACAACCGAATTTATCACTATAACTTGTCTAATAATTATGTACATTCATTTCCCAATTGTCCAATAAACTAAAAGAATTACAAGTAAAATTCAATTTATTACAGACATTTTAATGAAGTTAATTAGTACTAAGTATTAATAACAATTTGCAATATTAATAATTATCTAAAAATCTCTGCTTATTATCTCCGCTTATTATCACACTTAAATGGCCCCCACAAACAAACACCATTAATAATAATTAGGAAATCATTATATTGAGTTTGGAATTGGAAGCAACAACTCAGTACGAACCCAAAAAAAAAATGGTCTAAAATGTTTAATGATGTTGTTTAGCAACAGCAGCTAAGAAAATTATGATAATGATGTTCATGGGCCGAAATGGACAGCCATTTCTAATGGAAAATCTCAGGAGACAAAATTCTCTGATTCTTATCACAAAAAGTCACAAATTAGTATTTTTTTTATTACTGTCTATTTAAAGTATTTTTTCACTTTTGTTTGTTTTTTTTTTGTCTGAAGAAGACAATAAAATTTATTTCAAGGGATATTCTTTTTTAAAAGAAATACAAATTTTTATGTTAAATGTTTAACCAATCATTTTACATGATTTTTTTAAATTGGTCATGTTTGGCTGATTTAAAATTTTAAGTAAAATCTTTATGTTTAAATTTTATTAAAACTTTTGTGGTTTTTTTATGACTTAAAATTAGTAGTAGGCAGTTGCTTCACCACATTTGAACAGCAGTTTTGCATTTCTAACAAAAAATCGACTATCAGCTGCTGCTTGTTTTTATATACTACTTATTAATTAAAAAAAGTGTAGCCTTATATTCCAATAATTAAACATTTAAATCTGTCTTGGGTTTCCCCTTCTCCTTTTTGAAATAAAATTACCATTCACAATTTTTCTTTGAGAGTGTATAAAAGCAAGCTTAACTAGTTTAAGACAGGCCAAATAAAGGGATGGTGTTTAAAGAAAAATTAAGAGCAAAAATTGTTTATAATGCCCTTAGCAAGTACTTTGTCTGATTTGTTTCATATACTTCTATTTTTTTCCCTTGTCTTTACAACATTCAATCTTAATACCACCAACACAATACTGCCTGCCACTGCCACCATCATCCTTACTTTTATATCCATTTGGTACTTGCAAAAGAGGCAGCAGCAGCAGCGGCAGCTTCCCTATTCATTTATAGTAAAAAAAATTTACTCACAAAAATTTGTTTGCTTATGACAGACAGCCTTTTAGTTGTACAACAAGTTGCCCAAGACAAAAAAAGAAAAAGAAGGCGAAAAATGGGAATAAAGCAAAATTAAAGACTTGAGACAATTCAAAAGAGATTGTCTGCAAGATGGGTATGAGTGTTGATTCCTTTCAACACACACATACACACTCTCTAATTTACTTACTGAACTTAGTGTTGCCGAAATCCAAATGGAATTTTTCACAGAAAACTCTTTAAAATTATTCAAAATATTTTAAATTACACAAAAAAATTTTGATTTGCTGAGCTACCAAAAGAAGAGCAGCAAGCGTTCTATATGTCATAACTTTTCATTTGTATACAGTTTGTACGACACATACCTTTAGAACGCGAATTCCACACCAGTCGGCTGATAAATCTTATTTGGCAGGACGGATGGAAATCACAATTGTACTTTTTTGGTACATTTGGAACCTTGATCCATTAATCTAGTTTTTTTTAAATAAATATTTAAAAATCGTACCGTCATGGACTAAAAAGGACATTTTGATTACATAGTTAGCACAAAATTATAAAAGCAAGTTTCCATCCCTGTTTGGCAGATTCCTAGATCGGTTTGTTTTATTGAAAATTTATTAGCAATATTATTTTCCTGTTTAAAAAACACGCTCTTGTTTCGGTAGCTCTGTTAGGCTTTTAGTTTACAAATATATACAGAGTGATGGATTATCTACTGAAAACTGAAAGAAGGAAGTTCAATTAGGTTCAATTATCACATCCCAGTAAAAAATGTGATCCTAAAGAAGCAGGTTTTATGAATGAATGCATACCTCAAATCGCTTCAAACCTGCTGATATGATGCCTGATTTTTGTATCGAGTGTTCCCGGTTTGGGGGACTATTTACTTCTGACAATAAGCGTTTTTTTAACATGCAAACAAAGCACTCCTAAAGCGCTTTTTTTAAGGGATAACTATATTTCCATATTCATTGAAGTTTTGCTTTTAATTGCTTGAATGCATTGTTCAGTAATTTTCGTAAACCACTATATATTTTTTTTTCGCTTTAAAACCTCATCGTTGTCAGCACTAAAATAGCAACTTTTTTCTATATATTATTCTTTATCATTTACTGCTATATAAAAGCTCTCTTATTGAAGCGCTCGATTATGCACTTTTTTTCTTAAGTGCTTCAAAAAACGCAAATTTTTTTTACTGGGATATACCTTCCTTTGCAAAAAAATATAAAAAAAAATTGACGAAATCGTACCAGGCGACAATTAATTCCTCATGCCAATTTTTGCTTATTATAATTTGCAGAAAATTCTCTTCACTAAAAAGTTCAGAGATGGTAAGAGATAAATAAGCTTGTATATGAAATATTGTTGAGGCGAAATTACACAAAAATTTTATGATTTAAAAAATAGTCCAAGAAAACAAGATTTTTGTTCCATCTTTGGATAATTCAGCAGAATCGGCAACGCTGCTGCACTCACATACATTTATACGTCTAAATTAAGAGAAATTTTGTTATTTAGCAGATGATATAATAAAATAGACTATTAAACAAGTATAAACAGAGGCAGGCAGCAACAGCAGGATGGTCTTGAAGATGGCTTTACGGGAAGGGAAATAAAACAGAAATAAGTCACTTACAGTTGTATTTAAAACTGTTTCTTTATGTGTATGTGTGTGTGTGAGTCTGGTGTGCAACACAACCATTCGCTTGTGACTATCTGTCCTTTTGTATGTTGTAAGTGTTTTTTTTTATCTCAACTGTCTTGTTGTTGTTCTGTTCTTTATGTTTGATGTGCGCTTAATGCATGAGTAAAAGTTTTACAACTGAAACAAATTATGTCCTTTCCAGTTGTGTCCGAATGTAGCAGCAAAAGGGAGCAAAAATTAAACACAAAAATAAAATTGTTTTTGTTTTCTTCGGTTTGCTGTCAATGTTTTATTCAGCATTTTGTGGTTCATTCATTTAACATGTTTATTTTTTGTTTCCTGACAGAAAATTTGAATATTTTTTCCAGCCAAAATAAAAAAAGAAGATCAAATTAAAAAGACAAGTTATTTCATATAAAACACAAACAAATAGGCAAATATTTAAGCTTTTAATATTAGTCTGCCATAAAAGCTGCTTATAGCAATTATTATAAAATTATTATTTAACGAGCAGTTAAAATTGTTGTAACAAAAACTTTCTTCACATACACAAACTCCCATACACATGCAATTCAAGAGCTTTGCATTTATTAAATCCTGCCAGCTGATTGCTTTGTTTGTTTGTTTCTTCTTAAATTAAACCAACAATCTGCTCATCGAAATATCCTTTTTCCAACAAAGCGCCATGCTCAAATGAGTAGTGAATTATTCATTTCGCATTTAAATAGTTGGAAAAGAACGGAGAAATCATCATTGTTTATTTGCTTGTTATTGCTTTTGTGTATTCTCTGTTTAATTTTTGTAACGTTAAATAAATAAGAATCGTGCTCAAATGAGAAAGATGCAAATACTACAGTATTTTTTTCAAGTGTACTTTAAATTACGAATGTTTTTGTTAGTAAAGATATTTAATGAAGATAAGTGGAAAGAAATCTGCAAGATTTAATCATTATAATAATTGCTCTGTAAAAATTTGGAGAACTTAATACTTCTATAAAGGGCTTTTTGTTAAACCAGGATCTGTAAAATTATGTTTAAGCAGCGATGGGCACATTGTTAATTTATATAGCCTTCTGTTGTCTCTGCCACAGTTTCTAACTTAAAAAATATATCTTTTAAGTTAATCGTATATTAACTAATAAATATAAACCTAAATGCCTTAGGCGACATTTTTACGATTTAAATGAAGAAAACAGACGTGTCGGAAAATACAACGTAAAAGTACCACCATAGTTTCTGTTATGCCCAACACTGCGGTACTGTACGGTAAAAATGTGGAAGAAGCAAACGCTAATAGTGTTTGTGTAGTAAATAGCTTAAAAAACATTTAACTCTTTGTGATCCTCGTGCACAGAAATTATACTGCCAGCGAAAAAATTTTACAAAAACAAAATACAAAACACACAAATCTTATTCGTGCTGTGGTCGATGCTCAAATTGTAAGTTTGCTCATTTCTTTATCAGTGTAAAAAAGAAACATTATAGAACATTAAAATAAAATGTATGTATACAGTGCCACTACAATTCTTTTGTTTTGTAACGGAGAATAGAAAAAAATAGTTATGAACACTAGTAAGATTTGTGTTCGTATGCACAAACACTAAAACAATAGATATCGTTTTTGAGTGTTTGAACCGTACGCTAAATAATGTTCAGTTTTTTTTTGAACACTAATTAATACACAGCACCAAATAAACTGCCATGTCGAAATAAATAAATAAATCGCCCTTTCGCATTTGTGACAGCGTATAGAGAAAGGAATCAGTAAGGTAAAGGGAACAGTAAAAACCTAGTACACAGAACAAGAGGTAGGGACGACCTACGTGCGTTTTCAAGGTTGACCAATACGTTCCTAACGTCATGAGATGTGTCCCTTTCAAACGAGACCAATACCAAAACGCTCAGTGATGGTACACCAAAGATACACGTAGTTTAATCTTTAAAATGGCTCTCCTGAACAAGACCCTTAGGTCCCTTTCTATTTTGCGCATCACATCAACGGGATGTGTTGCCAGATTATGGATAATGTTCCCCAAATTTGGATATCTAATATCGATTAGGCAACAGATTGTCGTGGGAAAGTAATGCTTTGATAATGTCAGATTTAATAAAATGAATGCTTGACATTTAACCCGGCGCTAGGCGGGAAGAATAATGTAAAAATGTGGGGTGGCACTTACAGAACAGATTATCCGATTCGATTTATTTCAGAGTGGCGTCGTTCAACTATAAAATGTCATGAAAAGCCTGGTGTGTACTCTGTTCAACATTCATTTCACGTGAATTGCTGTCAAAACGCTTATGAATAAATCTTGTGCGGGATATCTATGAAATAATGTTGGTAGAGTTGTAATCTGTTCATTTTGTGAAAAACCTCCGAAATGTTTCTGGCAACATTTTTTTACAACTGCGAAATAATGTAAGCTGCACTTATTTCACGTGGAATTTTAAGCAAAAGCAATAAAGTATGAACTGATTATTAAATAAGAAATAAAAAATCAAAATAACACAACCGGGAACAGGTTTTTATCCATATTTACTTTCTTTTTTATTAAAAAAAAAATAATTTTTAGTTAAATACATGTGGAGTTTGTTTACATACGTAAAACAATGTCGCATACTTTGCAGGAATAAAAGCGTCAAATTGTACAAACTCGCATGATAGGTCACATTGATACATGTCAACATTTTCGGGTAAAATAATTAAAGTTGCTCAACACTTTTCACAAACTTGAATAGAGTACCAGGCTTTATACAATAACAACCAATCATCTTCAGCTACTGAGAAATTTGGAATTTTAAGCCGTCTATTTGCAAAATTTTTAGCATAATAAAGTTAGTTAAACATTTTTTGTTTAATGGACATTTTTGTTTAACTGCCTGTTTTTTGGAACATGAGCGCAAAATTCTTTGGTTTAACTTACAATTATAACAAATTTTGAAAATTCGTTTTTGTTTCAAATGTACCTTTGCCGTTCGAATTTTGCACTTGTGTTCTTAAAACAGGCAGTAAATTTGAGATTCAATTAGTTGCCAAACAAATAGTTCTGTTCTTATAAAAACTACAATTATAGAATTTTTAATGCAACAATAAAAAACCAAAAGATTTGTAGATGTTCGTTTTAATTTGTAAAAAACTGCCAGCTGCTATAAAAAATTGGTTAACTTTACACAAAATTTTTTTTTCTAAAGCATACGATTATAATCGTAAGATAAACAATTTATATAATTTTTTCTCAGTGTAAAAGTTAACCACGAATTAATGTTTTTGGACTAAAACTTTTTGTTTTTTTAAGAAACTTTTTAGTTCAATATTTTGATAAATATTGCAAAATAAAACATGAATGAAAAAAACAAAGAGAAACATTTTTTGTTATGATTTTTTTTTTTGTAAATGCATGTGTTAAATTGTTAATAACGGTATTTTTACAGTTTACTAGACATCATTAAAAAGGGTTTATATTAAAATATGTACACATGTTTTTATAAGTACTTATACTTTTTTTTTTAAAAAAAAAATTTTTTTGTTTCAGCTTTTTTTTTTTGTTGCGATTATCGTTTTCTAACAATCAGTGTAAAACAACCTCAATAAGTATGAATTCATTTGTTTGATAAAAAAAAATAAGCAACAACAAAAATAATATTATGGGTTTGCCTGTTAAACAGCAACATTATTTAAAAAAAACGCTTTGTTTACAGGAATTTTACATTTTATTTTTTGTGACCATATTTTTTTCGCTAAAGTTTATGTAGATGTGTTTTTGTGTGATTATAAATTTTTTTGTTGTTATTTATAATAAAAATGAGATGTGACACGCGATACGTTTAAACAAAATTTGTTAAACATTCAACATTACAAATTTGTTAGATTACCCTGCTTATGAATAAGCAGCTTATAAATTTTACAAAAATAATAGCACCAACAAAAACATTAACTAAAAAATATACAAGTTTAAACACGCGTTTGATGTGCGGGGAAATATTTTTCTTTTTTTTCTTGTTTATAAAAATAAATCACTGAAATCGCTTCAGACCGTCAACACCCACCCCTGGAAAAACAATTAAGTCATCAAGTTCTAATTACATATGTACTGTTGCTGCTGCAATTTCTGCTGCTGTTGCTTTAATTGTAGCCAACAACAAATATAGCATGTTCTTTGGGAGGCTGATGATGATGACTAAAGAAATGAATTTCAACTACAAAAACACAAAAAACAACACTTGCATACTGCCACCACTGTTGTCAATTTGACGGGTTTCCCGCAATTCTAGCGATTTTTATAACCATCGCGGCAAAATGTCCGCTCTGAAGGTTAGCGGGAAATCTAGTGAATTTTTATAGTACATTCTAATGGAACAACATTTTTTTCTTGGTATTTTTTTTCACAAAATAAGAGATATCAAATATTTTTTTAAATTGTAGTTATAAAGTGCGTATGAAAACAAATGTTTTTTTTCTGATATTTAATTTATTTCCGAAAAAAGGATGTCTTAAAAAAAAAAGATGGCAACAATGACTACTCCCATCCACGTACTCTCTGTAATTGCACGCATTCCCAATTTAGTTGCGTGTCTTGTGTGTGAGTGTATGGGGAAAAAATTCCCTTAATATCACACTATCACTAATACAATAATAGACCTAAAAAAATACTAATCATTTGTATTAGCTAAATTATCTTTATTATTATTTTATTTTTGTTGATGTTTATACATTGAATTTTGATTAAAAAAAAATTGTATGCCGGGTCACGTTCTATTGTAGAAATATTCCGCAAAATAGTGTAATAATAATTTACTTATACAAATACAAACAGTCACAGACTACCATGCACGTATTTTAGATAATTAGGGTGAAGTGCATATTTGCAGTAACGAAATGTTTTTAAGCAGAAATAGACTTAATTAAATAAATAGCTTAAGTTTGTTTAAACGGCATGGCTACAAATCAAAGTTATTCATCAAATTTATGCATGTAAAATCAAAAGTATTTTCATTTTGTGTGGGCTTTTTTTTATTACTAATACAATTACAAAAATGTAAGATTGGCGTGTGGTCATGCCGCTTTAAGGCAGATACGATTGTCGTAAACGACTATAGGCCTCTTTACTCTTACGCAAAACGTATACGTTGCGAATCAACTGTACCGTTTTCCTACCAAGCTTATGTATAAATAGGAACTCTTACGTAAACGTAACGTTGCGTTGAGGATGAACCTATTAATATTTAAATTTCTCTCCGTTTTTACGTATCAGTTGCTAAGAATTTTATTTTTGTTTTCAAGCAGTGTTGTCAACATAACTTATTTACCAACGGTTTACTTTTAAATTAAATTAATGAGATTCTCTTAAAAAAACATCAATATAAAGAATACAAAGAAACCATCCAACCGATGTGCTCCATTAGTCCCCTTTTACAATGTGCCAGACAGAAGGCAGACAGACGAAGTTTGTTGGTATGGGGGCGATGCTGCATGCGTGACACACTTTAATTTTTTCCCCTCTCGCCTACAAACTTCGTCTGTCTGTCATTTTGTAAAAGGGGACTTTGAAAGGCAATCTTGTGAAGTTGGTTTTAGGGTATTAAGTTTTTCAAAACAAGGCCCACCAGGGGAGTAAGAGGGCAATTTTTGCCCCTCCGAAACTATCTTACAGATTTTAATGATTTTAAAACATAGAAAGCTCCCTATTTAGATAGGCACATTTATAGCTTAATGTTTCCAAACAAACTACAAGAAGGGATACGTAGTAGCACATGCCGAGTATCCGCTAGTATATAAAAAAAATTAGGTTTAAAGGTATAAGAAGATAGAATGCTAAGGCGAAATTATTAAAGGTTACTTTTTCCGGAATTTTGGAACAGGGAGGGATAAAATGAACAAAAATTAGCAAAACTAGAACCTATTTTTTAAGTAACTCTACAAATTAAATCCAATAATGTTATCTTGCGAATTACTATAGCTACCCTGCATGTCATAAAAAAAGTACTTTTCCACAATCAGGCTTTAAGTGGGTAACAGTGGTTAAAAAGGGCAAGTTTAGGTACACAAGAATAATAATTTTTATTATTCTTATGCTTTAACTACTACCAGTGACACACATAGGTAAAAGAATTAAATTAAAGGAACAAAACAGGATAAAAATTCGTTCTTTTTGTGCAGACAAATATAATTTTTCGTAAACCTATTAACTTTGCATAAAGGTAGCAAGCAAATAAAATAAATTTGACAAAACAGGGTAAATATTTGTTCTTTTAGTTGTAAACACGGTTTTTTAAATAATGTTACTTTAATTTGGAGTTTATGTTCTTTAACATAAATTTGAGTGGCAGCGCTGGCTTAAAATTTGTACTTTTGGTACTTTATATGAAAACGGTTTTTTGCCGTAATTTTAATGGTTTAAGCCCGGGCACACCGAGACTTAACAGCTTGTATATACAAATGTATAGATGTAGTAGTAAGTAGTAAGTACAACATGCTTTAAACCAACACTGGGTGCAAAGAAAACAAATTTTTTTTAAAACACTTAACACCATACGTATTTTCAGTAACTACCAACTATTAAAGTCGACCTCAACGTTTACGTATCCGCAACATTTACCTAAGAGTAACGAGGCCTTAAGTCGTTTTTTGTAGGAGAATAAGAACACAGATTGTGTGTTACCTTAATCTATTATAAAAAACGATACAGTCGTTTACGACAGTGCCAACCGTAAAAAGAAGCATACGAACTTGAGAGTGTGTTTTATTTTTGGTTTTAGCATGGAATTTAGAATTTTGTTTAGAAGAACGTTATTTATTTTTTTAGGAGTGTAAAATTTTCCACAAACATGTATTTTGATACAGTGAAATTGTTTGTAACTTAGGGCTTTTCTGAAATAATGTGAAGATTTTAAAAAATAGGCGGCTTTTATACGACGGGTTTTAAAACATGTATTTTAGACATGTATTTCTTTTTTTTGTTGGTGACGAATTCGGTAGAAAAGAAAGAGGGATAGAAAAAAGACATATATTTTGTTCTTCTTGTTTTTTTCGAATTTTCTCCTACTGTTATTTATTTTCAAATTAAATTATTCAAATAAAAAATATTATAAGGGAACAATAAAAAATAACATGTCTTAAAAGTCCTCATGTAAATGAAAAAATATTTTGGTAGCACGTTTAAAACAAAATGGAAAAAGGAGACATGTCTTAAAAATCAAAACGCCACTTTTTCGATGATTGTTTAAAATTTATTATTATCAGAAAATTGTGGTGAGTTGAAATTTTACATACTGGGAAGTGAACTTAACACAATTTTAACTAAATGATATTTCCATTTATTTTTGTTTTATTAACAATAGAAATAATGAAAGAAAAATTTTCAATTTTATTCACCCCCTTATTGTGCAGGAATATAAATTTTTATTTGTGTACAAGTGTAAATAAATATATGAATATTTATATTAAAATAATAATCATTTTCATTTCATCTACACAGATTTAGCAAACAAACCCGGTAAAGTTCTCGTAGTTATAAAATACATGCATATTTAAAAAAACATACATTTAAAATAACTCAGAGTATTACATATTGATGGCCTAATTTAATAAAGGCGTAACTACATTTTTTTCAAAATATTAAGCGCGCTTGGTTTTTTTTGTATGGGCATGTGCCAAACGCACTCTGTTTAAAAAATTTAATGGGGCTTTATTATAAAAATTGTGGCATTCTTTTATAAAAAATATCATTGAATCCCGTTTTATATCAAAAATCATACGGATTTTATGAAGCTTGTTAATTTCTCTGTACACTAACAAAAAATCGACACACGCCTTTTTAATATTAGGCCATCGATATAAGTATTTGTACATGCAAAATACGTGCCGAAAAAATGGCAGGTGATTTACTATGAGGTACACTTTTTTGAAAAAAGAGTGCCCGTATTTATAAAAAAATTTTAAATTTCATTTAGGTTTTCAAAACAAATTTTATGTAAACATTTTCTTCAAAATCGTTTGTTAAGTTTAACAATCCTTTATACAGGGGTAGCTATATAAAGAGTTGCCGTAGTTATAATGAACTATTTGTTGGCTCTCAAGTAAAACAGTCTAGATCATTTGCCATTACATCTCAACTTTTTTCAGAGCATTAACAATTGGCCAATTCAAAACAAATATAACTCTCGTTAATCAGCCTTAAATGAATGAACATATCATCGAGAATTAGAACTTTAGAATAGATCATGTAAATAATGGGTTTGTTCTGTTGTTATATTGAATATCTAATATAAAATTTCCGTATCCACCATATTAATTAAACTTTTCAAAAATATAAACAAATTCATTCCTTAATCGTTTAGGTTGAATGTAGAGATTATCTAACGAGGCTTTCAAAAAGCATGCCAAGAGTCGTATGAGGCTCATGTAGGGATTATTTTACAACTCGTGAAATGCTCAGCCGTATAACTGAGCTACCTAAAAGGGGCATCAAGCGTCTTTTTCATGTCAAAACTTCCAATTTTCATACAATTTATATGAAATGAACACCATCCTGTCTGAAAATCCTTTTTTACAGGTCCTTAGGTCGGTTTCTTTTTTTTGAAATTATATTGACAATAGAATTTTCATATTTCAAAAACGCTCTTATTTAGGTAGCTCAGTAATTATTATATGACTCTTAGGTCCGTTTTCACAACTTACCGATAGCTTAAAGTAAACTTTAACCGGCCTTATAAAAAGTGTTCCATTATTAAAACTTTACTTTAACCTAAAGTGAGCGATTAAGTAGATTAAAATTCATCCTATCTGGTAGGTAAAAGTAAATTTGTAATAATGGAACACTTTTTATACGACCGTTAAAATTCTACCTTCAGCTATCGGTAAGTTGTGAAAACGGGCCTTACAGAGATTAAAAGACGAGCGTGTACAAAAATGTGTAAAAAGTTAAAAAAAAAAATTAATATGTTTTTGTTACTTGTCAGATAATCATCAGAAGATTCTTTTGGGAGTTGTATTTTAAACATAATCGTCAAACAAGAGGTCTATGCAAGCTACGCTGTCAGCACTAACGTAAACACCAAAATCAAATCAGGAAATGTTCATGTTGTTCTTGTAAATATTGTAGAACAGCTACCAACATCTTCTTTTGTTATTAGTCCGTGTAAACATGAAAAATACTAACAACATACTCTTGTTGTCTCTTCTTAAACCACAAAGAAAAATTCTTAATATTTTATTACTACAAAGTCGTAATACTTATAAGTAAAATGCAACGCCGTCATGAAAGGCTGTTATTGTTTTATGAAAATTTTCCAACAATAATTAGATCAGGAAAGTATTTTTGTCAAACTACTTGAAACTTGTGTGATAGTGTAAAACGGCCTAAAGAGAGATTTCGTTGTCGGTTATAAAGACGCAGATCGGTATTAATATTTAAAGGCTGCTGCTTTGTTTTCGAATTCGACAAAGAAAATTTAACAAATTTCCAACGGCGATTTCTAGATACTTGATTACATTACATCGGTATGTGTACTGCCTACCACTGTTCCTTAAAGATATTAAAATTTTTTTGTGTCTTTCCTAATGTTAGAAAGTTTTTCAAAAATTTTTTTTTATGTTGCATATGTTCGCTTTGTATGAGTATGTGTTATGCATGTGTTTGTGGTTGGCACATAAAAATCACTTTTCCTGTAATGGCGGTTCTAATGCAAAACAAAAAATTAATTTTATAGGTTAGTATTACCATGTGTAATATGTTTTTTTTTGCATATGTGTAGGCATATTTATGTATGTATGAATGTATGTGTGTTTGGAAAAATAAAGTCAACATTGGTGGTCATCAACCCAATCAACCTCTTCTACAAATGTCGATGGTTTCCCTTTGCATGTCCATGTAGTGCTGGTATGTCTGTGTATATTTTTGCTTAACCAACAGAAAAATACTCAATTTAGTAAAATTTACCAACTCAATTGAAATTAAAATGGAAATCACAATTTTCATATATGGGGTTTGGTTTATGTTTAAGTGTGTGTGTTTGTGAGAGTATTTTTTGCTTTTTAACTAAATAAATAAAATTGTCTATGAATATAAAAAGAGTTAAAAAGAAAAGTTTCAAATAAATTTTTAAAAGAAACCAATAGCAAGAACCGTTTACAATCGGCTTTCAAGTTTTAAAATTTGCCATAAATAAAAACGGTGTAATAAAAAATTTAATAAAATTTAAGATCCGAATTTTTCTGATAAGATTTGTTGGTTTTTTAACAAAACTTGACGATGATTTTTTTTTAAATTTTTTAAAAAAAAAATGTAATAATTGCACAATATGTTTGCATATGTATAAAATTTTGTTGATTTTGTTTTTATTACCCTGAAGTAAATACTAAAAAACAACATCATTGAAAGGTTCATACTGAAATATCCATTTGTCTGTCTGTCTGTCTGTCCATAGAAACAAAAAAATACAAACAATAAAAAAAATTATATTTGTTTTTTTTATTTGAAAATCATAAAAAATTCTGATATTTATTTAAATATTTTTTCTCTCTTTTGCTTGTGCATTTTATACTTTCGTAAACAAATAAATATATTATTATTTATACCTCAATATTTCTGTGGCATAAAGGATAAAGGGCTTAAGAGGAGTTATGCAAAATGTTGGTTAATGGCGCCTTTATAATATCCATCTTTAAAAGTACTCATAAACAAAGTTTCAATTATTTTGTTCAGGACAATTTGTTTTATTATAGTTTATTGTTACTTATTTTTTCCATGTTAATTGCACATTTGAAGTAAAAACTTAAGTTTACTTCCGATCTTCGACCCTAGAAGTTTTACGAAACAAAAAATTAAATCAAAATTATAATCGAAGAGAAATTATGATTTTATTACAATTAAAATATATTTTTTAAAATAACCTTTAAAGTTAAAGTTGCTTTGATACAAAAATAAAAAATAGACTTAACCACTTTTTCCTTATTACCACAAAAATATATCTACATAGTTTGTTTGGATTTGTCTACAAATGGTTACTCTATATACCGTATACAAAAACAAGTACTAAAAAAATTAAAGGCCTTAGAAAAGATCTTTTGAAGGTTCTTTATCATTGCTCAAATATAAAGATGATTTTGTCTATTATACTGATGCACACTTAGTGACTTAAATGCATTGATGCCAGGAGAAATTTAAAAAATTTAAAAAAAAATCCCTTTTTTCCGTACAACCAAAAGAAAAGGGAAAATGCACTTTTCCCTACGTTAAAAATTTATTGTTTCTAGCAACAGGAAGACAAATACATTTTTTGTTTAACATTTCCTAAAAACATTAATAAACAACAAAAAAAAAAACAAAATTAAATTTTAAAAATAAAACTGTGTGACAAATTAAATTTTTTTTGGCGAAAGTACCTCTATATATCCTTCAATCTAGCGACAAAACATACAGGGGTGTGCTGGAAATCGCAAACGTAAAACGCAAGTATTTGAAACGTCGTTTTTTCAAAAGATTTCTGTAATAAAATAATTTTATGACATCTAATAAACAAATATTTCCCTATTTAACCGGATTTTAAACAAAAAATTATAAGAATTAGGCTTAAAGTTAATTAAATACAACTTCCAAATTCTTTCGATTTCCAGCACACCCCTGATAGTCATACTTCATATTTGATTTTTCATTTCCTCATCTTTTGTTCTTTGTAAAGAACTTTATATTTTTCAAGAATACTTATTTTAAATAATTTTTTTTCCATATAAGTCTCTAATAATTTTTAGCAAACTTGGTACAAAATAAAAGGGAAGGCTCTGTAAAATTTAAAGAAAAAATTTCTTCAGTTCCCTTGACCCAAAATACAAAACAAATTTCCTTTAACAAATATATCCTTCCTTATCCTTAAAATTTTTTATTAACAAATTTTTCAAAATTCTAAATTGTGTTGTTTTAGTTGTCTTAGTTTAGAAGGTGTGATTGGATTTTTAAAAATTAATTTCTATATAGAAATATCATTCATCAGATATTATATTTTAATATTCGCGTACATTAAAGTGAATGAGAATGCAAATAGCAAAAATAAACTAGTTTGCAAATGAGAACGCGAATATTCGTAGCTCCTGTTTATATATTTGGGGCGCCACGAATATTCTGTTAAAAAATACTACATTTGTATATGAACAATTTTAATTTTTAAATGAAAATAAGACGAATATTTTCGCTTTTTTTAGCCAATTTATTGAAAATGAGATAATATTTTGAAAATTCCCTACATTTGAATTAAAAGCTTGAAATTTACCCAAACAATCCCTACTGAAAGGTAAAATTCCCAACTGTTGCCACCACTGCTTAAATGTCACTTTTATAGTGGTAACATTTTCTTTCTTAAAATATTAAAGCTTAAATAATTCTTGATTCAATTATATATGTCTAAGAGTTGGGTATTGAACTTTAAAACCTTTAGTCTGAATGATGGTATACTAAGTTTCCCATTCCGTCTGAAACTTTTTTAATATTAATTTTAGATTCCATAAAATATAAAAAGTTTCAGTAGAAGTGAAACAATTTTTAGTCAAAGTTTTTCCTGGGATTCAAAAAATTAATTAACAAGGTTTCGTTTAAATGTGCTAAATTCCTATTTCATACTATTGATAAACTGAAATTTACTGTTGATGGGATAAGCTATTCCTATGCGCATTTCACTGGTTGCTTAGGCTAGATCGTCAGGAAACTTCATCCAAAGATTTTGAAAAACTAAAGATATTAAACCAAATAAAACTGTTAAGCGAATAAGAATTATAAGCCCAAGTTTTGTAACAATATCAACGCTTAAACAAAATCAACAACAATAAACCGTGAGTTTATCTTTTCTTACAATATTTAGTTTAATTTGAAAGTCATATGAAAAAGAATTTTTATACCAACAGTTTCATTATCAAAAAGTAGAAAAAGAGCGCGAAATTTTTTCAGCGGTTAGATATGAAGTTCACGTGTCGATTTTTTTTTTTTTTTTTTTTTTTTTTTTATTTACTACCCTCATTATGATCCAGTGCAGTATATATTTTGGGTCCATGGGTAGAAATAAGCCGATTGAGCTATGATCTTCTGTCTATCTGTCTGTCTGTCCATCATGAAAACACGCTCACTTCATTCAAAATCGATCCAAAATTAAAAGGTTATTGAGCCAAATGTGGAATAACTTCCCTTACAAATTTATATGTCCTTAAATAAAAAAACCAATATTAATTGGTAGCAAACTGTACCTTTAGTCATCAAATTTATAGATGGCTAAAAATTATAATTCTAAATTTCGTGAAGATCGGTCAATATTTTACTAGATGTTTTATACTAAGCCCAATCTCGGAAAAAAACCTTTAGTACGCCTTAAACCGTAACAAATAATGCAATTTTAGTACAGTTTGTTTTGTCATCGTTTCGTAAGACTAGAAATACAACTAGCAAATTTCCTCAAGTTTGGTCTAAAATTTAGCTACAATAGAAAGACTATTCTCGCAAAACACCTTAATGTGCCTCTAACTATAACAAATTCTATTTTTTTAGTAAAACTTGGTCTGTTATAATTCCATAAGACTAGAAATCATAGAACCAAATTTCACACTGGAAAATATACCAAATACGCCCAAAACCGTACACAGAAAAACTAATTTTTTAATTGAAATCAATTTTTATTTTGTTCGATGTAACAAATCTAAAAAAAAGATTGCGTTGTGGTCTGATATTTTTTGAAAATTAGTTAAAATTTTGTTTTATATGACTTTTTGGAATAGACTTCAATACGTCTTAAATTGCAATAGATTAAAATACTGTGATGTTAGTTTTTATAAAGCTTTCTTGATAATTTATAGTTACCAATAACATTCCTTAAATATCCAAGCTCTAAGTGGAAGGTATTAAAGATTCGGCACAGCCGAATATAACACTTTAGCTTGCCAATTGATACATTTCCTATTGGATACGCATAAAAACACTGCTCTTCGGTGTGAGTGCACATGAATGTATTTGTATTTACCTTAAATAAAGGCACATTTATGAACATATGCACACAAACGTATTCATACATATTTCAATCACAACAAAAGTTAATTGCTTGTAATGTGACCAACATTAATAAAAACGTTTTCAGACAAAATTTCTGAAATAAATCGTAGACAGCCAATGTTAGAACACTTTATAAAAATTACCAGCATTTTTAAGTTTCATATAACAAACAAATTTATGAGTTATAACGATTTTTTGTAATAATCGTTCCTATTTGCTAAGTACATTAAAAAAAACATTTATAAATAATAAAGAAATATTCCCACATTCTTTTTGAATAAATTTAAGTTTATTTAGATCTCGAGAAATTAAATATTTTTCTAAAGAATTAATTTTTGCATCCAAAAATACTTTAAATTAAATTAATTATTTTACAAAATTGGTCATCTAATCTGCAGAACTTTAAGAATTTTTACCATTAAAAAACTTGAAATTTGCTTTCAAATAAAAAATTTTAATATGCTGTTGGTGCCGTTAACGAAATCCATTAAATTTTTTTTATGATGCTACTTAAATTTTTGTTATCGCAAATAAAGCAATTTTAATACGAATTTTTGGAAGGTGGCCCAAGAGTTTTTATAAAGTTTTTTTTTATATTCCAACAACCAGCCACACTTTAATGTACTCCCACATCCAGTCGCACAAATACCCATTCAATTAAAATAAAAAAGAACGTAAATATAAAACATTAAATATTTTTAAAGGATTTCAAATCAACTTTAGTTGAAATTATCAATTTGCCTTTTTTAAGGAAATGAATGCTCTCAAATGAAAGAATCTATAAAAAAAAATTTAACTGACTTTGGTAACCAGATGAGTATGCGCTGTATGTGTGTGAGTTCAAAATAATAATTGTTTATTACAATTCTTTTGTGAATTTATTTATGTTTAAAAATATGTATTTGATATTCGTTATAAAAAGCCAGTGGGAAATTAAGTCACAAAACGAAATGAAAAACAAGGAAAATAATATACAAAATTACGTTTAAATTTCCTTTTTATGAGCTTGACTACATAAAAATCTACTTAATTTTTTTACTCAATAAAATAATTTTCATGCATAAACAAATGTAAAAATGTTTATTGTTTATTGGGTGGATAAATAAATACAATCAACAACAACACACGTATTTACTTATAATAAAAGTTATTTACTGTAGAATTTCAATTTTCTATGGCAGTTTTCTCCAAATGACATGTTTTTTATTGTAATTGAAGTGACCAAAATAATTGAATTTCAACTTTTTTTCTCTTTTCACCAAAATATAACCAATTTATATAACAAGGAAGAGCGGAAGAAGAGTGCTTTAAAAATAACATACACACATATACTATTGTTTGTTTGTTGTTAATACAAAAACATACACTCGCAACACACACATTCACAACAAAAATGCACATAAATAAGAATGCCTGTAGTTACATGAATATATATTTTGACATTTTGATTAATTGTTATCGTGTCATTAAAGTTCACTACAAAATTGTATGCATTATGAACAGGAAATCGATAAATAGGTTTATTCAAACACAGACTCACACACACTTAATCTTACACGCACACATGTGATATCATGAAGCTACACATACGTTAACACAAAACAGCCTTGTATGTAAACAGCAGCTCATTTATACTATTCATACATGTGTAGATGGATGTGTTCATGGATGTTTCGTACATAAATAGTTTTGAGTCGTATCGTATGTAGTTGTATTTGGATATTTGCTGTGTTTGTATGAGTACAATATTGTTTGAATTTTCCTCTTAACATATAATTAAAGTGACATTAGTTTGTTTATACCTTAATTGTATGTAGACTATTCGTACGCTCACAGACACACTAACTTCTACTTAATATATATTCGCAGTAGTAAATGACTGATCATTAGGTCTGTATATGAATTGTTTGTGGAAATAAATAGCTCGTATTGGGTTAATAAGAAAAGATTTTCGTAAGCATTTGCAAGTCAAACAAATCTGTCCCACAATTTAGTTTTTAGGACACACTATTATACTCTATGGGCACATACGGTTTCTTTGACAAATCATACGACTGAATAGGTAAGTGAATCGCCGGCTTTACAGAAACTTCAAAAATGGAGATTGCAAGCTTTGCTTCTTCACCCTTTTATGTATACAAAGTGGCAGGGTTTCAACAAGAACTTTGTGTTTCAACTGGGGCGAATTCGAATAACATGACAATTTAAATATTTTATTTGTTGACACATCAATAGTAGAAATAACGGCAAGTGTTACAATTCAGTTTTGCAAGAAAATCGCTCTCAGCTATGAAAACTCTTTAATAAAAATCGTTTCATTTCCTGAAATACTTCGGTAAACATATTCGTTATACTGGGACAGTTATAAAGAATTTAAGACACAAATGTGAGTCGACTCACAGAAAAAATTATCAGTATTTTTTTATCAATTAAAAAAATTATTTTTAAAGTATTTCAATTTAATTAAAGTGATAATTGAATCAATTATTTTTTTTTTTTTTTGTTGAAAGAAAATTTAAAATATAATTTTAATTTAATTATCTTTTTAATTACTTTGAAATAAAGTTTAAATTAAAATATTTATTAAATAACAAAACATCTTAACTGATTTGCTCGTTTAAAAAAATTGTAGAATTGTTGTTTGGAAATATCAAAACGTGAGCTTTAATTAATTAAATCGATTAACACAATGTTTGAAACTGCAAAGTTTTTTGATGATTTTTTTTAATTAAAATTAAAAATATTATTTATTGAAAAAAAATATATTTAAAATGTTTAGTAATCTATATAAACATTTTGGTAATTGGTGCAAAATCCACAAATTGTTTGCTTGATTCTATAAATTTGGAATGAATTTGGTAATTAAAGACAATTTTTAATTTTTTCTGTGCTGGAATGCTACAAAATGTGTCCACATTATCGGTTATTCAATTAATTCGCTCATTTGTAAACATCGCGACCGTTTACCGCAGTAATGAAAAATTAACCGAATTTATTATTTTCTCGACATTCTTAACAGTTTAATCTGATAACATCGAAAAATGACCTGGTATTCATGACATAAATTTAACTAAAACGTTGTTTCAACAAGTTTATAGTAAATCAAATTTTACCCATCGCATAATTTCACAAACTGCAGATGTTAGTTGGCCACCCGACCATGTGATACGACTGTTTGATTTTTTGTGGGACTTTGTTAGGAAAAAGTCTATACAATGTTAAACGCATCGATTGCCGACTCAAAAACTCTTAACCTTTGACATGAATTACGAAAACAAACCTGCCATTTTCAATAAAATAAAATTCAACGTTTTATTGTGTATCGAAAAACAGAGTTCTTATTGCAATCGCGTGTTTACAATTGCGAGAAATTGCGAGAAAAACTTTTTGTAACTAAACAGAGAAGTTTTTCTGTTCTGTCGTCTTGCTCGATTAATTAATTCAGGTGACATATCTATTTCCAACTAAACTAAAAAAATATCCGAAAGACTTTAATCGATTTGCAAAGAATTAACCTTCGCCCTACCAATACCCATCAGGGTGCCCATTTAGGTTTTATATCTTTAATAACTATTTTAAATTTGCATCAGTTTAAAGGAAATTTTTACTCACTCAACAAATTGTTAAGTTCTTTAAAAAATCTGAAAAAAAATTCAGGTGGGCATTGATAAGCGATGGTCTTAATGCGAAGGTTAAGCAATTATCCCAAAAATTGTGGCCCCAAGCGTCAGCCTTATGAAGATATATTTTAAGCAGTTTTCACCCACTTTTCCAACATTTCTAACTTCAATCATTTAACTGAGATACATGGGTTAAGGGCTGTGAACAACCTTTCCACCGGAGAGATCAAGACCGCCGAAAACAGAATTTATAATTGCAGATTATTTGTGGCTCAATGAAGTTTAACTGGTGGAGTACCCCACAGTGAAGAAGAAGAAGATATTTTAAGTAGTTTTTGAGAGATTTTTATATAAAAAAGGTGCATGTAAAAATTCAGATATTTATATTAAATTACGTATTGATCTAAACAGTGTTTCCCCCTACCCAATAATTTTATACTTGCAAATGTTTAAGTTTGCAATAATAACAATTAGTTGTCCATTTATATGCTAATATATACAAACAAGTAGCATGTATGTATCTTTGACTATTAGCATGTACGAGTGCATATATGTATAAAGTATGTATTTTGTAAATGGGAAAGAATTTTATTGAACAATTATAACAAATAACACAATTTTGTGACCAAAACTCTCTTTATTGTTTGCAAAATAAAACATCAACAAATGTCTCACATACTGTCCAATTGTTTAATGTTGCTTTTATAGATCTATTTTGACATCATTTAAATACAGATACACCCATAAGTATGTGGTTATTTACTTCACACAAACATCTGTCCAAAAAACTGTATCTATTACAGGTGTTTGTTTGTGTAAATTTTTTATTGTTAAATCAAATGTGTGTGTGTGTGTAAGTGTATTATTTGATTAATTTAATGAGGCTTTATTGGAAACCATATTTTATTTGTTTATGTATCTTCCATAATTCTTGGAATTTCTAATAGTTTTTTATATCCTGTCTGATTTTAGTTTATTTAAAACTAAGAATAATTCATATTTTGTATGCAGAACCAACTAGTGATTATCATAATGACTATAAACAAATTAAAATTTAAGAACTACATATTATTAAGGTATTTTGATATTTAAAGTGAGAAAATGTTGTTTTAAATATAAAAGTTTAATTAGGATAAATGTTAATTTTATTCGAAGCAAATTGAACAATAAGCAATTTTGAGGAAATTTTATTATTATTTAGATTAATTAAAAAATAAAACAATTTACTGTTTTGAATTTCTGTGGTTAAATACGTTTTCTATGTCATTTAGGTAAATGAATTTAACCGGGTTTAAAAAACTGCAGTCGAAGCCAAAAACTGTCGAACAGAAAGCGAAAATTTGTGTAAAACTTTTCGCTTTTTGAGTTGGTTTGACAGCGACTGTTTACATTTAGTTAATTAGAAGTAAAAGCAACAGTTTTCTTTCTGCCTATGACAAATGAAGAAGTGTAAGAAATGGCAGTTTTTCTACGCTGGTATTTAGTGTTTTTAATCTTAACCAGAGGTGGAAAGTTTAGTTTCTCTATAAGTTTGCTATTCCGCTTCTAAGTTTTACATAATAAATTGCATACCCTACGTTTTTATGGCGTAAAACACAAATATATCCCTATGAGTTTCGGGAGTAATCAAACGTTTGTCAAAATATGAAAGGGACTAGGTTGCTATATTTTTATAACACAAATAAACTGGAAAAGATTGTTATTGAAATTAAACTGCATCAGTCAACAAATTACTTAAATTGGCAAACACGACTCAAATCTCAAATTTTTTTATACACTTTAAGAAGTCTTCTAATAACACATGCCTGCAAGCGAAAAAGTTAGATTACAATAAATGCTAAGCCTTTGTAATATCGTGTTCCTTCTCTGAGATATCTTAACCTGAAGTTAGAAAAATACGATTTTTCGCTATATTTTTTGCCAATGTTTTATAATTCTTGTATTTTTTAAGTTTTTTTTTAATTTTTTAAATTTTATTATTGTTTTTTTTAAGATTCAAAAAAATGTTTTTTATAATATTTTTTTTATAAAAAATTAAAAAAAAATATAAAAATTAAGTCAAAAATATATTTTTTGATTTGTTATATATTTTTTTATTTTGATATTAAAAAATGCAAAAATGAAAGCAAAATTATAAAAAAATTCACAAAAAAACTAAAACAAAAATGGCGTCAAGGTTTCGTTTAAATGTGTTCAATTCCCATTTCATACTATTGATAAACTGAAATTTATTGTTGATGGGATAAGCTATTCCCGTGCGCAATTCGCTGGTTGCTTAGGCCAGATCGTCAGGAAACTTCATCCAAAGATTTTAGAAAAGAAAAAGATATTAAACCAATAAAACTGTTAAGCGAATAAGAATTATAAGCAGCAGCTTTACTTGTTACAATGTCAAAGCTTAAACAAAGACAACAACAATAAACAGTGAGCTTATCTTTTCTTACAGTCCAGATTAGAATTGGTTGATTTTTTGTCAACTCTAAATGTAGTTGTAAGTGGGTAAGGAAAAAACAAAAATAAAAACGAATTACTTTATATTATTTTGCCAGTTCAGTGTTTTTTTTTACACTGCCACATGCATATTCGTTAGCAAAGAAAATATTATGAATGTAGCGAAAAATCGGATTTTTTTTTACTTCAGGTAAAGATAATTAAGAGAAGCAACAAGAAATTAAGAAAGGCTAAAAATACTATGGTTAAGTATAATCTGATACATGGATTAAAAATTTGTTGGATTTAGGGTTTTGGTACGATTTTTCTTAATAAAAGTAAAATGTATCTTCATATTGATGATGCCCCAACATCAGAATCCAATGACGAAATTTATCATAAAATTTTGTAATATTTTGTGCGTCTTCTATGCTATGACTACAGGGACATCAATTCGGCTCCACATTTTGTGTATTACTAACATTATTTTTACGTTTAAGAAGTAAAATTGGAAGCAGAAATTCCCATATTCTTTTTGTTTAAATTATTTAATTAAATACATAAAATTTGCAAAGTAGAATAATTACGAAAACCATACCGGGCACACTCCTGGTTTCTTATATTCTCTCTATCAGTTAATGGTGAAGGGCATATAAGATTCGGCTCAGCCGATTATACCACTTTTACTTGTTATCAATTATTATGGGTTTCTTTTGTTGTTAATTTTATGATTTGTTTTATATTTTTCTTTTTTGCTAATTTGCTGTTATAAATCTTGTGTGTTTTAATTTAATTTTATTAAAGAGGAATTCCCATGGTAAATAAATATTTGATGTTATTGTGATTGTGCGTTTTTTTTTAATGTTTAGCTATTTTAATTTATTTAGCGCAATAAAACTTAAAATAAAATAAGGGGTGTGAATGAAAAATGATTTGAAGGAGTACGTAAAAACCACATATCACAAAGGCACAGTACAGTGTCCTCAATAGCAAAATAATTAAGGAAAAAATATTGAAATTATTTAAAAATTTATCAGATTTACATTTAGAACTAAATTTAAAATAACAGGTAACTATGAGTTAAGCTTTAAGACTCTTTTAAGATTTTTCCTGTTGATGACAAACGTATCTAATGTTCAATTAAATTAAGTGCTGCTATTTTAGCATATTTTCAGCTGAATTGAGCGATTAAATAGCAGATCTAGATTCAAAATTATGTTTAATTGTTTTGACGGCAATTGATTAATTTAAATATAATTTTAATTTATAATTACTTAATAATAATTAAAATATCGATATTTTTTTGAATTCTAACCAAACTTTTGGTCCTGTGCAAATTAAAATTAACAAAATTGTTGTATAAAAGACCAAATGGAATTTAACGATGCGATAATAATGAAAAATATTTGAAAACAGGATATTTAACTGAATTAAATAAAAAAAATGTGGCAAGCAAAATATTAATTAAAATGATATATTCGTTTATAAGAATTTGGTTAAATTTTATCCGATTTTGGCATATTAGAATAAAATAGTTGGCAACACTGAAAAAACTATAAATGATGCAAACAAATCCCAGCTTAAAAGTGATGCCAACATAGCAATTTTCGGGCTAGATTTAGCACTTTTTTTAAGTACTTAAAGCGCGATAACATTTTTTAGCCTTAAAATAAAATCGCGGATTTTCTTTTTTTTTTCTTTTTACAATTTAGCCCATTTTTGCTCCATTTTGATTTAATTTTATGTTTTTCTAGCTAAAACGAGTTGTGAAAACTGTCTTAAAAATTTAAACCCGAAGAGCAAAACATCGATGGAAAGGAACGATTGTATAAATTTGCAATTGATGACACAACAATCATAAAATTTAATAATTAATAAATTTTCATATTATTCGATTATTTATTCTAAGTAAAATTACAATCCTCAAAAGCTTTTATACTTTAATATTCTAATTCCTTCAGGAATTGAGAAAGTATAGTGATGTATTACATCAACAAACATGACCACACAATTTTGTTATCTTTCGACCAAAATTAGCGAATTTATTAACAAAAAACGAACTGCCCCATATACAAAAGATTAAATGATAAATGCTAAAAGACCATACTAACAGCTGGTACGTTTTACAAGAAAAACATGTATGAACGTATAGTCGGTCAAGCCTGACCACCACATTATTTAAAAACACATCATGCTTATGTGTCCATATAAATATGGATTTATCTTTGTTTATTAACTTCATTAAATCGGTTTGATAGTTTCTTAAAGTAATGGAAATTAAGCAATTTTTTGGTCAATCTCGCAGTTATATCTCTATTTTTTTTCTATTATGTGGGTTTTATTAAAACAGATAATTTAACGTTACCGTTCATGTAATAGTGTTGACGCTCTTCTTTAAGTTTGTCATTGCAGCGTTAAACCTTGTCGCCTGAAGCGACAAGCTGTGATACTTGAACCTTAACATCTTTGATTTTAATGTAAAATGATTTCATACTCGACTCTATTTTTAAATGTTTGTCCAAAATATTTGTAGTTTACCTAGCCCTTTTTAAAAAAATTGTCAAAGCCTTTTTTTAGTGTTGGCACCACTGTAGCTAAATGCTCATCATTCAGGCTAAACTGGAACTGGAGTAGAGTAAATTGAATTCTCTACATTTAACTTTTTGTATAACAAATATCAAGAATAAATTATAATAAATGATTTATTGTGTGAGTGTGTTTGTATGAAAAAACTCATATTTTTTATTTCTAACTATTCATTTGATTAAATTTTTACTTCAAATACACTCATATACATGTAAATGTCATTAAGTTTGTATATGTAAGTATTTCTGTTAAACAGACTGTATGTTTATTTTTCCGCATATTGTGATTTCTAGTTACATATTGAAGTTGTGACTCGTATCAATAGTTTCAACATGGATGGTCTAATATTTATTTTATTCTATTTTCTAACTTTTTATACTTTTCACAATGGATGGAAAGGGTACATATTAGTTTGTCATTCCGTTTGTAATTTCTTCAGTATTGATCGTAGATCCTATCAAGTTTATATATTCTGAGTCCTTATGAGGAGCGAAGTGGACTTAATGATGTATGTCTGTCTGTTAAAATGTGTTTTTTGAAGCCCCCAGGGTTATGCTCGGTTAAATTTAGGTATTTAAATCCAGCCTCATCGGTCCACATTTGGCTGAGATTTGAGAAAACTACGACTGCCTCGAAATTTTACCCATAAATCCTATGTTGTTATTGTTTTTTCTGATATCTTGAGAATGACAGGAGCCAAAAATAATTTCCAAATTGGGCACAAGAATCTTAGTTATCACTACATAACATCCGACAAAATCTGGGTAGGAGTGAAGGAGTTGGCGAGGCACAAAACAAATTTATTCATGTCTTATTTAATTTTCTGCTCTCATCGCACCATGGTTAAGGGTATATAATATTCGGATTAGAAGAATGTTGCACTCTTACTTGTTTTTACTTGCACTGTTCAGTTAGAAAATATTGTTTTATTTTCGAAACTGTTATTTGATTTTTGCAATTGTTTGCTTTGAGCTGAATGCAAAAAATAACAACAAAGTGGAGACTAATTAGAATAAGTTTGTTTTTATTAGGTATTGTTGCTGTTGTTGATTCTATATAATTTATAACATCAATAAATATGATTGAATTAAAGCGAAATAGGTTGTGGCATTCAAACCGCCATAACTATTTTAATTGTTGACACATGTTATAGAAAAATTATTAGGGTATAACTAAACTTACAGTATATGTATGGATGTATGTATCTACCCAGTAGTACAAATACGTAACTCCCCTCTGATTAGTTCATCAGTTACGATATATTGAGTAGGTAATGCTGATGGTATGTGAAGTTAACTAATAAACTTAATTTTATGTCGTAAAACTTTTGAGTTTTGAAATATCAGTCCAAAAAAAAAAACTAGAAAATGAATTTTTAAATTTGTATTGTATATCAACCCTTATCTTGGGTCTTGAAGTTTTTCTAAGTCTGGGTTCACACTATGAAAGTTTTCTTTCAGAAAGCCTGAGTTTATGGGTGAGAGAGGAGAAAAGAAAAGCATGTTCTCTTCCTCTCTCACCAATAAACTCAGACTTTCTGAAAGAAAACTTTCATAGAGTGATCCCAGACTAAGTCATTTTGAAAGTTTAAATTTAACTTAAAATGCTAAAGGTACTGTCTGGAGGTATCTATCTTTTAATGAATGAGACTTTTTGCATATACAGTGTAAAAAGTAGCAACATTCCAGCACTGTCGGGTACATAAAAATGTTTGTGTAAACATTTATGTTTGTGTAGTAGTTGTTAGATAAAAATTATTTCTTCCATTGGGATTTCTTTCGTTCGTAATGGAAGATTAAAGGTCAAGTTTACTTTATATTAATTGCATCTAAGTCCCTAGAGCTCACGTACAATACGATTATTAAAACGTTTATTTTTTATTTGAAATCTACAACTTATAAAAAATACAAAAAACTTAATCATTTTTAATATAGACAGAACGTGATTATGCAATAAATAAACAAAAGTAGTTAAGATTTTAGTGAATCTAATAAAAATTATTTATACCTTGACAGCATCACAAGTTTTAATGAAGTCATTGCTTATTTTTTTTCTAATAGAGATTATAAATGACTGAAAGCCAACTTAAATAAAACTTTTGCCCCCATTTTTACAACTTATCGGTAAGTTGTTGGCTAAAGGTAGGATTTTATCGGCCCTATAAAAAATTGTTCCATTATAAAAACTTTACTTTAGCCAACCAGGTAAGATGAACCTTCCTTTATTTTATCGCTCACTTTCGATTAACGTAAAGTTATAGCAATGGAAAACTTTTTATAAGCCGATAAAACCCTACCTTTAGCTATCATTAAGTTCTGAAAACGGGCCTTAATCTCCATATTATCCTCGGATGGTAACTAAAAATCGTTTAGGCCTATTTTTAACACAAGTATCGCCACCAGAATATGGACCAATATCTTTTACATAGTTTTCTTTTTTTTTAAACCCACTTTAAGGCGTAGAAACTACGATAGCTCTTTAAGTATCGATCCGATCGGTATTGTTTTTTTTGCAATGAATCAGTTTCGTAAATCGATTGTTGTTTCAACTAAGTACATGATTGCTCTGCTGTAGCAGGTCCTATGGCAATGTGGCTGTCATCTATCGTTGCCTAAAAACAATGATCTTCGTGCAGTTGGTGTTGAGGTGGGCACCTTGCTAATCTTTGATTCCTGCCTGACCTTTGCCACAATATTTTCTTCTTTTTCAGGGTGGGAGGTTGGATTGATTATTTGGATGGTGGTTAAAGCCACTTAACTTACTAAAACTCAAGAACCATGATGAAAATGTTTCATCGTCTGTAACGGATCGAAGCTGGAGTGCTTGGTTTTGTGGCAAATATTATAACCAATACACCACGCCGCTCATAACGATGTGTTCGCGCAGTTTTAGCGCATAATATATGACAAAAAAGGGATTTTTTACTTTTTGCTAAAATATTTCGAAAGCGTCATGCGATAGAAATTCTGACTAAAGATTTGGATGCAACTCAAGCGCCTAGAAAAGTACACTTTGATCTTGTTGGTTTGTGCTATTTTTAGAATCTTTGGTTTTAATTTGTCGTACAAATTAATTTATACATAATTTTATTTTAGTGTTTATATTAAAAATAAACATTTTTTTTTTAATTCCCTAAGCAAATCCCGCAAAGTTCTAAGCTTGTCTCCAGGAACCAGAGTCTCTGGCGGGAATCGAACCGGCAACCCCGGCGCTGATAGATTGGCTCACTACCAGCTAGCCTACAGATTAGAAAGCCCGACCATATGATACCCTACGCCACAGTACTTAAAACGCACATTTTCGAGACTGTACTCTATTTGGGACCCATGGACATTTATGGCCTTCCGCCAAAACAAAATTATATTATGAGGCTAAGATTCATATCAATATTTTTTGTCAAGAATATTATACAGATAAAAACATTTGCACACACTTAAAAGAAAACTCAATCCATCCGTACTCAAATCAATCCGAAGCAGCATTAAAAAGTACGATGAGAACGGATTTTCTTGAATCAAGTACAGAAAGATTGATTCAAGTACGGATTTGCAATCGCAAAATACTTAAATTGTCCATATTCAATCTGGATTTCGTACTTGAAATAATCCGAAAATAAGATTGATTTAAGTAAAACTAAGATTGAATCAATCTCAAAATGCACTTGATTCAAGTTTTATAAAGTTGATTTTATCCCGAATCAGAAAGAAAAAATTATTATGATTGGCTTACTTACCCGTATTACACATTACAGAATGATAAAACACCAACATCATGCCCGATATGATTTTTACTTTAGAAATCTTATGTACATATTTAACCAAAAATATTAACTAAATGAGAATTACTTTTTTACACTTCGTGGTACACATGAGTCTGGCAACGAAAAGATTAATTTTTTTTACTTGATTTATGAATTGTATATTTATTTTAAGAAATTCGGGGATTGATTTTTGAAAGTAATCCCATTTAGGATTGTTCTGAGTACGTTTTAGTGTTATTCGTACTTGAGTTTTTGAGTACGACTCGTACTTTAAGTTATCGTAAAAAAGTTGATTTATCCCGAGTGTTTTTCTTTCTGTGTATGTATACGTGATTTTTATTGCTTTTAAGTGGTTTTAGGAAGGGGATTATATGAGACCTCAGGTCAATTCTGGAACTACCACCCATGATTTAGTAGCTATCGTTAACTTTATTGTCGCCTTATTTGATGTCAGTACCAACATTTTTTTTGATATGGCATTTCATGATATTTTCGGGATATGAATGTGTATGGGAATATAGATGTTTGGACCAAATTTAATCTAAATACCAACATGATCAAGTATGGGCACAAATACTCCATTCCGGAAAGAAGCTTGTGTGGGGGCTATGTAAAATTGTGGACATATTCTCACCCTTTTCAGCAGGCTTGGTTCCGGTAAAAATTAAAACTTATTTACCAATTTTCATCAAATGTGACCTGTACTTTGCGCACAAGGATTACATGGACAGCAAGCCAGCTGGACGGACGGGCATTGCCAAATCGATTCTGAGTCGATTGGTATACTAAAAGATGAATCTATGACCAACATTTTTAAATGTTTCACACATCAGCACAAACGCATAAAACCCTCTCCACCAATAATGATGTGGGTTTAAATAAGAAAACTCTTTTGCTGAAGAACAATTCATTTTAATAGGGAAATATATTAATTGCCTTTTAACTTCTAAATAAAAAACAATTTTTTTTTTATTATTTTAGCTAAACAACATTTCAAATTATTAGCTTAAATTATTTTTTATAATAAAAAGGCTTTCATTTATATGTACTTTTTATGTTTAATGTCTTGGCCACATACTTTTTTTATATTAAGAAGCACCTTTAATTTGAAAGTTGTTAAAATTTCGAAAGAAATTCAAAAGAATGAATACATAAAATAAAGCTATAACATAAAAAAATCTTTACCAGTATTATAAATTAATCTCAATAATAAATAAAACTTTTTCCCAACAGTTTACTAAATACAATCAAACTTTGTTTTTTTTTGTCTGTGTGAATGGCTTCTATTCTCCAAAAAAAAAACAGTTTATGACAAACCTTTGAAGTTAAATAGACAATGTAAACATGTGTATTCTGGCTAAAGTCAAAGTGACTAATTCCAAACTAAAACTATTAAGTACAATCAACTTTTAACTCCAACGCCAAACACTAATGAAACCCCGAAATACTCAACTCATGAACGCGTCATATCAAATGAAAATACGCCGACAAAAAGATTTAAACCGAACAGAAAACACATGAGAAAACCTACAAAAAATGTGAGAAAACTCGCGTGTTGCTAATGACATTTTTAGTCAAAACAACGAAATATCTCTCTTCATACGTTAATATAACAATAACTTGATCATGACCAAAACAACTATTTTTTTCATGGTCAAGATAACGAGGCGTCAACGTCAGCTTAAAATCTTTTTTTTTTTAAACGTTTTCAGCAACTTCAAATTAAAATAAAATTAAAAAAAAATAAAAAATGCAAACGTTAACAAAAATAAAAATAAATTTAAACCGCTTACTTATTAGTTTTTTTTTTTTATAAAAGGTAAAAACTGAAGTGCAAGTTAATAATATGTAAAGTGTAAACAACAACAAGTTACTGACCCTCCTCCTCTCTCCATAAAATGTAAATTAAATTAAGTTCCAGTTGACGGTGACGTTGAAAAAATGTGGTTGGTTGGTAATGAATAAGGTGAACGGGTTAGAACAAACTACAACAAAAATCAAGCAACTGATAAAGTCAACGAATAGTAATTTTATCAAATACTAAATACTGTTACTCACTTCCCACTAACTAGTAAGTAATTAGAACCAATCAAGCCAGATTGGTTGAAACTAACTCTACTTTGAGAAAACAACGAAATTTTTTTGAAAAAATGAGAGAAGTAGACAAACCACTAACTCCAAACTGACCGCTCAGTCTGGTTGTTGTCCGTTATTTACGTCACTGTGGCTGTCTGTCCAGGTTGTTTTAGTTAATTATAAAAAAAGTAGTGTTTTATTTTTCAGTTCAAGTGCAATAATTTGCAATGTGCATGTTTTCTAAAATGTGGGCAGCATGCAACTTAGTTAAATACCCATGCAACATGACTACGATGATTACTGCTGTGCATACTCGTTTCAAAACATATTGTCGTGTAACAGCTACCAACCACTTCCCCTCAGCAAAAAAAAACAAAAGAAAACGTTAACGATTTAATGTTTCCTCTAATGACCATCTGTACTAAATCAGCTGTTACTTTGAAATATGTGTAAAAAAAATTTAAAAAAAAAAATAAATAAACATACACAGCATTTGCTAAATATAAATATAAAAATTTTAGTTGGGCAATAACGAATTTTAAACTACATTTTAATTCTGGGATTTTTTTTTTTGTTCATTGAAATGTATCGATTTTTTAGTTTTATTTCAGGTTTCAAAAGTATAAAGAAAACGAGCAAACACCAAAGAGGATTTGGAAATTTTAAAGAATGTGAAATATTTTAATTAAACTGATTTTAAGCATAATCGGAAAGCTGATCATTAGGGAAACTTATTTGCTACAGAATTATCAACATTATTAATCAAACAGATCAGATAAAAATAACTCAACATTTTTTTTTTATTTTTAAGCAATTTAAGAGAAAATTTTTGCAATTACTTATGCTTGAGTATAATCATAGTTTGGGGTAGTGCACTAAATATTGAATTAATAAAACTGCAAAAAAATTAATTAGCACTCTTTTTACCAGCTTTGGTGATGATAGTTATTTCTTTAACTACCACTTATAACATTTAGTGATATTGCAAATGTTTTCACTATCACTAAAAGCAGATTGAATGCAAAAATCTGCACTCAATTCAAATAGTGCAAAGTTATGACTTGCAATCAAAAAAGCTGCATACAAATATTGTGTCACTAAAATTTTAAAAATGTAACTTTGTATTTGCATTGTTTTTTGATTTCTTTTAAGGATATGCATAAGCAGAGAACATTAAACAAAATGAAATTTTTTCAAAAACGGTATAACAATTGGCTTTAATCTTCCAAAAAAAGTTTTTGATTTTAAATTTAGTGCAACAATTTTAGTTGCACTCAAATGAGTGAAGAAAAAAAGTTGCAATAATCTGATGATAACTTTTTTTTAAATTAAACTATTTTCTTTTGGGTGCAACATTTTTTAACATCACTCATTTTTAGTGAGGCAGCAGATTTTAAGTTCATCACTCAACATCAACAAAATGATTGGAATATTTTTGCACTATCACTAAGTGTAAGTTGAAACTGCAGAATGAGTGCACTACCCCCATCTATGAGTATAATGTAGGGTCCAAATGTATTCATATAATTATCAAATAATTTCAATCAATAAATTTGGATTTATAAAATTATTTCGAGGAGGAAACCTCTTTATTAACTACAACCAATAAGAGCGGAGTGATTTCCAATTCAGGCGAAATTTTATTATCATAGCTATTTTCGGGAATTTAAAATTTTTTATTATAATTTATTCATTAATTAAGATGTGCTCAATTCCCAATTTTTATTCTTGACAAATACACTGAGATTTATTATTGAGAGATAAGTTTCTATGCGCATTTCACTGGTTGCTTAGGCCAGAGCTTGTTGAAACCATTTTCCAAAGACTTTGGAAAAGCTTAATTTATACAAATAAAACTGTAAAGCGAATGAGAATCACAAACACTCCAGTCTTATTGGCGTCGATATCAAAGCTAAGACACAACACCCACAATAAACAGTGAGTTTTTCGTTTTCTAAAAATACAAATTTGTTGTTGATGAATTAAACGTGACATAAAGATTATTTATGTATATGAACGTCTTTTCTAGTATGTGAAATAATGCAATCAAATGTTTACCCACTTTTGGGCCATTTTAAATATATTTTTCATTAATTACTAAGCCGCATTCCTTTATGAATATATGGTACGAAGCTTTTTTAATTAGATTTACAGACACGTGTGTAGAAGAATGTAGGGTACCAAATATAGTTGCTACTAAGCCCACCCTGAAAATGCAAAAGAAATAGACACACACATATTGCAACATACTCAAGCATGATGCAGCTTTAAAAACAGATGATATCTTTGGTTTTTTTCTGTATTTATAATTTTGGTTTTGGGTTTCTGTGTATATTTTTTGTGTTTGCTTTTTATTTGTTCCTTCTTTCTTTTTATTACATCAAAAATTTATTTAAGCCATTAGCTGACATTGACCCAGTTTTTTTAAGACTGAGCTACAAACACGTCAGTTGTTTGTTATTGCTGCTGCTGCCTCCCTCGGCTGCTGTTGCTGAAACTGAAGCTGTTTTTGATAAAAAAAAAGCTGTTGCTACTTTTTGGTTCGACTGACTACAACAACCACCACTTGAAGTGAGAGGTTAAATCTTCTTTCTTTTGGAATAATTCGCCCGTCGTCTGCATTTGGCTGATGGCGTGTTTTGGTTCAATTATATTTTTATTAAAAGAAACTTGTTTTATTTATATTCTTCTTTTTCTTATTTCCTCTATTTCTCTCTTTTCTTGCTCTTCTTGGCATTCGTATTTGGATTTTATGTTATTTTTGTTGTAATTTAATGTGTTAATTGTGGCCATTTATTAATTCAATAGAATTGTGTTTGCCGTAGTAGCATCGCCGGATTTAGTCCAATTCTTTTCTTTTTTTTTATTTTAAATTGAATTTAATCTATTCGTCATCATGAAATTGGGAATTTTGTGTTGTAAAACCATTTAATGTGGAGGAAAATTTGGGTTATTATTTTTTGGAAAATTCCATTATCTTATTGAGATATAAATGTTAAATTAATTTATATATTTTATAATTTATTGTTTTCGGTTTTTGTTGTGCTTATTTAATTTATGTAGTATATAAATTGCTAAACTTTAGTGCAAACTTTTAATGAAGTAGTTTTTGGGTTATTATTTGTTGCTTATGGCTTCAAGGTTATTTTTTTTAATTTGGTTTCTATTAAAAATTAAATTGTTCAATATTGTTTTTAATAGCAATCAAAATAAATTTGAGGTTTAATATGACATTTAGATTTGCTCTAAAAATGGATTTTTTTTAACAGATTTAGGGGTATGAGTTAATAGTAAAGCTGTGCGCTGAAGTAGTTTTTACTCACGCAGGATCAAAAGGGAAGGAAATGTAATATCTTTCCCCCTTCTTTACTAAAGATAAATATTGCGACATATTGTCAGCTTATTATTTATTTGACCCACTGACAATTTTTAAAAAATTCGATTCAGGTATGAAGAGGTCAAATAATATTTGATGAGCCCTTCTGAATCCAAAAATCCAAAACCTGTTAAACGTAAATTGTTTTCTAAGATATTATGCATTTATTCTGCTCCATGTCAACTATTTTATTGTTTTTTACGTGTTGTTTTGCTGTACACGCCACTGTTCGGCGATTGCACCAAGTTCTTCATATAAAAACTCACAAAAAGTGCTTGTACACAAAACAAAGCACACTTTTCCATTCGTCTTTTCCCTTTCATCATTAAATTCAAATGTTTCGCAGCAACTTTTTCATAATATGGACGCGGACAATGTTAAAACTATCGTATGTATAGAATTTATTTTATTTGCTTTTGTCATTTATGATTTTAAACAGGTTTTAAAAAAACTGCAGTCGAACCCAAAAACGGTCGAACAGAAAACAAAATTTTAGCTTTTTAAGTTCGTTTGAATGCGACTGTTTACATTTAATGCACCAGAAGTAAAAGCAACAGTTTTTTTTTAACCAATGACAAATGAAGAAGTGGAACAATTGGCTGGTTTTAAAAGGGCAATTATTGTATCTAAAACTTTCGTACGTACATATGTACGTTCATCAAAGTTCCCAGAGGTATGAAAACACAAAGTAAAGTTTTTAAATTTAAGCGCTAAAACTAAAAGTAGTTTGTATAATTTTTCCGCAAAAATAAATAAGTTATAATACTCACTTATTTTCTTATTGTATTGATTAATGATTAAATGTTTAATTTATTTTTGCTAGTTAGTATTTTAATATTCCCTAATTTTTATTAAATACATTTCAAACATCTGATATTCAAAAATCCCCTTCACCAATAACATTTTTAAATCAAGAGCCTATTCGATGGCAAAACTAAAAACACTTAAAAATAAAGTGTTGAAAACAAAACAAATTTTCGTTTAAAAATTATTATGAGCGGATTCAAATTTCAACATTTCTAAATTGCACTTCAAAAATGTAGTTGCGAATTGGTTTAATTGTTTTTGCAATAATGATTTGATAATTATAACAATCGAACAACTACAAACACTTAAGGTGAATACAAATTATATTTTTTTAGTAGATTTTCTACTCTACAATTAAATCTTTTGTATGTACTACTTAAATACTACATATACATACATTTATATACAACCCAGGCAGTAAAGTAAGAATGTAGTAAAGGTAATGAAAGTAACAAGTGTTCAATATAAAAGGCTGTTTAAATTTGTGTGTTTGTTAAACATGCATTCAAACCTAATGCATTAATTTGTACTAAGAGGTATCGGGTGTTTTTTTAAGGGTGGAGGGAGAACTTTAAATTGAAACAGCTGATTCGACAGTTCTGCGTTGGTTTGAGGTTAATTTGTTTTGGCAACTGATCCTAAAGAGACTCATGCCAGAGAAACGTTTGTGAATAGTTCAAAGCAATTGACCTGCCGAACAAATTTTGCTGGTTTATTAAGCAAACTTTTGACTAAATGGCAATGTCTTTTAACAGAATGTCGGTATTTGAAGCGATGTCGAAACACGAATACAGCCAGAAAAACGAACTATTTGTTGCGCTTTATGGGACGGTAGAAGCGTTGACCCATATGTCTTAACGATGTTCAGTCAAAGGTGAGTGGTAAAGAGGCATAATTCCAAAGTACTTCGATTAGAATTCATTAGTAGAAGTCAGGATGGTGCCGAATCGCGTGATTCAATCAATGTCCTGAGAGATACATATGGCGAGCGAATAATTCCTCGAAATGTATCTACTAACTGGCTACTTTGGTCATGTTATTTGACGCTTTTAGATTATTTTCTCTTGGGATAGGTAAAGTTTCAGCTCTATGCAGACAAACAAATATGTATGAAAAACTTGGCAGCGAATATTTGACGAATTATTGTCAAAGTACAGCAGGATTTATTGCGAGGGTTAGTAAAAATTATATCTCTAGTTACGCCCTAAGCGCACTAGCTGCGGCGTTTCTTATGCAATATTATTTAAGCAGCAATTGCATAAAATTATCAAATAAATAAAGCCAATTGAATGGATATTTAAATCGTGTTTATCTATTTTATATTTTGATTAAAAGTTTGCCAGCTCTCAAAAAAACACCCGATACATATTTAATATTTAAAAGTAATTAAAATCAATAATTCTAGTTGCCTGCCAGTTAAATGTTGTAAATCTTTTTGTCTTAATTCAACGTAATAATTTATTGCAATTTTATTTGTTTCAAGTTTTACAATTAGTTATTTTTGTTAAATTATTGTTTGTGTAATAATTTGCCAGCAATTAAAATTTACTTAAGAATATTTTTAAAATAAAGTAAAATGTTATTAATAACAGGAAAGATTGTAGTTTTTATAAAACAAGTGAAAGGCTTAGAAATTATTTTAATGGGAAAGTGAAGCGTATATAATTTGTCATTTGTACATTTAGCCAATCGGTTCTAAATGTCAACCTCTTACACTATCCCCCAGCACAAGGTGTCCCCTGTCTTATTAACGGGGTTTGGACGACCTACCGTAGGAGAAATAAGTCTATTACATGAATATGGATTAAAACCATGCGTAGTACTGCATGCCAGGTAGCGATGTTGGCAGCCTCCAGGATAGGATTATTATACAAAATCGCTTATTTACTGTTTTAGTGCTTTTTTAAATCATCTTTTGTTTATTTATAAACGAATCTGAAAAGGTTATCAGCAGTTTATGACTTCGCATTTAAAGGTTTATTTTGTTAATTTTTATTTAGGTTTAAATTTTCAAGGTCTACTTGATTAAACTTATTTATTTAAGAAAAACGTATGGTAGCACTACTTACTATCAAAAAAAACCACACCCTGTCAATTAAATACACTGTTAAAACTTAAAAAGACTTTTATTTAGCAACGTTGGCTACCTAATATTAACCCTAAGGGCTACAAAATCAGAGCAAGTTAAACTCTCTGTTTGGTTTAAAATGGGTTTGAACCAACAAATCTATAAATCACTTAACATATAAACAATCTTTTAACGCATAAAATTGGGCATTTAAACTACCAACACAGACCATATGAATTTTATAAGATTTAATCGTAGTTCTGCCACATGTTATTTATTTAACAACATTTAATACATGGGACACTGATTTATATTTGTTGAGTTTGATTTATTAGCCATAAGTATTCTGAATCATTAAAAAGAGAACTGGAAAACTCAATTTCGTAATTAAAGATAAAAAAATTTAAATACGAAGTCAAAAACTGGCCCTCTTTAATTTTCAATATTTTCAATGTAATTTTCTTTTACACAAATTAGTTTTATTACTGTAAATCACAATTTTATTGCATTAAATAATTACTTGCATTTTCCTATAATCTATGTATTTGTGTAAAAACAAATAAATTTTAAAAAATATATGAGTTAAATATGAAATTGTTAAAAACAAATAACAACAAAATAAATATTCATCATGCTGAGTGTATTAAATTTTAGCATCACATTTGTATTTTACTGCAATTTTATCTTGGTAATGAAAATTTAATTGTAGCTTTTGTAGAGGATTGTGTTAAAAGGTCAGATAATTATTTCAATTTTATTTTAAAATTACCGTATTTAGTAAATGATGACGTTATCAATACAACATTGAATTAAATATAATTAAAATCGTTTTATTGATTTAGTGCGGCATATTATTTATTCAAAAAAGAATATAAAATATACGAATTTATTTTCGCTAAACAACAAACAATTGTTAAATTTTAAATTCGCCCATGGCAATTTATGTTTAATTTGTAAAATATTGCAGGAAAATGTTTTCCTTAATAAATAATCGTCCATTTTCCGCTATCGCTTTAATTGTATTAAAAGGCTTATTTTAATTTTTAAAGCATATTTTTGTTGTTATTTTGTATGAAATCAATGTTTTTTTTCTTACTAAGCAGTTTTAGTTTTTGTTGTCAATTTAATTATCTCCCTCTCACCATACTCTCATCCACTTAAATTGTTTTGAGCAATGCCTTAAGGTGGATTCACCCGCGCGTTCCGAACAAGTTTTTGTCCGGAGAATAAATTTTTATACTGTTGTTCTGCACAACTATTCAATAATTTCGGAAAATTTTTATTTTAAATTTTTTTATTCACTCATTCAGCAAAAAATCCAATTGCGATAGTGACCATATGGAATTAGCTAACGAGCTGGAATAAATACTTTTCTTTGCTTATTCGTCAGGACGCACTCGTTGTATACCATATTTTTCTTGTGTACAAATTCACAACACAACATTTTTTTATTATTTTGTATTTTCGTATAGAATGTTTTTGTGTACTGTTAATGCAAAGTTCAGTTCGGTACACTAACGTGCCTGATCTTAGTGTTTTTTTACCTCTAATCGAAATTGATAAAATACCTGATACGTCGCTTATGTTTGCAATAGTACATATTTTTGATACGTACATACATCTAACCTAAATGATCATCTGTTTATAAAAACTTTAAAATGAAATTAGTTGAATTTTTCTCCAAGAGGAATTTGTAATAGTGATAAATAAAATAAATGATAATTTTAAAGGATTTATATCTTAACAATTAAAAAACTATTTAATTGTTTAAAATTTTCCGTGTTAACATTTGAGGTAAAATTAAAAAATTGAGGGTTTTTTGATTATTTAAATATTTAAAATTTTTTTTCTTGTAATTCTAAAGTTTGAAGAATTTAATAAAATTTAAAAACAACGTTAAAAGGTACCGAACTAGTTTTTTAAATTATTTTTTCTAATTTTACTTTAAAATGATTTCAAGTTAATTTTTTTTTTTTTTATTTTATATCTATTTTTTAGATCTTTAAATTCGTTTAAAACTCATTCAAAATGAATTAATTTTGCAAAATGATATTTCTATTTATTTTGGTACAAAAATCTAAAATTACTAAACTTATCCCCTCAACAAACAGTGCATTGCTCTTTTCTAAATAAAAAGGCTCTTGACCCTCTTTTATCATAAAGTTTCAACAATGCAACAAAATGTAGGGAGCAGTTAGCAGTAATATGTTGATAAAACTATAAAATACTTAATTTTTTTAGTTTTACTCTCTCTTTAGAAAGATATGTACTTAAACGAAATTTCGTTACCATAAATGCAAATGGACGTTACTACACAAATTGGAAAACATATTGTTAATCGATTATATGCTAACTGCCGCATTCATAAAAAATTAATAAGGATTTGAAATGCATTTTAAGAAGGATTTTGCATAACAATTTTGCCTTAAAACACATTTCAAACTTATTTTATTTTTTATGAATACGGCAGTAAAGGTACCCAAACATTAGCAAAATTATTTTGTATTAATTGGTATTGCAAAACAAAATTGCGTGTATTGAATAAAATCCAAAGTAATTTGAATTATATTACGCAAAGAGAGATAATATTGAGTACACAAAAAAAAAATTATCGCAAATTTTTTTTAATTAAACTATTAAATAAAATCAGTTTTAATTAAGAATCCAATCAAGTGAATTACACATTTACTTAAATCACCAACATTACAACAGAAAATGATGTTAATATTACAAAAAAATTTAATATTTTTAATTTGGCTAAAATTCATCGAATTAAATTTTCATTAAATTATTTTTATGAAGAAAGGAATTTTACAACATGAGATTAATTAAAATTTATTAATAAATTTTCATTATTGGCTGCCGCGGGGCTTGAAATCAGGCTTTCACTGACAGGTAACCCTTAAATGTTTCAATTGTAAACCACTTTTCACAGGGTTTTGCCGTTTAACACTCACACCCATTGACGACTGCTGGCAGTCAATCATCAATCTTTAAACCAAATTGTATTTAACCCTTAGTAGATCGAAATTTGCTTTGAATGATTATCTATTTTAATTGATTTACATGTTCTTCCTTACTTCTGTTTTTTCGACCTTTTTGTCAAGAATTCTTCTTGAAGTCCAAAGTAATTTTTTGTGAAAATTAAATTTGATGAACGTTAGCCTAATTCAAAATATCAAAATTTGGATTAAAGTCCATAAACAGTTCAACAAAAATAACCGGAATACTAATTATTACAAAAATATTTAATTGATAATATTAAATTGTTAACTGGTGCAAAATAAATCAATTTCAAAAATTTTTGAACTGAAATCAATATTTACCCCTATCGTGAATAAATTTTCAATCGTCATTATTCGCCTTTTCACATATTTGCGATCATGAAAAACTCCCATGAAAAAAAGGTAAATCAAATGAGAATAATAACGTGAAAAAATGTTCACGAGAAAAATTCGTCTTATCGTGAAAAGTTTTTTCCCTCGTAATTTGTTTACATTTCCCTTAGCTTTTCTCACTTTATTTTTGCTAGGGAACAGAACATGTATGCACGTAGTTCCTCCTATAAATCGCTAGATTCGTTAATAAGGCACAAATCGATATATTGGTCAACAAAATGCAAAAAGCTTTCGAAAGACGTGTTGGCAGAATTTTGGAAAATATTTTACAAAATAAAATTGAAAAAGTGCAAAAAACTAACGTTGTTATCAAACTTTCCCTCCAATACTAAATATTTTGCTTTATTATTTAAGCTTTTCTTTAAAAATATAATGTGTGTATTTTTGAATAAAAATTTCATAGACTTTTAATTTTTTTTATCTTTCACATGAGATTCACGATTGCTTTTTTTCCCTTCGAGGGGAATGAAAATTTCATGGGAACAAAAATTCCACTTGTTATTCATGATAGGGGTGATTTATTTTATTTCTGTGTAATGTATTGACAATATTGTATAATACGCACATATCTGCCTTTGAAACAAAACTGCACCATGTATTTTTTCTTAAATTAAGCTACTTATTGAATTATGTGAACGTAACAACAATAATAATAATAATAATATTATATTGTCTAGCCGATGGGTATGTTAACTCAAATTTTTTTTCGTAAAGCCTCATGAAAATGTGAAAAAATGTTGTTAATATTTATTTTTAACATTATTTGCTTTTGCTTTAAACTTCTAGTTACGTCAGTTTGCAGGTTATCTGACGATATGTATGTATACATATTCCCCAAACATGTATCTACAAAAAATACATTAGGACCCCTATTAAATTTCCATACAAAGTAAACTGATGGCCATTTGATATGAAAACTCAAACCAAAGAATATTTGCTGTGTATCAGAGTATGTGTGTTAGAGTGCGTGTGTTTGAGTCAATCGATTATTCCCTCTAAATAACCACAAAAGTTATCTTGGAAACACCCTCTTCCCTTCTATTTTATTATTTTATCTAAAGCAAAAGTTACTGTTGAACTAAAGTTGTTTCTTTTTGCGTAAATTATGTTTTTCTTTAAACTTATTTAATATTTTTTTTTTGTTATATTTACAATTGTCTTATAGGAGAGTGCAAAGTGGAAAGTTTTAAGTTCTAAAAACTTACATGGAGCCTTTTTGTACTGTCATATTTAGACCATCGAGTACAACATTTGGATTCTTCGAACTGCCATACATTTTATGAGCACGACGTACACAAATGGCTTGTTGACGCCTTGAGGCCAGTGTCGATGGTTGTGACATAAACAGGCGTCGACGTGCTGCTAAATCATTTTCTGGATTTGAGGCAGCAGTTGCTGGTTGAACGGGTTGAACTCCTTCTGATTCAGCATCCATATTCGTTTCTTGTTTTAAATTTCTATTTATATAGTATGCGTCTGTATAAGGAAGAGTATGTGTATGTGTGCGTGTATTTTTAATTTGGTTACAATTTCCAAATGTTCTTGAAATTGTACTCAAATTCTCAAGTACAATAAAAACAATGAGGGGAGATGAAACACAAGAGAATTATGGAGTATAACCGGAGGCGTTTTTCTTTTATTTCCGCTTGTGTAAGAATTGTAGTTCTTTTTTCCGGTTTGTAGTTGTTTTATTGCTTCTCGTTATATTTAACTATAAATCACCAAGTATTGCGTATTTAAAAGATACTGTACCACTACACACACTGATGGGGCTGATTGTATGTGAGTTGCTACTGTTGCATGTAATAAGACTATAGTTCAACAATGTTTGCAAAGTGCTTATTTACAATTTTTTGCTTTATATCTTTTTTTTTTTTTATATTTCGGCCACGTTTGGGTATTTCTGTACTCACAAGACTTAAGCAGCAAGTATTTGGAAATGGTAGAGTAGTTTAGATTTCTTGTGATTCGAACAGAAATATTGAATTCAAAACATGAATATGCCAATTGCACTACTGGTCTCAATGTAGTCAATCTTATGCGTGCCCAGCTTGAGCACTGATGTTCCAGATCCTTTTATATTTTATGGCCAAATTGTCAGACACTTGGTATTGTCTGTGCTGGTATTAGTTTGTGTAACTCTGGCTGGCTGTTCTCTATTTTTATTTCTATCCAATGACTATTTTGTAGCTTTTATTCTTCTTTTTTTTTAATACTTTCAACAATTTTATGTGATTGTTTAACTTCTTGTTCATTTATGTTGTCTTGTCAAGTGTTGAAGTTATTGCTACCATTGATGTAAAGCAGGCCAATTCAATTTGTTGTTCCTGATGTTGTTTTCCTCAGTGTTGGCAATACAAAGTTGGGAACTGAAGTTTTATTGTGTTGCCGTTGTTAGATTTCTGTAAAATAAGAATAGAAAAAAATTAGGGAATGCAGCATATGAAATGTAATCAAAATGTATATTGTGTTAGTTTTTATGTTTAACTTTTTTCCAGTTGCTTTGCGAGGAGAAGGAAAATATTTAAAAATTACTTTTTTAGGATTTTTCTTGCTCCTGGGTTGGGTTTTTGCTCAACATTTTTCTTGTTTAAACGTTTCCATTCAATTCAATGTTTATGTTTTGAAAACAACGTATGCATGTAAATACTTTATGCATGTGTAACTTTAAAAAAATAGTTTTAGCAACCGTGGGGCGAAATGTGTTTTCAGTTTCGAAAATCGATTTAAAAGTAATATTATTTAAGGAATATAAAATATCGCTTAAAATGAGTCCTGTTGAAGTTCAATTAGAATGAAACGGATTTTGACAGTTAAAGATTTTGAAAGTTTAATGAAAATGTAAACATAAGTTAAATGCACTTTCCGCATTGTTTAATCTTTCTGTTTGACGCTGCTTTAGAGTTCTAAGATTGAGTCGCAATGTTGGATGTGATTTCAAGTTAAAAATGGCTTTGAATTGAAATTAATTGAAGTTTTTCATTATGCTCTAATAAAAGGTTAGGTTAGGTGGTCGGTCATGTAGACCCCGCATACACCGTGTGGGTGCCTAGCTTTACTTGCTTGAAAACGTCAGTTCGATGTGATAATACCCAGAGTACTCCACACCCTCTTGGCGAATGCTAGGAGTCTCAAAAGTCCGAGAGATTTCCCCTAAATATTGGAAGTAATGATCTCCCAAACAGTTCACCCTGGAGCGCATAAGTGTCACCCAGTGGCGTATTATGTGCTCCAAAGTCTTTGTTCCCCCTGGTACCCTACAGAATCTAAAATTCCCACTAGTTAGTTGCCCCGCCCTCTTGGCGTATACTGCCGTCCAACAGTGATGTACATAAAGCCTACCAGAAGCTAACAGTCCCCTCTTGGTAGTGATAGAAGAATTTTAGTAGATTTTGGATCATAGGATCCCCACATAACCCTGGAAACCCAGCAAGTTTCGGTGTTTCCCCAAATTTCCTCAGATCTCCTAAGTATAGTAGGGTCTGTATCCCTCTTAAAATTACGAATTGGAACTGGAGTATTAATTACTCTGTTGTACCGTAATTAAATCCCCTGTCACGCCAATTCGTCTGCCACCTCATTACCTTCTACGCCCTGTTGGCCGCAAACCCAGTAGACATTACTAGTAGATTCATACTGGCCACCCCTGAATCCGGGTATAAGGACTAGGTTAAGCATAGTGTTCAGAAAATTTTGAAATATTTTTTTATATCTTAATATCTGGTTTAAAAGCTCTTTTAAAATTCGGTGCATAGATTTCTTATTTCCTTCTCATCTTCAATAGATATTTTGTTTAATTGAATCTTTTGTTTTTGTAAACTCTCAAATTCGTATACAAAATACGATTTTTATTCAAAAAGTGTTCAAAGAAAGTACTTGCAATGGAACTGAAAGCAACTTCAATCACCTTTTATTGTCCGTATATTTATCTTTATTCAAACAGCATCTGTTGTAAAAATCTTTACCAAGCACATTGCTAATAAAAAACGAAGCAAATTTATACACTTGAAGAAACAAAAAAAAAAATTACAACCGACTTAGATAAAACAGTAATTTGCATGTTGTAGTCAAACATAAATGCCAAATCTAACAGTTAAAATGATTAAATAGCAACGCTGCTGCAGAACTTAAAATTCAATTCCTACTGCACCTTCACAAACTTATTCAAATGCTATTATTCTACGTATGTTGTATGTTTTTCCTTGTATTTGTGTGTTTGTTTTTAATGCATATAACAAAAATTCTTACAATTTGCGTTCATGTAACCGTTTGCATATGCTTGCAAAGACGTCAGTCAATATGTCTGTGTCACCAACATTTGTTGCACATCTAATTTTGTTTGAAATATTTATGTCATGAATAACATTTTGCTGCAGTAAAAAGCAGGACAACTGAATCATAACTATTCTTATGCACTCTTCATATGAAATTCTTTCTTTTTCCATATTTCTAAAATTTTAACAATTTAATATCGAGTAAGGATTGTATTGTACAAAGTTCAAGCACAGCCATATTGAAGAAAAAAACTGTGCATTCAATATTGTTTTTTCTTGGTAAATCATAGCTGAGTTCACACAAACTCATTAGTTGTTTAATTCGGTATTAGTTAAGGCCGGTTATCTTTAAAGTCTTAATTGGGTTATTTCTTTTTTTTTTTTTTTTTTAAACATCTTTAGGACCAAATACACTGATCAAAGTACTCATCAAGCAATGTGGTAGTATTAGTGAAAATGAGCTTGTATTTGTGACACCGACAACGCTTGATGAAAAATCAAAGAATTTAGATATGACGGCGAATATTACGTCCAGCACACGTACACGTTGAATTCGCCGGCTGGACAAGCATTTGACAAGTGTATTTGGCCCTTTAGAAATAATGCCAAAAATTATAGCGTTTGGCAATATTTAACCTTGAAAATTCGATTGCCAATAAATTTTCAATTAAACTAACCGATTAGGCAATTTGTCAAAAAAAAATTATGTCGGTTTCGCTTAAATTTAATAAAAATTAAAAGTTTTGCCAAGTAAAGTGTGAATTCACCTTATATTTTTCATTTATTTATTTATTTAATAAGAGTTACAAATACAATTACAAATTCTATTCTAACTTAATTAACCGAGTAATAGTAACGTTGACCTTCAGCCCGTTGTAGTGGAACAGATCAGAGTCTCTGGCGGGAGTCGAACCCGCAACCCACGGACTGATAGACTAGCTCACTACCAACTAGCCAACCGGGGCACCCAATTCACCTTATAAATTCTGTTTCATGTAAATAAATGTTCACTTAGTTTACAATGATGCCAACTTTTCGGGCTACATGTAGACCTTTTTAGTACCTAAAATGCGTTAACCAATTTTTAGTTATAAACTAAAAATTGCACAATTTTTTCCCGTTGCAGTTTTTATCGCATATAAACATTTCATAATTTACAACTTTTTGTTGGTGCCATTAAACGAGAAATGCATTTAAATTTGCATATACTGTGCTTATTAAAACTCGTTTATTTTTATCAGCATCATGAATATGAGGCAATATGCAGATAGTGTTTTATGAAATGAAGACGAGCATAACCAAGAACTGGAAATTTAATTTAACCAGTCTTAAAAAAGAAGAAAATACTCCTTAAATTAAATTTATATTCCCAATATAACGTTGCGAAGCACTAAAGGCACATTTAAAAAAATAAGCACACAATTATGCGCTACGTAATAAGACATACAGAGATGCAGTAAAGTATGTGAACGTACTCTAAACAAGTTTTACAAAATTTTTTTTGAAATTTCAAGTCCCACGGAATTCCCTTACTACGAAGCAGGTTTGTAAGGGATAATACTAAAAAATAGCTGCAAAATATAATCGCCAGTTTTTATATGCGTTGAATAAAGCGCTTTTTTGTCAAAAATTTATTGCTTCACAGTGGGAACTCACCATATAAAATCCATGCCTTCCGTAAGCGAGATGGTAAGCGAAACTCTTACATTTCTCCCTTCCAAACCTGCTTCGTTTGAAGCTAAATTTTTTATTGGGATCATTTACACTCAATACTTTCTTTTAATAAATTAAATAAATTAAAAAAAAAACATATTTTAGCCATTTTTAAACTAAAAAAAAAAACATGTATTGAATTAAAAAGTGCTTAAGCCGTCCTCTTTCAATTTCGCACTTTTTAGCCAGTTTTTCAATTGTCTTTAGGAATTCTGTTTGTTGGAAAAATGTTAGATTTTAATTACACAAAGAGTAAAATATTTCTTTCTTTTATAACATTTAAAAAGGAAAATTTACCTCAACAGTTATTAATTAAAGTAAGTTGAAAAACATAACTATTAGATCCATTTGTAAATTATTTTCGAAAAGTAAAAAAGGTTTGTCCTTTTCACAGTCTTCTTTACTTTGTTTAAACTATAAGTAGTCTTTTTAAATAACAATTTAATGTGAACGTTTAAAATTTTTTTTCGATAAAATTTGTTTTCATATTGACGACTGCATATTTAGTATTTTCTCTATTTATTAATATTTAACATGACTATTTGTGTTTTATTTTTTCAAAAACATAAATTCTATTGCATGTTCTGGTCATTACAGTTAATAAATAAAAACACACACTACAAAAAATATATACTTATAACATTGCGAAACAAAGTAAAATGCACTGAAAAAAATTAAAGGAACAAAAGTTAAAAGTGTAAAATCAAAGTTATGTGAATGTGTTTATTTTTATAATTTTGCTCAGTTATTAAAAAGCACCAAGGCTATTAAACATAAAAGATTCATATGAGTTTAGAAATTGTAAAAAAATTCTCTGTGTACTTGCGGAAATTTACACATATTGCATGTGTAGGTTTTTTATATAAAATTATATTTTATTACATAAAATTTGTTTGTTTCTTTCGTTTCCTTTTGAATTTAATTTTTTATTTCAATCTAAAACTTTACTTTAAGAACCATTTCATTTGAGATTGCTTAAGAAAGGTTTTTGTTATTTATTATTTATAAAATACGGAACCAGCTTTTACTTAGATAATTTTTTTGTTAAACTTTTAATAATATTTTTAACCAATATTTTACTTGGCTAACTAAAGTAAATAAGCAAATGAGTAGATGAATGACTTCATTTCTGGACATTTTGCAATATTCATAACCAGGGAAATCGTAAATATGCAATTGAACGAAAGAAGAGTCAATCCAAACTGTCAACCTTGGTGCTACGAAATAAGTCCCGAAAGTAGAAATTAACTTATTTTCCAATTTTTTTAAGAGAGAATAACAAAAACGACTTTGAGGAAATTTGTTTTTAACCTTTATGTGCTCGGTAGTCTACATTTGTAGCATTTTTGCAGAAATTTTTTTTATAAAACTATCCACAACAACAGGGTACGATATTTTCAGTAGCTTCCTAAAAATTTATTCAAAGCTGTTTTGGCTACTGACACGTAAAAAAATAATTTACAGCCTACTTTTCAAAACAAACATCTTCTGGCCTGTAGTCTACAAACGTAGACACCATACAAAATACATGTAAATTTACATCGATCTTTAACTTAACTCGAATTTATTTGAATGGGCATGTCGAACATGTAGTTTTGTATTTTTTTAACTTTTGTTTTCTTGTGCCCGTTTGTGTATGCATGCGAGTTACGTACATATATACTTCCACAACCACCCCTCGTAGACATTAACTCAATCATAGCCAAATACAGTAAACAAAATACAAATTAAGTCAACGACACTTTCAGAGTGTCGTTGACACAAGTAAAATAAAATGCTTATGTTTTTCTTTCTTTTAAATTAATTTTTTGTTGAAATTTGATTCTCCTAAATTCATTCATTAATTTTTACGATTTAAGAAAGGGCAACGACAATTGAAATACAAATTATGAATCAATAATCAAAAACCAATTTGTGTTTACAATTTTCGTTGAACAGAAAAAAATGAATGACCAAACAAAATTGACATAAAGAAATTTTTACGATCAATTTTGTTTGATCAACATATTTTTTTCACCATAGGAATAAGTTTTAGATTTTAAGAAAATTGTACTTAAAAATAAGATGAATGAATAAAGAAAAGTTAGTTGAATATCAGAACTCAAAGGAACCAGTTTTTTTCTTTTAACAACGTAATTGGCGCAGTCGAGGGGTAAAATTCTTAAGAACTTTTACCAAGAAAGAACCTCTAATTAAAACTAAAGTTTTAGTAAAGTGAAACAAAGTGAACTATTTAAACTAAAGTTTAATTTTTTTCAAAAGAAACTGTATTTAAAACTAAAGTTTTAATAAAGTAAAACAAAGTGAGCTATCTAAACTAAAGTTTAATTTTTTTTTTTTTTTCAAAAGAAACTGTATTTAAAACTGAAGTTTTAATAAAATAAATTTTAAACTCGAACTAAAGTTAGAAAACACATTTATTCTAAAGAATAAAAGCGTTCAAAATTTTTTTTAAGTTAAAAAGTGAAGTGAATAATAAAACAAAAGCCTACAAAAATGAGCAGATTTGACGCAAACAGAGATTTGGCACAACCAGCCAATGAAACACAAATGGCACAAGTAATTGGGGCCCAAGAAGAGATAATAAATCAGTTGAGAACACAACTGGGAATATTGCAACGGCAGGAAGTTCATGAATACCTGTTAACCCCTAAAGAAATTATAACACAGTTTAGGCAACTGAAAGTTCTGGACAACAACCATGACGTCAATGCCTTTATAAAATCAGTGGAAGCAGTATTCGCCTTATGCCCAGATAATAATCTTCAGTTAACGAATTTAATAATGGCGATCATAATCAACGAGAAAATAAGTGGTGAAGTCGGAAGTTATATCAGAGAATCGGGTTCGAACACAACATGGAATGAAGTTAAAGCCAAACTAATGAAGTATTACAAGCCGAGAACAACGTACAGCGACGTCTTCAACAGATGCAGAAATATAAAAGTAAGCAATTTAAGAGAATTATTTAATTATTTTGATAAAGCTAAATATGAGTTAAGCCAAATATATTTATTTGACGAAAATCAACCAGATATTTACAGACCGGATAGAGTAGATGTAGACTTAGCAAATATACTTGTAGAAAAAATAGATATCCCAATGAGAGTACATTTCGACCTTAACACTACTCTAAATAACATTGTGATGAGATATTCACAAATTAAAGCACTAGATGACCCCAGGGCTATTCACTTAAACCATAGGAAAACTCCAAATACTAATAGATACAACCAAAATAACACATTTCCAAATAAAAACGAATACACCCAAAATTATACAGCAACAAATACTAATAGACTCAATCAAACTAACAACAATTCAAACAGAAACGAATACAACCAAAATACTAATAGATACAACCAAACTAACAACAATTCAAACAGAAACGAATACAACCAAAACACTAATAGATACAATAACAGGCAAAATAGACAAAATTTCCGTGAAGATAACGACACAAAACAAACAAGAACAAGTCATATGAGCACCGAAACCCGTTTTCCCACTCAGGAACCTATGGAAATAGGAACAATTAATGAGACTCAAACCCATGAAGAAAGGGAAATAAATTTTTTAATATCGCCTCAAAATCCACCTTACCAATAGTTACGATTTCCATAGGAAATCAGTCAATCAGATGTCTTATAGACACAGGTTCTACCACTAGTATTCTTTCAGAAGGAATACTTACGGAACAATATATAAAGGTTAAACCTGAGAAACCCTTATATTTCAAGACACTGAACGGCTCGAACGAAATTAAATATGTAGTAACTACACCATTCCCAAAAGAATTTGGTTGCCATGGTACACTCCAATGGAAAATTATTAATTTTTCAAATGAAAATTTCTCAGGTATAATAGGACAGAATTTTTTACAGGCTCTTAAAGCAATAATTAACACTGACCAAAAATACATAAAAATATTAGATAATAAGTTATATTTTGAAGATTACAATTACCCTACTTACTTTCAAAACGTCTGCAGTCTACAACACATTGAGAATATTGATATAAAAGATAGTTTTGATTTTTCCTATATGAACGAAGAAGAACGTCAGGCAACCCTAAGGCTGCTTACTGAATTCGGAGATTTGTTTTTTAGAGAAGAAGATAGGAAGAAAACCGCATTTTCTACACCTTTCGGGCATTATGAATTTATCCGTATGCCTTTTGGTCTGAAGAATGCCCCATCAACATTCCAAAGGCTTATGAACAAGGTTCTCCACGAATACATTAATAAAATATGTGTCGTCTACATGGACGACATATTAGTATTTGGTACCTCTCTAAAGGAACACATTATCAATTTAAAGTTGGTATTTAAAGCATTAAAAAATGCAAAATTAAAAATACAAATTAACAAATGCGACTTTCTTAAGAAAGAAACGCAGTTTCTAGGACACATCCTCTCAGCAGACGGAATAAAACCAAATCCTGCTAAAGTCGAAATTATTAGAAACTTAAAAATACCCAATAATGCAAAGAAAATAAAATCATTCTTGGGAATGACGGGATTTTACAGAAAATTTATTAAAGATTATGCAAAAATTGCATATCCAATGACCCGATACCTAAAAAAGGACCAAAAAGTTAACGAAAACGATCCCGCTTTCATAACTTCATTTGAAAAATTGAAAGATGTTGTCACTAACTCTCCCATATTAAGGTATCCCAATTTTACAAAAAAATTCAAAATTACTACTGATGCTAGTAATTTTGCAATTGGAGCCGTTCTGTCACAGGACGGACATCCGGTTGCATATGCCTCTAGAACACTTAATAAACACGAAACTAATTACGCTACAATTGAAAAAGAATTGTTGGCAATAGTATGGGCCTTAAAATACTTTCGACCATACATTTTTGGAAGACAATTCGACTTAGAAAGTGACCACCAACCACTGAAATGGCTGATGACTAAATATTCAGGTAAAGACATAAATCCAAGACTTCAGAGATGGCTTATTGGCTTGAGGGAATATGATTTCTTAATTGAATATATAAAAGGGAAAACTAACAATGTCGCTGACTTCTTGAGCAGAATAAGTAACGACGAAATTAATGCTCAAGCAGAAACTTGCGAAAATGACGAAGAAACCAATAGTATGTCAGTCGAAGTAGAAACAGTCCACTCGCAAGAAGAAGATCTAGGATATAGCATTCCAATTTTGGACACAGTCGTCAATAGGTTCAAAACACAAATTATTATTACTCTAGAGAAACAAAATACTGTTGAAACTATATTTAATCACAAAAGAATATATATAGATAAAAATGATATCGATCAAAACAATGTTTTGGATATCATTAGAAGAGAAATAGGGAGAGGAAAAGTAGGCATATATTCCCACCTTAACGATCATGAATACTATAATGTTCAAAAAATTATCGAGGAAGAGTTCTCCGAAAATACCGATGTAAAATTTGTTAAATGTTCACTATTAGCAATGGACATAGAAGACGAAGCTAATTTAAGGACACAAATTGCTTTATTTCACAAAAATGAAAGCGGTCACTGTGGAATAACGGCAACCTTTGAAAAACTAAAAACAAAACTATATAATCCTAACCTCAGAGAACAAATAGCTAAAGTTATAAATAATTGTGACATTTGTTCCGGAGGAAAGTATGACAGAAATCCGATAAGAAACAAATTTTATTTAACCGAAACACCAAAAACTATTAATGAAATTATCCACGTAGACACTTATGTTAATAGCAAATGTGCATTTATTGTTTTTATCGATAAATTTTCAAAACATGCTACATGTTTTCCTCTCACAGACAGAAACAGCAGAACACTAGTAGCACAATTAGAACAATTTTTAGCACTCAAAGGTAAAGTTAATAAGATCGTTTTTGATAATGAATTCAACAATGAAAATGTAAAGGAGTTTCTACAAGCAGAAGGTATAGAATACCATATTACAAAGCCAAACAGTCATACCGGTAACAGCGACATAGAAAGGCTTAACAACACTATTACCGAAAAAATAAGAACTTTAAATCTCGAAAATTATCTACCAATCACCCAACAAATACAAAGAGCAATTAGGATATACAATGACACATATCACAGCACAATTAAATGCACACCGTTACAAGTCCAAAATCACACAATTGACCACACAACAATTTATGAAAGATTATGTAAAGTTAAACAACAAAGAATAACAAAAGCAAATAAGAATAGGGAAATTTATACGGAAACCCGACAAGAAGGTTTTATAAGAAACTATAAAAATTTAAGACATAAGGAACAACCGAAATTTAGGAAAATGCCTTTGCAGGGAATACATACTGACAATATAAAAAGACCCAATAAATTTAACAATATAATAGTAGATTAAAATTAACAACTGATCAATATTACAGGCAACATTGTGGATAATAATGACAATAATGCTATTAGCACCAACCCAAGCCAACATAGTGCTTCAACCAATAATGGAAACTAACGGTTACATAGAGATTAATAACAGTAATTCTAGTATACCCATAGAGTCAGATTTAATTTTACACTACATGGATGTAAAAGAAACAACAGATATTCTTCTAGAAATGAGAAACGATTTAAATACTTTGAATACAAATGAACAAATATTTATAAAAAATGAAATAGATACATTATTAAGCAAGTTAAAAACAATAACACCAAATAACAGACAAAAACGTGGACTGATTAACTTAGTAGGAAATGCATGGAAATATCTCTTCGGCACTATGGACAACACTGACCAGGAGGACATCACTAATCATTTTAATACAGTCGATACCAACATACATAACTCCATAACAAATTTAAATCAACAAATAAAAATTAACGATCACCTAAACAAAACAATACTACTTATAAGAGATACTCTAGCACAAAACCAAAAGAACAGTATGCATTTTATGGAAGGACTCCACAAATCAGTAAGGGACATACTTAAAAGGACCATTTATCTTGAAAGCTTACTTATCTTAACAACAATAAGAAATCACATAGAACACATACAAAACTATATAACAACAGCACAAAATGGTATAAGTGACGCTAGCATTTTGACAAAACAAGAAATCGAAGATTACGAAATTAATATAAGTAAAATTAAATATTTAAGAACAGCTATTCTCGAAAAAAACAATGAATTAATTTTTGTAATTAAAATACCCAAAACATTCCAATATGTACAAATAATAACTATAATACCCATGCCCTATTTAAATAAAGAAATAGAAGCAGGAATTGAAAATACATTCATATACAATAATGAAACCTTTACATATAAGGAAAACAATTATATAAACGAATGTAGGATATCAAAACATTGCACAATAACAAAAACATGTAAACTTGTAAAGAACGATAATACAGAAATCATAAATATCAATGACCAAACGATCATAGTCAAAAATGCAAGAAACAACACAATTACGAATAATTACAACAATACAAAAAATGTATTAAATGGAAATTTTTTAATACAATACAATAATTGCACATTAACGATAGCAAACAAAAAATTTTCAAATCAAAACAAAATGTATTTAGATAAAATAATAGTTCCAAAATTCAGAAATATAACGTTTAACAGTACACTTACAATGGAAGAAGTAAAGCTAAAAACTATTCAGAATTTAAAAGAAATAGAAGAAATTAAATACAACAATAAAATGATATCCTACGTTATACCACCAATTGTGGTTGTACCACTTATAATAATATTAATATTTTTATTATACGATAAATGTAAAACACATAATAAAAGAATTCAGGAGAATCCTTTATCTAGAGGGGGAGGAGTTACGTATATACTTCCACAACCACCCCTCGTAGACATTAACTCAATCATAGCCAAATACAGTAAACAAAATACAAATTAAGTCAACGACACTTTCAGAGTGTCGTTGACACAAGTAAAATAAAATGCTTATGTTTTTCTTTCTTTTAAATTAATTTTTTGTTGAAATTTGATTCTCCTAAATTCATTCATTAATTTTTACGATTTAAGAAAGGGCAACGACAATTGAAATACAAATTATGAATCAATAATCAAAAACCAATTTGTGTTTACAATTTTCGTTGAACAGAAAAAAATGAATGACCAAACAAAATTGACATAAAGAAATTTTTACGATCAATTTTGTTTGATCAACATATTTTTTTCACCATAGGAATAAGTTTTAGATTTTAAGAAAATTGTACTTAAAAATAAGATGAATGAATAAAGAAAAGTTAGTTGAATATCAGAACTCAAAGGAACCAGTTTTTTTCTTTTAACAACGTAATTTGCGTGTGCTTTAGAGTTGCCAGATGGGCATGATTGTTAACCTTTTTCAATGAGTGAAAAGAATCAGAAAAAATAGCATTTGCCATTAAATTGTTTAGAAAATCAAGAACCATTAGCAATTATTGATTTATTTGATATTTTTGGGATGCAATTATAATGTATTTTATCGGAAAGAGCTGTGGGAACATGTATCCCAAGGAATTTTGAATTGTTAGAAGAAGAATGTATAGCAGAACTATCAGACTCTATTTTGTTTTTCATTTATGCCATAATCCATTCATTTGAAGCATCAATATTGTCTTTGGAAAGCAATTTTGGATATACAGATATTATACGAAGTATCGGAGTAAAATCAAGTCCTTCTATCTCATATTGTGTGGGTGTTCCTGTACCACAAGCCGTAATTTCTAGAAGAAATTGGAAGTTTTTTGTCCATAACTAGATCATTTATAGACTGTTTATTTTAAGATTATTAAATCAAGAGTTGAAAAATAAAGTGCATAATTTATAACAAGACTTTTAAAAGTTAAGTTTTATGGGTAATAATTATAGGTAGTCTTAATTTGTTGCGGCTATCTCAGACATTTGGACCGATCTGGCCGAATTTCTATTGCAAGCTATTCCGGACTTAATAAATACATATTTTCTTCATAAAACCCATTTCAGCGTTTACACGAATAGAAAACCCGATTAGCGAATAGACAGAGATCGTTAAATCGACTCCGCATTTATTAGATCAATATTGTAAAAATTAAAACTTATATAAAAAATTAACTTACGTATGTAGTATGTCAACCTGTGTTGGGGGATATAAATAATATAAACTTTTTTTTGTCAAATTAACAGAAATATAAATAAATTATAAAGAAAAAGCAAGCTTTTTCTTTTCAATGCCAAGCTTTTACCGATTTCGATCTGGCAAGCCTAGTGTGCCTGCATATATGACCTTATTATATTTTACAAATATGCATTAAAGTATAACACTCTCCTACCAATGTTTTTTTTTTTTGATATGTGGACATATCTTTCCATACAAATACATATTTGCTACAAATGTAGACTTCCGACCGCCAACGTTAGTTTACAATCCCGAGCACATTAAGGTTAAATAATTTTTAATTTTGTGCTGGGGGATTGTTTCATATAAAATAAATATTTTTAATATTTTTACATCCTTATATCATATATGTATAATTCAAATTGCATTTTACATTTCAAATATTGATATATGTTAAGTAAAAAGGTGTGGGGTCATACGCCCGAAACTAATAATACCGAATTCCAAATTTCCGAATCGCTAACTTAACGTTCTGCGTGGCGCAAGGATTTTCTCCTCTATGGTATAACAAACACCGGCTTCTCTAACTAAAGCTTCTATATACGGGATTTGATGTCGGGAATGAGGACTTAATTGTTGTGAAAAAAGTTTCCATCAAAGAAATTTTAGTTCATTTTTGTTTTGGGGTTTTTTCATATTTTTGGGAGATCATAACGCACTTATTCCTTAATTTTATGGAATTTGAGCATTTTTATTTTTGGGGCTTAGTTCATTATGGACTTATGCCCGTAATTTCTACAAAAAGAAAGCAGGTCGTGTTCGTCACTAACAGTTATCTTTACCTATTTCAACGTTTATTTTGCCTACGTGTTTTACCATCAGTTTTCCTTTAAAATATGTCAGCTTTTACTCCATAGATTTCTAAGCACAGCTAGATTTCTTTTTGTAGAAATTACGGGCATTAGTCCTTAGCGCCTCATATGTTATACATAGCAAAATAAACGGAAAAAGCAATTATATGCATACGTTTGTGCTGTTATGTGTAATGTATATAAATATAATCCCATGTTTAAGTGTACCGATCGACTCCGAGGTAAAGACTTTTTAAAGTGTTCAGACGATGTCCATCCGTCCGTCTGGTTTGTTGTGTTAACTTTGAGCGCAAAGTACAAGCACATATTACTAGAGATATGTCACGAGACTGAAGATTTTACATTTTTTGGCTCTTTCTAAGAAAGCTGCCCTTTTGCATTTATCTTTGCATCAGATTTCTGGCGCAAACAATGAAAACAAAGCAAACTGGTTCACGAAATTTGTGTATTAATTATTCTGGCTTGCTTTTTGACATTACCGCTTTACTGCAAAAAAAAAAAACTGTTTTTATCTTACTTCGAAAGCTGCCCTCGCAACTGATTTGGGCCTTTTTCACACGACAATTTTTACAGTTCTGTTAGTTTTCTGTGGTACAAGTTCCAATTTTGTAAATAGTTAGATAAATTAAATCTAATGCGTTAATTGTTAAAAAAAAAACGAAGCCAATGCAAATGGTAAGAATAATTCTGTAATTTCACATAGTCCCTTGCAAAGTTCTTTTCGAAACAGAATCTCTTAGCGCCCATTATATTTATTGTCGTATTCCCTCTGGAATATAGACTGTTAACATAGAATCTCCATTGAATTCTATTTATTATGTCCGCCTCCATGTAGTACTTGGTCTTGCGGGGTCCCCTTAATTGCTGCATTGCAGAATTCGTCTTAGAGTGTTCTTAGGGTGTGACCTAACCATGTTAACGACGTCGTATTTGGGTATTTATATCTTCTTGATAAGCAAGTTAAAGCAATTTATCATTAGTGATTATTCGAGGCCACCATATGTTTTACGCTTGCGTTTAATTTTTGTGGTAGCAATCCACATCTCTAAACTGCACAGCCAGACAGATTTTCATCCATAAACCATGTAGTTTGGTTCGTATTTAGATTTAATTCGCCCCAAAAATATTTTGCTGCAAATTAAATCCTTTTTGGAATCAGGTAACATTTTACCGTAAATAGCTAAAACTTCCTTTTAAATTATTATTAATATAAAAAGAAACCTTATAAAGATGTTGTATAGAGATAAAATACGTCTCAAGTAGCTTCTATATGAATTTTGACTTGACTTTATTTTGGTGAGACCATAACTGCCCATCGGCTCCTAATAGGGTTCAATTTTGTGTGTTAACACTGTGGCGTATGCACTTAACCGATAACAATTTTTTTTTTTTTTTTATTATAATTGTTTCTTTATTTACAATCTATCCAAGCGATAATAAGCAAATTTGTTAGTATTTTTTTTAAAAATAACAGATATTATGTAGCTCCAATGAGTTACATAATTTACAAGTAAACTTTTTTGTTTCGTTCAAGAATTAATTATAGAATTTATAACAATATGTATGTATACATCTTTACTAAATGTTAGTTGCGAAATGGAAGATCCAATACGTGGTTTCGCTTAAGGCGTCGGATTTCGTGGGTACTGTCCAATAATGAGATAGCAATGGGGTTTATGTGATCACTAAGCCTTTGTAAGTATCTCTCACTGAAGTGTCTTATTTCTTCTCGAACTGATCTTATGGATAAGTCTCTTCTAATAACAGTGTTTCTTACATACCATGGAGCATTCAATATTTGACGAAGAGTTTTAGATTGATATCTTTCAAGTATTTCAATATTTGAATTGCTCGCTGTACCCCATAATTGGATACCATATGTCCATACTGGTTTCAAGATAATTTTGTATATCCTTATTTTATTATTTACATTTAGTTGGGATTTAGGATTTAAAAGCCAATAAAGTTTTTTAGTTTTAAGTCTTAAAAGTTGAAGCTTGTTCTTAATGTGAGCTTTCCAGGTTAGTCGTCTGTCAAGTGTCATACCTAGGTACTTTACTGTTTCCTTTTTTGGAATTATGTTTCCATTTATAAGAACACTAGGGCAGTCTTCCTTCCTCAGTGAAAAAGTTATATGGCTGGATTTATCAGAATTCACCTTAATGTTCCATTTGATAAGCCATTTCTCGAGTTCATTTAGCTCGTTTTGCAAAAATAACGATGCTTTAACTGGCGAGTCGCTCTTGGCAATAATAGCTGTGTCGTCTGCGTAGGTGGCAACCAATACGTTTTCATCTATGGGCATGTCTGCAGTATAAATAGTATACAGGACTGGCCCTAGCACACTACCCTGTGGTATTCCGGCATTTACCTCATATAAATTGGATTTTTCATCGTTGATTTTTACGTAAAAATGTCGATCTGATAAGTAACTTCTTAAAAGTAAAAAATAAGGTGCAGGTAAAAACTTTTTTATTTTATAAAGAAGCCCCATATGCCACACTCTATCAAAAGCCTGCTGAATGTCCAGAAATACCGAAGAGCAATATTTTTTTTCTTCAAAAGAACTGGTTATAAAATCCACAATTCGATGTATTTGTTCAGGGGTGCCGTGTTTATGCCTAAAGCCAAATTGATGATCAGGAATAATGTTGTTATTTTTTAGTACAGGACTTAGCCTTCGCAAGAGAATTTTTTCAAATATTTTAGAGAGAATTGCGAGTAGACTTATTGGTCGAAATGAAGATGGAAGGTTATCTGGTTTGTTTGGTTTTTGTAACATTATTATCTCAGCACATTTCCATTGCGAAGGAAAATGGTTAAGTCTTAGAATAGAATTGAAAATTGTTGTTAAGAAAACGATACACTTGCGACTAAAGTTACGAATAACAATTGCGTCTATTTGATCGTATCCTGGACTCTTCCTTAAGTTTAAGCTTTTTATTTCTGTTTTCACTTCGTTGGGAGTTATAAATTTTATAGGAAAGTCCATTTGCAAAGGACAATTTAAGTATTCAGATATTTCATCAACTTGAGTTGTTGTGTTAAAACTAAATGGTATAAATGTATTTTTTAGGTGAAGTGCAAACGTTTCTGAAAGATCTTTGTCTGTTCTACACCACGAACCATCGGAATTTTTTAAAACGATATTTCTTTTTGTTGGTCTTTTAAGATATTTTGTAGCTCTCCAGAGTAAATACTCATCATGCTTAGAATTATTTATTTCTTCAAGAAATTCTGATGTTTTAGTATTTTTATGATCTTGCAGTAAAGAACGAAGATCTTTGGATGCTTTATTAAATAGAGATTTGTCATTCGGATGTCTACTGTTTTGCCACCTACTACGTAATATTCTTTTTTCTCTTATTTTTTGTCGAATCTCAAAAGAAATATCGAAACTAGATTGGTTTGTTACACAATTTTCTTCTACTGGGGTAGATAAGTATGCAGCCTTATGTATTTCATTTGTAAAGTTCTCAACAGCTTCGTCTAGTTCATCATTTGTTTTTAAACTTATGTTTAGATTTATATTGTCTTCAAGATGGTGTTGAAATTGCAAAAGATTTGTTTTTGGTTGTAAAATACGATATTTTTTGGGTTTTAAACATAGATTTGTATCGAAGTTTAGCAGAATTGGTGTATGATCTGAACTTAAGTCCATAACACTTTTTATATTTATGTTATTGTTTGGTATACCACTGTAAATAACACCACGGATGTTTGGCGTTAAAGTCTCCACCAACAAGAAATTTATTACCAAGTCCGTTAAAAAATTCCTCATATTTATCACATTTTACCGTGTGTCGTGGGGGAAAATAAATTGAGGCTACTACTATGTCACCATTATTACTTTTCAGTTTTATGCATGTCGCTTGTAAATAATTTTCTTGAACTCCGTTCAGTATATTGTACTTAATAGAAGATTTTATTAGAATTGCCGAACCTGCGTGGGCTCTATTATCAGGGTGATTAATGTTTATAAGATCGTAACCAAGTATTTTAAGATAACTTTTGCTTGTGAAATGAGTCTCTGAGACTAAAAGTATGTCAATAAAGTTTGTTTTAAGAAAAACTTCAATTTCTCTTGTATGATTGGATAAGCCGTTAGCATTCCATATTGCTATACGTATATTTACACGCATAATTTTGTCATTATAAGTTGCATCATGTTCAAAAGTTTATTTGTTAATTCATTCTGCTTTTGAATAAATAGTTCAAAGCTTTTAAAAATAGTCTGTTCTTGTTGAGCATTGGCATTGTTTTTAACAGCTTGGGCATAGGAAAAATTATTGTGGTTTGTGTTATTGTTAAAATTATTACCAGTATTGTAATTGTTTAATGTTGGAAAGTTTTCTGAAGCATGATGGTAGTTTCTTATTTGACTGCGTATGTTATTCCTTTTCTTTAACAAGTCTCTGTAAACTGAACATCCCTTATAGTTCGCTGTGTGGTGTTGCAGGCAATTAACACACTGCGGCGGTGTATTTTCAGGTTTGCTACAATTATCAGTGCGATGGTTTAAACCGCATTTTACGCAATTAAACATTTTTCTACAATAAGTTTTTGAGTGTCCGAACTGCTGACATCTGTAACATTGTATAATATCATTTGTTTTAATTGGCGGTTCAATTTTAACAATTGCGTTAAAAAGATGATGTATATCAAATATATTTTTATTGTTCTGGTTTGGTTCTAAATCAACATAAAACATCGACATTGGTTGCTTAGATAGTCTACTTTTGATATTTATTATATTACGAACTTGGTGTCCCAAACTTTGAAGTTCATCTTTAATAAGTGAAATCGGCGTTGAAAAGTGCAAGTTTTTAATGACTACTCTGTATGCTCTTTCCTGTTTTAGCTGGTATGTATGGAACATTATTTTTTTGTCATCTAAGTACTTCACTATAACCCTGTATGATTTAAGGCTCTTGGCCATTAGCCTCACCTGTCCGTCCCTAAGAGATTTATAGGTGAAGTCATTGGAACTCACTATTTTTGAAAAGTTATTAAGCATTGTTTTTATATCGGATACATTAGGAATTATTATAGGTGGTGGTTTTGATTCCGTAACTTCATTATCATTGTTATTTGTTTCAGCGTGATCATCATCATCATCGTCATCATTATCTTTATTATTATCTGTATCAAGAACTGCATACATATTATTGCTTGTACTTGGTAAATCATTGTTGTTATTTTGTGCAGTTGCATTTTTTAAGATTTTGTTTTTATGTTTAAAAATTTCTGGAGAATTTGTAAACCTTCGTTTTGTTGTTTTAGTAACTGAAACTGTCTGCCAGACAGCATCATCTTCATCCGTTGCTTCGCTGTCAGCCATGCTGCTGCTGACAGCAGATGATTAGTAAAACCGATTTACTAACCGTTTGTTTGTATTTTTAAAGTTAAAGAAAACTTTGTTGTTAATTTATACACACAATTGTGCAGTTAAAAAAAAAAAAAAAAAAATTATTTTACAATAACAAAAGTTATAGGCTTGATATTTTTACAAAAAATTTGAGAAATTGATCACTAGTTATACGTCCGCACTTTATCACTGTCAAAGGTAGACTGATAACAATTTTAAAATTTTTTTTTTAATAAAAATATTATTAAATTGATAAATATTTTGTTTTAAAGTAGGCCATTTTAGGTTTTTTTTACATATTTTTAACATGTTTAAGGGCATATTTTCAAGTGTTTTGACATCGCATTAGAAACTTCTTTAGAGCATATTTTCGGATTCCCTGCTTATAAAGTTTACTTCTCTCTCTTTTTTTTTTTTGTTTATTTTTTTCGAAAAAATCAAATGCATCTGTAAATAACAAACAAGTATGAAAAAACTACAAATTAGAGAATTTAAATAGAAAAATACACAAATTTAAATAACTTCTTATAAGAAATGTTAATTTTCTAAAAACACACTTAAATTGCCAAGAGATAACCACAATATTTATTTTATTTAATTATTCATGTAGTATATTCTTTTGTAAATGTTCGGTTTATAGTTTTTTTAAAAAGGATACAAAATTTCGTTTATGCATACATTCATTAGAACTTTGAAATACAAACAGGAAAATAAGTTGAGGTAAAACGTCAAATTGATTGAAATTAGGTCAGAGTACATGTTTAATTCTTAATACGAATTTTAAATATTCTTATTAAGTTTGTGTGTGAAACGGTAGGTAGTTAAGTTCTATGGTGAAATAAAACTGTCAAGAATTTCTACGCTAATGTCAAAATTTATACTGGCCCCCAGGGCTAGTGAAATTGAATTGACCACAACAGTGTCAAAATTTTTCTTCCATGAGTACTTTACTACCGTTTCACACACACCCTAAATATAAAACTTGCAACTTGTACAGTAACAAATTATAATAATTAAAAAAATAAAGATCGAATAAAATACATAAAAGAATTTAAGTTTATGCTACAGTTTTGTTTTGCCAGACTGGTAATATAAGTATGCATTTACTAAGCTCCTTAAAACGAGCTCGTAAGTAATAAAGATTTACTATATTGTTAAGGCCTGAATAAATGTACTTAAAAATCAAGTGTGAAGTTAAGAACGGCTGGTGCAAAGTAAACTTCGCACTCTCACCAAGAGATAATTATGGTCCATTGTGATACCTTAGTTAGTGAAAGAATAGGATAAGTAAAGAGTAAAAGCCTATCATACAGTGGCCCGCGATTCGACCTGTCATGGTAATGGCGCAGGCCCTACTCTAGCCCAGCAGCCCATCCGAATTTGAATTACTAAGCACCGGCCACAGCGTGCGCGATACCCTGCAGTTCGTTCGGACCCGCAAATTTTAATACGTCCAGCTCATAATTCATTTCCTAATTCTTCCAAAGTAGAAGGCCAATGGAGGCTTGATTGCCCACAAACTGTCAGGATACTCCATTATCGAGCCGAGTCTCGCCAATTTATCAGCTATCCCGTTGCAGTGACCTTCTACCCATTATAGCCTCACCATATAATAAATTAAGATATCCGCTTGAGCCCTCCTGCAGTCATCCACTAGCCCATAAATGCCCTTAGAGCAACATGGCTATCCACATATATAGTGATCTCCCAGCCCCGGCCCAAAGAAACCCCAATACCTCCGACTGAAATACACTGCACTCATCAGGAATTCTATGGAATTATGATGTCCAAAGCCTCAATGTAGACTCCGCATCCGTGTTCTTTATCAGCGAGTCATCAGTGAGACAAGCAAAACCTCTATACAATCTGCTCTGAACTGTTCAGTTCTCCACAGAGGGCAATATAACCTCTGGCAAACGTCCAAGCCTTTATAGTACAGCAAAAAATGTTTGCTTATATATCTAGTATTTGATTATTAGCTCATGCAATTTGCGAGAATGTATGACATTTTCTACAAAAAACTTGTTATGTTTGTTTACTTGTGTTTTGTATATGGCACACGCATGCAAAGAATTTTTTTTGCAAAAATTGTTGTTGCAATATTATCAGAGAAACTAATATGCAAAATATTTCGTACACACATATCACAAACTCACATTGCAAACGTAAAAAATTTGAGTATTTTTTGTTCTCACTCTTATTACTGCGTGTATTTTCCATTTTCTTTTCAAATTTTGAAAGTAATTGTTATACCGGCACTTTCACTATTGTGAAGCATTTGTTTTTTGCTTCTATTCGTTAACACACTTATATTAATTTGTTGTCTAGGCCTTTTTTTACTATTGGTTTGTTACAGCGACACTACAGTAAAGAGTTTAAAAATGTGTATTAAAATGGAATTGTACAGGCCTCTACTTACATACTATTTACTAACTGCAATAAAAGTTCGGTGCCATCACTTAATGGCGCTATTATAATATGTACGTCGATTTTTCTATCGACAATATCGATAGTTAAGAAATATCGAATGATATTTAAACCAGGGACCGGAAATAAGAGTTATTTTTCAATTTTTGAAGAAATAAATCATACATAAATGAACATCGTAGAAAACTTTTAATTACACCATCATGATTTTAAGGCGAAATGCATCCAACATATTGCATGATTTTTAAATTTTTGATTTTTATTTTAACAATCAAAAATAAGAGTTATTTTTGATTTTTATTTTTTTAAATGAAAAATAAAAGTTATTTTTGATTTTCATATTTTTAAATGAAAAATAAGAGTTATTTTTGATTTTTATTTTTTTAAATCAAGAAATAAAAGTTATTTTTGATTTTTATATTTTTATATCAATAATGAAAATCAATTCAAAACTCTTATTTATTTGTTGATGCCGTATGTATTATAATATGCTGCTTCATTCAAATTTCTATATGAATATGTGACTTATCCATTACCAGCTATAAAAACATGAATGCATAGAAATATAATTGATATTTTTGTACGAGAGTACCTATTATTCGTGTATCTAAAACAGATACAATTATAACCGTAAGACAAAACGTTGCAAAACGGTTAACAATCAATCATCTAACAATATATTTTTGGGTCAAGTAAAAAGAAGTTTAAATGATGGACGGTGTTGCTTTAAGCCAAATAAAGTTTCTATGCTTGTCGTTAATTAATTATTTTTGTCTATTTCATGGATTGTATAACCAGTTAGTATTGTTTTTATTTTTAATAAAATAAAATCGATAGTTGGCAAAAGACTATCGATTATGGTCATAATCCACTATTAATAGTTTCCAATCACTAGTGCCTTTCATCCAAAAAAATTGTGGTATTTACAAATGCTCTACTGACATGCAAACGTATGGCACTGATAGTTTTGTATTTTGCTTAAAATTATTAACTAATTTTAAACCAAAAATCTTACAGTCTACTAAAAATCATTAAAATTAAAATAAACTTACATAAATGTTCTGTTTAATATGGAATATTTGATAAGAGAGCTATTATATTTTACAAAAGAGCTGAAAGAACTTACTGCTATTAGGTTTATTCAGTAAAACAAATTTCTTTTTCAAGCTGTCTTCAAAATAAACACCCACAACTTTTAATTTTTATCTCTTATTTATTGGGCAAACAAACCCCAGCAACATATTTTATAAAACATTTTATAAAACCCAAAAATGTTGCAATATTAAAATCGGAATACTAAAAAAAATTATTTTTCTTTTTAATGACTCTTATGGGATTCTATGGTCGACTGTGATTCTTGGTTGACCTAAAAAGCAATAAACGTTTAACAGAAGAATAAGGAAAAAAACATTCGCTGGGTAGAGTTTGCATATCTGTTTATATTATTAAACTGCATGCCGTAGTGTTCAATTTATCCAATTTATTATAAATTGTCCATATAAAAAAATCCCAACAAAAAATTACATTGATACATTTTTATCGCCAACATATTCTCCAATGTCCAATTCATTTACCACTTCTATGCACAGATACACCAGCACTCTCCCTTTCATTCTTTCTCCAGCTCACACAAAAACACACACACACACACACGAAATAAATGCAGTTCGTAATAAAAGTTCACTTGTATTCATAAAATAAATAAACTATTGAAAGTTTTTTATTAAATTTTCGGTTGTTACAAGTACTAAATGCATAACAAATGCATACTCTACCAACACTTACAGTACTTTACTCACTCTTGCATACCACCATACACACACACACACACACACACACATAAATGCCGGTGAAATACAAGTAAATAGTCATACACTCAGAGGCATAGTTAAACTTTGATAGTTGCTTGTGAAATAATATTTTGTGGAAAATGTTTGGTTCAAAAATATTTGAAAATTTTCTCAACCATAAAATAATTGGCGATTTTTTTTTTGTTTTTCAATATCTCTCAATATCTAAACCAAATCAAAAAAACATAAACGAATATTACCACACAGCCATATACATACATGGGTAGCAATGGTTGAATGGGTGTATTGTATGAATTACACTAGCAAATACATATAACAATTTTCAAAATTTAATATTTTATGTGGAACAAAAACAATTCGCACTTGCTCATAAAAAGGGTAGTAAATAAAAATTTAAATTTTTACTTTTCGGTAAACTTCGACACGTAATATTCATATCTGTGAACATATCGTGCTATTTTGTATACTTTTTGGTAATGAAGCGTTTGATTTAAAACATCCTTTTCATATGCCTTTTGTATTGAACCAGTGTTTACCCGTAACTTCGTTTACGTGAAAGTTAGAGCAAGATTTCATGAAAAGTGTTTATCCTTTTAAAAATATACAAAATATTTCAACAGACAAAAAGTACCAAAGTACAAATTTGAGCCATCACGTATATACATAAAAATTTTGAGTACTCAATTATCTTGAGTAACTGACATTCAACTGTCAACTGCAATCTGTATACCAAGTTTATCAAAAAGAGGAAAAGTACCAATTTTTCCCGTTTTTACTTAATTAAATTTATATCTAGTCCATCTACTATCTGTTTACAAAATTTTCGAAAAGAGAAAAAGTACCTGCTTTTCCTTATTTGGGGCCTAGAAAATAAACTGTACACAAATGTAGACTATAATCTGTATGTATATCAATCCTAACGAAGGTAGAAAAAGTACTAACTTTATACTTTTTAAATGTACCCTATATTTTTTTATCCTGACCATATGCACCCTACATGCCAAATTAATCAAAAAGAGAAGTAGTACCAATTTTTCATCGATTTATTAAGGTGTTTCCGCCTGATTGAGCCACAAAATTTCATATTTATAATATAATTAGGATTAAAAATCGATTTGCTTCTACTGAAAATGTTTGAATATTGAGTTAATGTCCTCTTCATGATCAAGTGCGAATTGATTCTTGTAGTAAATTCAAAGTGTGTATACGAAAGAGTTAAAAGAATTTAAGTTTTTTTAAAAGATCTCGAAATCATTAATCATTAAAAAAATATATTCATAAATTTAAAAGAACTAGTCTTTTTATTATCAGCTAAAATTCACGAATAGCTAAATTTTACACACATGAAGTGCATTGAAAATAGTTCGTGTCCATACTTTATATTCATATTTTGAACTCATAAAACTACTTCAATGTTGCCTTTTTTTGTTCTCTTTCACCAACACCCCTTTTTAGAGCCGGTGAGAGTGTAGAATGTATATTCATGTATTTTATGTTGCATGTATGTTTAATTTGTTTGATAATAAAACAGATGTTTTTTTCTGGTTGCTTTTCAAATCATATCGATGGTGATGATGAAGATATCAAAAAAAAATAAGTGCCACAGTTTAGCAACGGCAACAAAATTTGAATGCATGTTTTTCTTTTTTAAGACAAAAAATTCAATTAGTTTTTTCAATGTACAAAATAAATAGGAAAATTTACAGTTCATGTTAAAAAATTTCAAATACCCTAAGGGCGAATTAAATATCAACGTTTAACAGAACGAGTGAATAATGCTTTTTTGATAAAAAAAAAATATTTGCAAACTTCAGAAAAATTAAACACCAATTTCTAGGAAATAAATAAGAATAAAAAAAATAATATATAAATGCCTTGTAATACCGTTCACCAAAGGGGAAAGGTTGTAATTTAAACGATATTAATGCATGGCCCGTTCGCACAGCTTACCGATTGCTAAGGGTAGGATTGTATCGGTCCTATAAAAAGTGGTAAATTATAACAACTTAACTGATAGTAATTTTTGTAAATTAAGTTAAATTATAAATTTCGTTTTTATTTATAAACACAACTTTAAAATAAAATCTTCAGCTTTTTTTCATTAACGGTTTTCGAAAATACCAAAAGTTAGAGTTGACATCAAGATTTCCTGTAGGCTTTTAATGTGAAAGAACAAGACAAATAAAACATCATGTTTAACGACTGTAAATTTTATTTATTTTAGGGGGGAAAAAAGTAACAAATTATGAACAAAACTAATGTAAACAAAGTTTAAACCATATTTTGGCAAATAAAAATTTATATTTTTTTGTGGTTTTATTATCTGTAACATAAAGTACGTTTAAGGCTTAGAATTTATTTAAAACATGAACTAAAAATGTTATCTCTCACAGTTTTATTCTGCCACTTAAATTTAATTTCAGTTTTATCCTTGTTTTTTACTTAAGGAGATTGCTTGCGTTTAGAGTTTCTTTTTGAAAAAAATTTTTAGAGAAATTCCTGGAATTTTTAGTGGCAAAATGTGGCATATTTTGGCCATTTGATGCGCTTAAAAATGTTTTATGGCCCTGTTATACTTTATAATCTATTTTGGTCCTTTCCGTTTAAAATTCAACTAACTAATTTAAACCGTACAAAACATTTTTCAAACTTGTTTGCTCACTGTTTCGAAGATAACAACACTGTTTTATTTTTAAGGGCCATATAAACCACACAAGCGGTTTGATCAATGATAGGAAAAAGTTTAAATCATCTGGTGGTTTTTATCAAACCGCGTGTATTATATCGCCTTTTAAGTAATAAATTTTCTTATTTTGTTTGCAAGTCTTTCTTTTTCCCATGTCTTTACTCGAATATATATATCAAAAAAAATTTTAACTTATCAAACCGTCAATTTGGCCCAAATCAAGAAAACCCAAAATGCGTCACTACTTTTAGGAATTTCTATTTAAGACTTTTAACCCAAATAAAAATTTGTGTAGCATCAAATGGCTCTGGCTGGCAGTTTAAGTCGTAAGCTAGTCTATTGGTGCGAGGGTTGCGGGTTCGATTTCTGCCAGAAATCACTACAACAGGTTAAAGGTCTTCGCTACTATTGCTCGTTAAACTAAGTCAGAATATAGTTTGTATTAATAAAATTGTATGTCCCTAGCGACTGATCAGAGAACCTATCTGCTACGACGGAGCAAGGTCAGTAGCCGTCAGAGATTCGTCTTCGTGGATTGTTTGGTCGTTGCAGTTTATACCCAATGTTGCAGAGTAGGATATCTTGAAAAGTCAGCTTCAAAGGCTAATTTTCGATATTCTACAATTTCAGGGGCTGAACATTGTATTCGCGTGTCAGTAGAGTTTTCCACATTATTTTAAAAATGCTCAAAGTTTCAGCAACTTTTAAGAAAAGGAATATCAAGTCTTCTTAATTTAAGCATGTCCTGGAAAGTATCAGCTCGAATACTGCTTAAAACAAGTTATCCTTCTGTATACTTCGATTTGTGTTTTGATGAAGACGATGCTCAGCAGTTTAAAACAAAAGCGACTTCTCTTGCTCTCTAATAACTTTTATCTTATTTACCACGTCATATTTCTTAAAATCACAATTGATTGTTAATTATTGATAACTATGGATGCGATTTCAATGCAAATGCATGTTTTTTGTCGATAGTCTAAGATCGATGTCGACCAATTGTCTTTCCGAATCATAAAGTTTTCGCTAAAATCACATCAATTTGTTTTTGCATATTTTGGTGAAAATGCATATTTTTGCATATTTTGAGTAATTTTTATTTTAATTTCGTTATTATAAAAAAATTGTAAATCAATAAATAAATTCTTTTGGAGCTGTGCTTAAAATACAAAATTTTCAAAGTTTCGACAAAAGATTCTTTTTACTTTAAAACGATGCAGGAACAGTTTTATCCAAAACTGTTACAAGTTACTTGCTGGCACAAGAAATTAGAAATTTGCAGAAGAAATTAGAAGCCAATTCGATAATATTGCAATTTTTAATTAAATGTGTCCCTTGATTCCCCTTCCACTGCAGCCAGTAGTAACAAGATGGCGGCCTGGCTAGAATGTTAGAAGAGCTTGTTGATACCGATGATTAAAATTAACAATGTGCAAGGAAGAATAGCCCAATAAATTAAATGAAAATCTAAAACGTTTAGCAAAAAAAATTTACGATTTCAAAAAATAAAATAAATTTCAAATATTTTTGATCTGATCTGGAATCAAAGTGGGATCTGAAAATATTTTTTACAAAATGCATTGGCAGTTTTTAATAAAACAGTAATTATTTATTTTAACAAACAAAAAAACCAAAAATGGCAACAGGCTTAATTTTTGTTTGCGAACACAATAAAGCAAGTTGTTTTTATTTTTTCTTAACATACCTACAACTAATAATTATGTTAAAGGAATTCCAACCAATTGTAGTGTGGAATGTAAGAAGAGATAAACTCACTGTTAATTGTTGTTGTTTTTGTTTAAGCTTTGATATTGTTACAATTAAAGCTGTTGCTGATAATTCTTATTCGCTTAACAGTTTTATTTGTTTAATATCTTTAGTTTCCCTTAAATCTTCGGATGAAGTTTCCTGACGATCTGGCCTAAGCAACCATTGGAATGCGCAAAGGAATAGCTTATCCCATCAACAATAAATCTAAGTGTTTTATCAAGAATTAAAATTGGGAAATTGAGCACGATAAACAAAATCTTTTCAATTAAAATTTTTGTATTCCCACGAAATTACTTTGATAACCAATAAAAATTTATATTTTTGTTTTATGATCAATGTTTTATTTAATATTTTTATTGAGGTTTTTGTTTTCCTCACGGGCTAATATGATCAATCGTTTTTTTTTTTATTTAATTTAATTAGTTATTTACTTTTTTTTAAGATATTTAAATAACAGTAGAGTTTACTTTATATATTTTTGTTTTTGTAACATTAAAAAACGATTTTTTATAGAAATGTTCTAAGTTCTTACTGCAAAATTTTTTTAGTGCATATTTTGGTTTTTTTAGTTCATTTTTTTAAGCGCATATTTTCGATTTTTTAGTGCATGAAAATCTCATCCCTATTGTTAACATATTTCATATTATTCTGCACAAACATTTTTTGGAGGTAATTAAAAATTGTATGCCTTTCTGGAAATGGTAAAATTCCCAAAAATTAGGAACCCTCAATTCACTTAAAATGGAATTGTGTGTAAAATTAATAGAATGTACTCTAATTCTTTTTGTTCCCATTTTTTTCAGATGCAAGAGATTTGTTAATTGTATAAGGCCTGAATGTAGCTAATTCTTGATATGTAACTGAGGCGAGGATTCTTCCAGCCAGGTTTGAATCGTTTCGAGAACTTGGAAGTCGGACGGAACTGAGGTATGAAGCGGATGAGGAAAACCTTTCATCCCCTATTGTACAAGAACATAAGAAAAATAAATGTTTTTAGAGAATCTTAAGTTTTATATTTGTAGTTTATCATCTATTTGTATATTCTGGACGTTTTGTATTGATCATGTGACCGCTTTAAATATTCAAGTTCGACTTTGGAATGTTAAAATAGATCCTTTTTGTATCTACCTTTTATTTCTATTGTTTAAAAGGCATTAATTTGTTTTATCGATAAATGTCCCAACTTCTTGATTTTCCGTTATTATAAAAGTGTTGGACCCCAATTTCAAACCGAAATATTAAACAGAACTCCTTTGAGAATTACTAAAGTTAAAATCACTTTTTGGATCAAAATTTCAAATTTTTATTTCAATAATAATTGAGTTTTATATTTTGTATTGCCTCTTCTAATCCAGCAATACAAAATATTAATCTTCAATAATAATGTGGAAATGTATCTAAACCTTTCGATGGAAAAAAGTTTTAACCAATCTAAACAAATTTGGAGCTTCTTTTAGTTCACCAGATAGAACTACCAATAATCTACTAGCAGAGTTAGTTGGACAGAGCAAAGAAGAAGAATAGAAAATAAATTTATACACACGAACTTAATACTCAGGTCGAGCTGTTACAACAACAACAACAACAACCAATGAACTACAGGGTATCAAAATATAGTGTATTAATATTTTCTTAAAGCTTCCAATTTTTTAGCAAATATCTTTGCAACCATTTTCATTTTAAGTCTATTAAATACACTCCACAAAATTCAAAAAAATACTTTCTAATCCAGTTACTACTTGCCAGGATACCAAAAGCCAGTTAAATTATCTGAATACATATTTTTTCAAACAAATGGTTTATTTACCTAAGAAGGCATTTTAATCTCATCATTATTTTTAATGCCACTTAATACTCGTTTTGTTTATGTTTAAATGTTCCATCTTGAATAGAAGAAGTTTTCGAAAAACTATTTTTAATCTTCATCTTTTATAAACTTTCCAGCAAGTGTCATGTTGTTTGCCTTAGACATGAATTCTACTTTTTTGTCATTCTTTTCGATTCTTCTTTTCTCTATTTGATTTGATATTTTATTTATTCGTTTTTATTATTCAGAATTTTTTTTAAAGGACTTTTCTATTTTAAGAGATGTAAAATAAAAATGGTATTATTTGTCCTAAGTACTACAAAGTCGTTAGTTAAGAAGGGCTTACACACAGCCATACATACACAAACATACCTTTCTTTGTAACTCACACACACACATTAATACACTTTTCTAAATGTTGCTATTTCGTCTATTTTATTCTTGAAGTTTCCTAACAACATTTTTTTCGTTTATTTTTGTTAAAATAAATGAATGTGAAGGAATCTAATAGTTTTTTTCCTGTATTTTTAAGTAAAACGAATTCCTTAAGCCGCATCATCAACACTACAAGTCGCAACACAAAGTTCTTCTTCTTACTGTGTGTTTTACTAATGCATTTATATTTCGGTTTTTTATTATTTTATTTTGTGAAAGATTTTGTTAAATATTTTTCTGCATGTGTTTGTTTCTTTATGGGATTTAACCAAAAACGTCAGCAGTTTCTTTATTTTATTCCCTTTACTGATTTCTTTTTCTAGTATTTAGTGTGTCTGTTTTTCTTTCATTTTAGTTTTTCTAACTTGACATGGATTTTCTAAAAGATATTTTCATTGGTAGTAATTGAAAATAAGAGCAGACAGCCAAACACATTAAGCACAAAAAAAAAACCAAAAAAAAAGAAGCACAGTTTGGTGCACCGAGAAAAGTCTATACAATAATATGAATTTAAAGAAGAAATAAAATTGGTAAAATATACTTTCATACATGCATTTAAAACAAAATTTAGAAAAAACAAATCCAAACTCATTGCGATTGTTGGCGTTGTCTAGAGCAACAGAAATATTGCATGTGATGATAAAAAGGCCAAACCACACAAAGTACACCCACTTACTAAAGAAGGCCAAAAACGAAATGCTAAGAACCCGGACAAGAGCTTAGTGTTATTTCAAAAAAAAAAAAAAAAAAAAAGGAGGAAACATGAAGAAAACAACATGCTGTTGCCCTGTTAAGCTGTTGTAGCAATCTCGGTTGCACTAAAACCGGCAACAGCTGCTAATACAAAAAAAATGTTTCAATAGGAGTGAATTTAGGAAGTCAAATTTATTGATTTCAGATAATGCCAAGAGTCTAATATGGTTTTATTTATAATTCAGAAAAATTGTGTTTCGATATAATTGCAAATGTATCGATATAGTTACAAATGTCCGTTATAGTCTCTGGCGGGAATCAAACCGGCATTTTTTGGCAACTAATAAACTGGCTCGCTACGAACCGGCTCGCACTTAGTAAAGACAGCTCTTTTATGTTTAAAGATGAGTCTATGCAACCATAACTTTTTTTAATTTCTTAGGCAATCCCGCAAAGCTTTTCGCTTGTCTGCAGGAAAGAAACCAAAGTCTCTGGCGGGAATCAAACCGGCAACCCCGGCGCAGATAGACTAGCCCACTACCAGCTAGCCTGCCGGGGCACTATTACACAAGGGGACAATATTTTACTTTTTCGTATTGATTAGAAGTTTAATGCAATTTTTTTTACAAATATGAGGTCGCTGATTTTTAATCTGATCTCCGTTTTTCTTTATCAGCTCGCATTTTTAAATTACAGGTACTAATCGTATTTTTAATTTTTTTCTAAAAATTAAAACTCCAAAAAATCATAACTCTTCTCTTCATTAAGCGATTTAAAATTTTTTAAGATGTAATTGTTCGCTTTAAAAAACAATAAAATTTTTTTAAATCACCAAAAAATAGCTGAGTAATGGTTGTTTACGCAAAAAAAGAAGAAGAAAATTACAAATTTTGTATTTAAAAAAATCATGAAGCCCCCAAAACGGGAAAAAGTTAAAGTCTTATTACTTTTACGTAAAGTCACATAACCTATGAACACAAAGAAGGCATAGATCCATGAACACGTTTCGCTTTTATTCACAATTAAGTGAAGGTACTTAATTTTTAAGTGAAGGAAAAAACGTCCATAAATCAATCACCAGCAAACACAAACACACATATTAAAAGTTGTTATTTTTTATGAAAATCGCGATTTTAATCGATTTAGTTTTTTCAGTAAATCGTGAGAAAAATCGAAACTTGTGCAACGATGATTATGAAATAAATCGTATTTCATTCGAAATATGTTTAACTAAATGTTTTTATACCAAACTGTGATTTTTGTCGCATTTTTATTTGAATGTATTTTTTCTTTTTTTTAAATTTCAACGATATCTCTGAAACTACGAGGCAAATTAAAAACCAATATAAGCACGGCTTAAAGATAAGATTGTTGCCGATTGTTGCTGAATATGGTGTATCGTTTTCAATTTATTCCAATATACGTATGTTGCGGAATTGCCTTAATTTTGTACATAACGGACATCGCGAAAATTGTAAGTAATAGAAGAAACCAACTGCATATTTGGATTCTTTTTTTTTTTGTTCCCTAAGCTAAACCAAGCGAAGCTCTGCGCTTGTCTGCAGGAAAGAAACGAGAAACTCTGGCGGGAATCGGACCAGTAACCCCGGTGCTGATAGACTACCTCCCTACCACCTAGTCTCCAGGGCCATTAAAACAGAGTTTATAACTGCAGACAATTTGTGGCTCAATGAAGTTTAAGTAGTGGAATACCCCACAGTGAAGAAGAAGATTTGCGTCAGGTCATTAATGTAGACAACGCAGCTTTTTCATACTGCTGAAAATTGTTTTGCTATTTACTTAAATATGTTTTCAGCGGAAAAAACACACACTATTTGGCTGGTTAAAATAACAAATTAATTTGACAAAACAAAATGTGTACGTAATACACGCACAGGCTTGTGCTAGGCGCGTTTAGCGGTCATTGTTTACGTTCTTTTCATTTACTTTTCAATCAAAAATGATAAAAATCGAAGAAACTTAATTATCTCATACATGAAGAAACAAAAGCAAATATCATTTTTCTTTATATTCATTAATAACATTTAAAATCCACAAATACTTTGGTAACAACCCTCGTATATTTGTGTATATTTTACTATATTAATACGATGCCAAAGTTGTGGCTCAATACTTTTTCTAGTATTTCTGCCGATATTCTTGTTTTTTTTTTTTGTCAATTATTTTTGCAATCGATTGCAGATTTTGATTTCCAGTTATTTTCATTGTTCTGCCAACCGACTTAACCGACCATAGAAATGGCTGGTTGCAAAATGTTCAAGTTAGTTTTTCTTTTTTTTTTTTTGATCCAAAAAAAAATCGAATTTTGTTTTTTGTAATTTGTTTTGTTGTTTCTCTGCTTAGTTTATTGTAACTTTCATTACATTCTGGGTTACTCAACTTTAACAACAATTAGTGTCGTTTAACAGTTACAAATGACTTTTGTAATTACAAGTTTATGTTGCCTTTTCTGTGACAGTATGACTTTTTCCCATATTTATTTGCAGTTTTTCTTGTTTTAGTGATACTGTTAATATATTTTAAAACCCAGGTTAGTATTGCTGTTCTCTTCCTAAATGTTTAATATTTATTTCTAGTTTTGACAGAAATGGAGGTCTTACTTTTTTTTAAACAAAAGTAATTAATGGTCTTATAATATTCTGGACAAAGTTTAAAGTTGGATATTGGATGAAAGTGAAAGTTATGGAGGTAGTTTCTTTTTCTTTTATTAAGTTGTATTTGCAAAGGACATTTTTTATTGAAACAGATTTCTTATTAACCTGTTAGTCTAAAATTCAGTAAATATTTTGAAATTATAAATATTATTGTAAGAATGTAAATTAATTAATTTTTTTCCATTCAGTATTTCAGTCTTTTTTCTATTTTGTGACAGATCAATTACATGGCAAATTACACTTCCATTCGTAAGAGCAAATATCTCGTATGAATTATTCTTTATAAAAACAATTCAGAAAATACAGTGGGTCAATTCAGACCATAAAATACCATACCCTATAATATTTTCGGGAGCATACCCTATTTGAGACCCATGGGCAACCATGGACCCGCCAGAACAAAATTATTTTACGAGGTAAAGGTTCATGTAAAACTTCTTTGTTCATAGTTCAAATAGATTTCTTGTCTGTTAACTGTTTGTTTCAAATTCAGTAATTGTTGCGAAATAACAAATCAAACAAACAATTTTTAGCAAAACAATTTAAGCAGTCTAAGAATGTTATAAAATAGAATAACTTTTTGGTTTGATTAATTTATTTTTTAAGATTGTGTTACACAACAGATTTATTACACTGCAAATCGCACTTCCATCGATGAATGAAATTTGCCTCAAACAAATTCTATTATTTGGTGTGAACAAAATAATATCATTTTACAAATTAAATATTCTAAATAAATAAATGTAAATTTTTCGATTTTAGTTACATAAACATCTGTGGCATTTTGACAAAACATCTTATGTCAAATTTAAAAAGTTGAAAAAAATGTTGTTAACCATCCGAATTTTCATTCAAAAACCTGGCCTAAACAACCAGTGAAATGCGCATAGGAATAGATTATCCCTTCAATAATAAATTTCAGTTTCTCAATATTATGAAATGGGAATTTAGCACATTTCAAGGAAACCTTGTTAATTAATTGTTCAATCCCATGCAAAACTTTGATAAAAAACATTTTTGTTTTGTTTGCGTTTTTAAAATTTTGTATTATTTACGAAATTGTTCTTTAAATTTAATACAATTTATAAGATTAAAAATAATTTTTTCACCGAGATTTTTTTAAAAACTGTTTTGCAATCTTATCTCGACTTAAGATGTTTTCTCACAATGCCACAGAGGTATAAATTTTTTCTAGAGAATTCCTTTAAGGTATTGAAACCATGATGACTCAATATATAATTACCTGTCTCCGTTTCATTGACAGTGACAACGCTAATTTTCTAAACTTTTGTTTGAGTGTTATAAATATTATTATTATTTTTTTTTTTGTTACGTTAATAAAAATTTTCCCTTTACTTGAAAACGTGAATGAATGCTTTGCTAAACATATAAATATATTTTTAATTATGAAACCGGTTACTTGAATTTTAATTAATTCAATGAAATTTCCGTTAAACTTATTCTTAAAGGTTAATAACGTTACTACGTATTATATATATATTTTTGTTTTGTAGTTAATTCATTCCATTTTAATATGGTTATAATAATTAAATTAAAATAAAAAATAAATTGCATAAATTACATAAAATTATATTCTAAAGGTACGTTCAGACTAACGAAATATTTGACGAAAACTTTTGTTCTGATATTTGCTTCAAACTGTGTGAAACAAAAAATATTTTGTTTAATGTTCAAACTAAGCTCAAGTATTTGACAATTTTTGTTTGTTGAAACAGTTGGAAAATAGTGTTAAAAAATGAATTCAATCCTGTTTGCCATGCGTCCAGACTAAATTAAATACTTGCATCAAATAATTATTTAATGAAAGTGATCAAAAATAAAAATATATTTCACAAATAGTAAAAATGAGCGCAGAAGCTAATTTATTTGTTTTATTCTGTGGAGCAGCATCCCTTATAGTTTAAAAAAAAACATCTGAAAGACAATGGGTAACGGAAACATGGCTAAAATTTGCGAAAAATTGCAAACTTGGAAACAAACCATAAAATATATTTGAAATCGCTAAGTAGGTTAAAAAAAATGTCGGGAAAAAACAAAAAAAAAACCATGTTGCAAAAATAGAGAAAATTATTTATTTATTTATTTATTAAAAGTGCCTAAAACTACACGGAATGGCAAATATTCGACAAAAATTGCTAAATTAGCGGAAATTCGCAAAAAATTCCTAATAAAGGTATGATAGCAAAGTCTAATAATTATTAAAAATCTTTAAGCCTGTAAAGAATCCGAAAACTTACAGGAAAAATTGATTCTATCGGGAATATGGCTAAAATTATTTGTCGTTGTTTGCTCATACAATTTTGTTGTAATATGAAATAAATGTTTGCTCAAAAATTACTAAAATATTTGATTTTTTGTGTTCATACCATGTTCCATGCTCGGACAGTCACTTTCAATCTTCTTCTTACCAAGTCTTATTTGCTTCACTTAGAAGTCAACTTTTTTGTAGTATCGATTGGGGTCCAACCAAAACGCACGATGTTAATTATAAAAAAAAAAAATTGCATTATGACAGAAATTATGTGTGAAACAAAATATCGGTCTAATGCTCGCCACGGCTTCAGTTCCATACCTCTATCCGATGAACCATATTTTCACTGACTCTGAGACATAATTAAGATTCAATGTCGAATTATCTCATACTTTATCTCTTGAATTGTTCTTGGCTTTTTGACGCACACCTTTTCTTTCAAATAATCCCAAAGAGATCAAGAATGCAATGATTTCCTGCAGGACGTGCCTTTTACTTAAGCAATCCTGTTTAATGATTTTATAAATGAGCAAGGCAAACCTTAAATTTGTACCGATATCCCATGGAAGGATATGAGAATTAATATAAAATTGTTTATAAAGAAACAAATTTAAAAATTCAGTTTAATTTTATTGGAAACTCATCGAAAATGTAGTATCGTTTTTAGTGGGTTAATGATTTCTAAATAGCTTCTTTAATTATCATGTCTTGTCAAACTATTCATATATTTTTTATGACCCGTGCCACCACTTGTTATTGTTATTGTTTTTTTTCCAAGTTGCGGTTTTATTGTATTCGATAATTAATTATGACATTAAATCACAACACGATTTTAACAAACAAAAACATTAAATAAAACAGGATAATGATTGATTTGATTTTGAACTCTATGAACACGCATTTAGCAAACTGAGGAGAAAAAATTCAAACAACATTTATAAAATAATTGAAATTTTTACACTTACTAACATGGATAATAAATGACCTTTTTTCTACAACTGTAAGTAATCTTTATTAATTAATTAATATTATTTAAATCCCTTTATTCGTTTTTTATTTAAGTTTTTGCAAATTCATTAAACCTTAATTTGTTTTTTTTTTTTGTGTTTGTTTGTGTCACAAATAAGCAAAAGTCAAGTTAAACTGCCTTGAATTTCAATAACTAATCTGATTCTATGAATAAATAGTTGGAAGTATTAAATCCGTTCAATAGTTCATTAAATTCAAAATATAAATTTTCTGCTTAATCACAGCAAAATCAAATTAAATGCAATTAGTAAGTTTATTTTATCTATGCATTTATGAAATTATGTAGGTGTGTGTGTGTGCGCTATTAATATTTGTTTGAGTAAATGAATGAATGTTTAATTTACATTAATGGCCCATTCGATTAACTTCTGTAGTCATACACGTATATTCGAACACGTGTCTATACAAATATTAAAGTATGAGTGAATTGTATTTATAGGAAAATATTAACACCCTGAAGGAAACTATAGTAAAAGTGCCTCCCTGTCATCAGTTCAGTCAACTTATTTGATGACATTGTCAACGAAGTGTCTACAGTTTTATATTTGCCTTTTTAACCTAAAAATTTTGTCAACAACAACTGAGAAGAAGAGCAGTCGGTTATGAATTCATATTTTAATAAAATAATTAATTGCTTAAAAACTTGCAATTTTCAATTCAACATCTACTTTTAAAAAGTACCAAGAGTGTAGACTAGATTTACTAAAATGTACTAGTAATTCTCTGCTTCCAATGGTTACATCTGGTCCCAAATATCTACCTAGTCTATAGTACCAACTTCAGTAATAGATTTCCAATTAAGCGCACATGTAAAGTAAAGTAAAAACATTGTCTGGGGTATAATAAGTCACCAGTACCGGTGACTGTGTCAATAGTTAATTAGTACAGATTCACTTGTGACATTTTCTGCAGGGCAATTACAACTCTTAATTTAAATATTGCTAATGACTACGAGCTCAGAGACATTAACTTAATAACACCATTTACAAGATCGGGCATAAGAAAGATTAAATATTACATTAAAACCAGTAAGAGGGATACATTCGGCTGTGCGGAATCTTTGATACCCTCCACCGACAGTTAGACTATTTCAGGAGCGAGCTTTATATCAGACTATGGTAAATAATGGACCGCTCGTCACAAAAGTTGACAGTGTAAATTCTAGTCATATACATTTTTTTGGGGACTTATTTTATTTTTATATTGCGGAGTACTTTCCAATGAAATAAGTCCCCAAAAATCAGAAATGAAATTAGTCCCTAAAAATATTTTGGGGACTCATTTCGTGGCCGGTTATTTCATGCCGCCATTACAATAACGTTATTCCTTTTGGGTTTACGCGTACTAAATTTTCTGCGTTCCAAAAGTGGACTTTATATGGGGCCTGTGGTGAATTATAGACCGGTCTTCGCGAAATTCTATAGTTTGATTTCTAGTTATACAGAATTTGTGTTAAATCCGCAAACAATCAGAGCATTAACAAAATTATAAGATTTGTAGAATGGTGGTTGCCCATTTGGATTCATGATTCTTATCCTTCTGAGCTGATTCTGTTGGATTTTGGATAACCAGTAGCAATCTGACACAAATATTATTATTTTCTTTTAAGTTGTTTGAAAGTCAACAGACGGACATCGCAAAATGGAATTAAAATTACTTAAGAACCCAGAATATATGTTATTTATGGGGTCTGAGATGAATAATAAAAAAGTTTCACACGGAATGACAAACTTAGTATACCGTCATTCACCACTAGTGTTGGAGGGTAGTTCTATATTTTGAGTCAAATTTATGAAAAATCCTTGAAAATTATTATAATTTTGAGCTGTCAAATATGTTTATTTTTGCTTTAACTTAAGCTATGGTCACACTTGTTAAATATTTAAACAAACAAGCGTAACCACTACTTTTATTAATAGTGAGTGTGATTTAACATGGTATTAGTATCACAAAATAAAACTTGTTATACTGCTAGACATAGCAAAACAATTTCTAAATTTATTTTGTAAGATTTGGTATCATAATCAAAATAAATATTGGAATTATATTTTAGTTTGATGTTGATCACGTTTTTTGTCGCCAAATATTAGAGTTGTGCTTAAACACAAAATTGTACACGTACGATTTAGAACTCTATATTTCTTCTCTCTTACCACTGATTTTAACCAGTAAAAAAAGAGCTCGCCAAAGGCTTTACTAGGTTTTAAACTGTTGTTCTAGCCTGGTATTTATTGCGCAGAGCTCTTCAAAAAAAGGAGAATGTAATTAAAGTGTTTCTTTTTAAGAAACAGTACAAAAAAGGCGTTACTAGCAAAAAATTCAAGGTCGTGTTTTTGATGGATTATTATAAATGCCATTGAACTACATGTCTTTTGCGCTTTTATTAACAAAAAACAAAGGGACGTAACTACAAGTGTGTTTATTTTATAAATGAAAATTGTTTAAAGGCATTAATCAATGCATGTTTTCTGACATGTTTAAAGTTTTCATTTAATAAAGTTTTTTTCTTCTCCTGTAAAATTATATTTTTGTTAGTTACGCCTTTTTGCATTTTAGCTAACGATATATTTTCAATGATTTTTATTTACGTACACTCAATATAATAAAGGGTGCTTTTTAAGCTGCGTAAGAACTTAAAATTCCCTAGAAAAACTTTTTGATTTTTTGTAATAGTTGGTAGTTATTTCATACGTTACTTGGTTAGTAGGTGTCACTAGAATTGTCATTATTCTGAAAACTTTAATAAGTACTTGACATCAGAAACTACTAATTACTTCTATTATTTTCACTACTGAACATTTGCTTGCTGATAATCAGCTCAATAACTACTAATTAGTTGTGTTGTTTTCAGTACTGAATATTTACTTACTGGTACTGTACTAAATAACTACTTATTACGTCTATTCACTTGCGATTTTTTGGCTCCTAGTAAGAATATTTAAGTACATACAATTCTGCTTACTCGTAATTAAATAAAAACTTGATTTTTTTTTACTTCTGTGGACACCTCAAACAAAGTAAATAGTTATTCGGCCGAAAATAACTAAATAACTCAAATCTGGTCGTATGGTGTCAATGGTGGCTTGAATATTGGTTTTAATGCTCTATAGGGCAAGTTGCTCCGGCTTGTTGCAATCAAATGTCGTTGAAGTTTAGCGGATTAAAAAATTCAAACAGCAAGGCTCGATAGCGCTCGGCAATTGCCGTTAGGGCAGCACTTTGCTCATTTGGAAACAAATAAGGACCAGTGATAGCAGCGTGTAAATCGTTAATGGCTTGAGGATTGTCTTCTCTTTAAATACTGCAATTATACTTTTTGTCGTAGCTATTTAACCAGAAATTAGCTTCGACCAATTTCAAATAAACTCAATCAGCAAAACTGCGACGCAAACTGTGGTCATTTGGCTTCGATTCTTGCCAAGATCATCACGTGAAATTTTCCCCATAGACAAAGGACAACTAGTTGAGAACGACGACGAATTGACATTTCGGCGTTTTCTTCAATGCTTCACGCAAAGGCTTGTTGATGCTTTTGAATCGAGAAAAAAAACTAGTGCGATTATGTTGACCGTAAAACGGACGAAGTGCTCTATGAAATTCGCAAACAGATTTATTATTTCAAAGTAAATTTCCATAATTTGGAAGCGTTGTTCTAGGGTTAAACGATTCATTCGACTTTCCAAACCTGACTGAGCAGCTATTAAATCATAGTTGTCGACAGTTATCATGCCTAAAAAAAACACCCGATACAAGTTCTTCATCAGTGTAACTATGAATATGACAACATACAATTTCATCATCAGTCTCTTGACTTACCGAAAAAAACAGGCAAATGACTAGAATATAATTAAAATTTTAATTTTGGCTTTATTCTATGAAACAATTTGTTTACATTTCAACAGACTTAACCTTCCTCAGGTAAATTTCAGGTTTTTCTAACAAATTAAGAAGCCAATGCGTTAAAGCACCATCTACGAACAAAATATTTATGTATGTACAAGTTCTAAAGAAGTACTAAAACTTGTTATGGGTACTAAAACTAAATTTTAATTTTCGTAAGCGAGGTAAGGTTTCATTTATTTTATTGTTTAATTTAAATCTATTGTTTTTTTTTTTTATTTCATAAACTGTAATTAAAATCCATTACCAAACTTAACACTTTTTCAAATAAATTTTTAAGCTTGTAACGAGTGGTACAAGCTTTTTTTGTTTGTGTAATAATTTATTTTACAATCAAGTGAATAATGAGTTGCTAATTTAAAAAAAAAAATTTATTACAAACAATATAATGAAATTAAATACATTATTAGCAGGGCTTTGGAAACTGACCTTAAAGAATATTTAACAAAAAATATTAAACATTAAACACAAGAATTAAATTAACAAAAAAAACAAAAACAAAGCACACAAACTTTTACATTATACAAGTCTGGCTACAATTTACACTAAAAGAAATTAAAAATATGTTTCTATAAAAAACTGCAAATTGTTAAAAAATTCAAATAAACCTTTTTTATAGCAATAGCCTTGGCTAAAGATTTTATGAAACAAACAAATACAATGGAAAAAAAATGTTTATAACTTACATTTCCTCGAATAATGAATCTTTTTTTAAATCACCTGTAAATGAAAAAAAGCAATAATCATTAGTTTGTATAGTTATAAAGTTAAAGCCAATTCACAGTAAAATTTAAAAATAAAGATTGGCTGAGTCAAAGCCAATTTTTTTCGTGCTACTGAAAAGAGAAAATAATTAAAAACTACTAGTCAATTCCTCAAAGAGCAGACACATTTTCCTGTGCACTTGAAATTTTACTATGAATCAAATTAATTTTTCAACAAAATGCTATATTAACATTTGTGGTTAAACGAACTACATACATATATAAAGGAAATTTAGAGGAAAGCTGATCTTAAAAAATTTTTTAAAGAAAAGTTGCTATTTTTGCGAAAGTTTGTTATTTCGGGCAATTCGCTGTTTGTCGGATATTTTTAAAAAAAAAATGCTGTTAATGGAAATTAAGCTTCAAACTAAATTTTCTATTTATCTGTCATTTTTAGAAAATTTCTATTTTAATAAAAATTCGCTATTTATGGATCATTTCTTGATTCATTTGTGTTTATTTGAAAATTTCCTTTTAATGGGAAATTTTTATGAAAATTTATTATTTACACGAAATTTTTAAAAAAAAAATTAATTTTTAAGGGAGATTTTTCAAATATGATATTTATGTGAAATTTTTTGAAAAGTTGTTTTTTGTGGAGAATTTTTTAAAATTTACTATTTATTAGAAATTTTTCGAAAATAATATTTTAATTAAAATCTGCTTTTTATGGGAAATTTTCTTATAAATGGGAAATTTTTGAGAAATGTGCTATTTATCGAAAACTTTGCAGTTTTGGAAATTTTTTTACATATGGGTGTTTCCACAGATAATGGCCCCTTATGGCTCAAAAATAAAATTAATGTATCTGTCATTTTCTGCAAGATTAACTTTAATTTTCTTTATGCTAACAAAAATATGCTACTTTAACTTTTTAAAACGTAATGAACGTTACTTTAAAAAAAAACATTATTTTTGGTAACTAATTTCTTTGGTTTCCATTCCTTAAACAAAACATTTCAAAGAATAATTATCATATATTTTACTTGACATATCCTGCGCAAAATTTTGCAATACAGGATGTTTGTTTCCGACATTTAATGATCAAAAAAAGTATTGAAATTACATTTTTTATGAATACTTTCGGTTGCTGCCGTTGCTTGAACTTTCTTAAGTCCAAAATGGAGCAATCCTCGAGGCATATTTGGGTAGGTTGGAATTTTATTTAAAAAATCTCCGAAAATCAGTAACATCCATATACTATTCTTTTTTGTGGGTAATTTTTTTTTAAAATTCGGAAAATTTGCAAAAAAAAATTATTAATGGGAATTTTTGTTTACACGAAATTTCGTTAAAATTTTAATGGGAATTTTTGTTTACACGAAATTTCGTTAAAATTTTTTTATATGTAAAGGGTGTTCGTTCCAGTAATAATAAATAGCAAAAATCATATATTGTGTCATAATTATAACGCGTTGTTCTTTCATAAAGCGCTTTATTTTTATTAATCGAAAAATGGGACAGCTGCCACTTGCACAATAAAATACCCCAAATTTAACAAGTAAGAAGTCAAGCCCGAACATATGATACCCTTCACCACAGTATTTAAAAACACAGCATGCTTATGTGCCCATATTAATATGGGCTTATCCATGTTTATAAACTTCATTAAAATCGGTTTGAAAGTTTGTGCGAAGACGAAATTGTCACTACCTCCCCTTGTGGTCCTATTTTTGAAAAACTGGATAGCTTATGTGTCCATATAAGTTTGTTTCTATCTTTGATTTAAATTTCATTAAAATCGGTTTGATGGTTTGTGAGAGACAGAAATTTCCCTATCTTCCCTTGTGGTGCTACGTTTCGGCCCATTTTAAAAAGGCTAGTTCGACTCAGAAAGTGATTCTTCTTCCAATATCAGCACAAATGCATAATACCCTCTCGACTATTGTGGTGTGAGTATAAAAAGTGCACTCTTACTGAAATCCTCTTTATATGGGAAAATATTAATTATGTATAAACATTAAAGTGGCAATGAAATATATGGAATTTTAAGTTTATGAAAAATTAAGTGAAATTCGGACTGATAAAAATTTTACCCAAATGGGAGATTATTAAGGCATGCCCATTAGTCTATATGTTTATTTATGTTGATATTATTTTGGTTGCAATTTAAATATTTTAAAGGTAGAAAAATCGTTATCGCCAAAATTTCCTATAAATTGTCTTGGGGTGGGGGGGGGGGGGGGGTATCTTAGATACCGATATTTATTAGGATTAAAATTCCAATTATTGCATTCGTCAATCCACTTTTATAAGAAATATTGTTAAGGAAATTGGTAGAAATGATTCAAAAATATCTGGTGGAATATTTAAAAAAAATATGATTTTTATTTTCATAATTTTTACAAAATTTTGATAGATCTACCTCAAACCTTCATAAAACAACTTTTTTTACAAGTGTACTAAATTTAACTTACTGGCCGGCCAAAAGTACCCTCAATTACCACTAACACTACAATTTGCCATGTAACAGCTACTCGTTATTTCGCTATCTGGCCACATGATACTCTTCGGAACAGAAAAAACGAGGATGGCTTACAAAGAGAGTCAAAATGCGAGAGGAAAAAAAATCTCATATACGTAGTTTTTAATTTTAATAAAAAAAAAAGGAATAGTTTTGCTCTTGGTACATCTTCGTAGTTGTGTTAATTATATTTTTGTTTTTTTATTTTTTGTGGCAATATTTAATTACAGTGCACTTTTTTGGTAATTGCTCTAAAAACATGTAACATTTTTTTGTATTTGTTGGTTTAAGTATTTTATTTTTGTGTAGAATATTTTTGTTGTTGTGGTTTTAATGCGAGACTATTGCAATTTTACACTCTACTACTTCAGTTTATAAGTTGTTGTCTTTTGGCTTTTGTTTTTGTTTTGAATTTTACTGGTTTCGTATATTTTCGCCGGGCTTCAATTGTTTCTTGAAAGACTTTGTCATGGTTTTCAATTCAAGCCAAAATATTCGCTTATAAAAACGAGAAGAAGAAACAGCTTAAATTTAGTTTAGTTTTTAATTATTATTTTGCGGATTTTTTTCTTTCTTGATTTCATTCTATAAAGTTCACTAATTCTTTGCTGGCTGGTTTCGTCTACTTAGAATTTATAAAACCGTTTTAATTTGCTACGAAATCTTCATGTAAAAAGTTTCTGAATGTTTCCTTTCTGTACTTTTTGCAGTCATTTACGACTGACTCACTTACTCACTCACCCAGTCAGCTGTGTTCACGCCACAACATTTGATGGCTCATCATTTTTAATTTTCAATTTAAACTGGAATCTGTTTTTCAGCGCTTTTTAAGTTCTCTTTATTTTTTATTTTTTTTTCTTTCTTTATTAAAATGTTTTCAATGTCTTTTTTTTGCTGATGCATTTTACTTCTTCGTGGTTTTAGCCATAATGACTTGTTGTTTTTTAATACTTTTATTTATTTTTTGTTGGTGTATTTTTTCTATTCGTAAGTGGAAATTCTCGCAACGTTTAATGAATTTTTAAAGTTAATACTTATGAGTCGGTCGTTTTTGTGATTGTGTATGTTTTTTTTTAGCTGGAAAAGGTCTTTAGTGTTTTTTTTTTGTATTGTACTAATGACGGTGTGCAGCAGCCATAATAAGCTTTATTACTTTGTGCTTCTTTTAACAAAAAAAAAAAAAAACGGCCAGTAGGTTATTAAGACGAAATAATTAGATTTTTATTGGTATTTTAAAATAGCTTATTATATTCCAATAATTTTGCTTCCGCTACTTTAACAATACATTTGTCCCATTCACAAGCTCGCTTTATTGTCGTATTTGTTGAACAATCATATCATGTGGTATATTTTTACGATTGATTATTATATGTTTTGAAAAATTTTGTACTAATTAAGGTCCTGGGAATGTTGGAGTTGGTTGGAGAATTTGTTGAAATCTCTTTAGAATGTGATAACAAACACCACAAGTCAAATTCATCCTGTGGCCAATATTACAACTTACAAATAGTTATTCTTAGCATGCTATCTGACGGATAAATGGTTTTTGGTAATTTCAGGTTAACATTAACCAAAAAAGTAACTACATAATAAAATAACAGCAGGCTTATCCTCATTGTAAATCTACAAGTGAACTTTAAGAATTTGAAGCTGACATATTTTCTGCTGAAGATATGGTAACTTCAATGACAATCATAAATTATCCAAATTTTTCAAAAAACAAAAAAATTTCGATAAAAAACAAAAATAAAACACAAAAAATGTCCTTCTGCTTTCAATAAAAGAAATAAAAAAGGTAAGACTTTGCCACTACGTATTTTAAATTACCAAATGTAGTCGGTATCTACTGCAAAGTTGCCACAGAATATAAATTACCTTTTCATTTCATCTGATAGTTGTAATAGTAAAAAGTTTTCTCCTAATGGTCACTTTATCGTTCACGATAGCTTTTATTTACGTTAACTATCAGGAACTGCAAGATTGCTGATCAGCCTTTATAGCAGAAGGCATTTCTCATTACAGCAGCCTCTGCTGTAGCAAAATATTAAAGTTTAATATACAGTGCAGTGATGCATTTACCAATATGCCCTTCATTTTTAATCCATACGAAGAAAATAATACAATTCATAAAGTGTTGTATTTTTTCGTATTGGTCGTATTTGCTATAATTTGCAAATACAACCAATACGCACAACAGAATACTTTTTAAATTGAATGAATTATTTTTAATGTGTGGTATAAATTTTCTCGTTTATATTTCAAATCGAGATTTTTTTTTAAATATTGTTATTTATTTTTAAATAATTTTTTAAATCTTTTAAAATCCCGCATATGTAATAACGGGAAATCGTATTTGTTTTCGTTATGACATAAAGAAATTTCAAATTTCATGTTCTTAAGATCATAGGTAGATGGTGCTGTAGCGTATAAAAGTTAAAGTATTAATAACCTGTGCCCTCTTTCTGGTTGAACTGGGTTAATGAGCGCTAAATAATTATTATTATGACTTTTGGCTGTCAATATCATTTCATGGCATTTTAAAAAGAAAGGACGAAAATCCATGGCCAATGCGAACGACGTTATGTAGACAGTTAACTCTCCTGTCAAAGACTTGAAAATTTGAACAGATTCATAGTAGGCATGGCCTGTCTTTAAAACACGCAGCTTAGGTCTGGGTGTAAGTTGCACTATTGTGCTAAGTAGAGTGGTTTTTATTGTTCCACCGATATAACCTGCCAGTATTTCTTTCACTCTTCCTTTACCTCTTTTTAGTGCGTAAGGTGTAACTATGGACCATACTGGTCCCTTCGCAATGGTATGAAAATTGATTTCTCACCAGCTTTTTTGCCTAACCTTTCCTGTGAATGCGGCCAGCAAAATGTCCCTAAGTAAAATCAATGTATGGTAGCGAAGCCGGTGTTTGTTATGCCAAAGAAAATGCTTGCGAATGGACGAAGGCCGACTATGCAGAGAAATTGGTTTTTTATTCCATAGGTAAGAAAACCATGGCGTTCGCCCGAAGGGCATTAATGCAGAGAAGTTTTATTAAGCGATGCTGGATTTTGAAGTTTTAGATTTTCGAATTCGAAATTTTAAGTTTCGGGTATATGAAACCAATAAAAATTTATTTTTGAAAAAACTTTGTAAGAATTATTAAATAAAAATTTATAAATAAAATTTTTCACGATTTTTTGGAACTTTTTTTTACTAATTTTGAATTAATTTTATTTCTATTTTTTGGGCCTTTTTTTCGTTTACGTTGGGCGATTTCTAGTTTGGGCAAATGCTAACAAATGGCTTTGACCGATTTTTCTTAGGGTCATTTGGCTGGTAGGCTTCCTGTGACCGCAGCTTATAAGTGTAGTAATTTTACAAAATACAGAAGCGAAGCTACGGCATACGATGTCGATCGAAATTTCCTTTTATCGGTATCGCATGCCGTAATTTGGTATCTTTTTTTATCGCAAAAGCTGACTTATCAGTTATTCGCTCTTATGATAAAACTAAAGTTTAAGTTTTATATTGTTTCATATCTTTTAAACCTTTAACACACATTGAACAGCAAAAACAATTAATACTGAATTTAAATCTTCGTACAATTTTAGGCCCTAATTTTGTAAAACACAACGCAACGACAAAGAATTACATTGAAAGCAAAAACAAATTCATAAATAGTTTGTAATTTTGTTGTTGTCTCTAACAGAAATTCACATTGGTTTTTAAGATTTCATACGCCTCATTGCTTGTGGCGTTGACAATTTTAAAACGGTAAATAAATTTCTGTACAAAGCAACAACAAAATTACAAAATATTTATGAATTTGTTTTTACTTTCAATATAATAATTTGGAGTGCGTTGTGTTTTACAAAATTAGGGCCTAAGTATTCTTAACTCAATCATCATAGCGGAACTTGTTATTTAAACTTTTAAGTTGCACGCATACAGGTGAACAAAACCAACGTTCACTAAATCACATTTAAGGAGAAATAAGTTAAAAGTTCTACTCTTTTGAAGGACAATAAAAAGGGCGAAGTAGATAAAAAAAAAACCTTGTGGTCTTGTATGTTTTATTTTCAGGAAGCAAACTCAGACAAAAAGTTTTGCATAAAACCCCATATTAACAAGAATAAAAAAAATAATAATAATATTTTTCTTCTTTTCAAGATAAGGGGCTAAATTTATACCTTTTTTGGAAGATTATTAGACTTTATTTCTTTTCAATTTTAAGCTTTTTTTATATTCAAAGCATAAATCAGGACTAAAACTGTATTAATTTTATATTTTATTTAATTTGTTACGGCCGTTTCTCTCCTTTGTATAATAAATGCATATTGTTAACCAAAAAAATAAATAAGCATATGACTATTGTTTGGTATCTTTTCTGTATAACTTTTTTCACTTTAGTATTCCCAAAAAAATATGAACGTCCCTTTTTAAATATGCTACAAATATTTGCAAATACAATTTCCGAATTTTATATTTTTATTTCAACGAAAATCTATTGAATATCCGGTGGGGGTTAAAACACACAAGCCTGTACACTCCCGCATACATGTACGATTAAAAAAATAAAAAATAAAAACGTTTATAACCTCAGCATGAATCCTTTAACAAATTTGTTTTTTATTAATAATCAATAAAAAATAAATAAATACAACAAACTAAATGCCCCTTAAATACACCGAACAATAGAGACAACAAATTTTACAAATAAAAATTCATATTGTTCAAAAAAAAATGGTTATTTTTGTAAATTTATTTTTAAAGGAAATTTATACAAAAGAGGTTTTTAATTTTCAATTTGTATGAAAAAAAAGGAAAAAACCATTCAGTTACATGTGTACGCTTTAGCAGTTTTATGTTGTTATTGTTGTTGTTAAATCTGGGTTAAGTTGAAGTTATGGTAAACGCTTGGTTAAGTTTAACCTTAAAGAGCTGCTTGTTTTTATTGTTATTAAACGAGTTTCCCTTTTTCTGACATTTTAAAAGATAGAAAAAATATATTGATTTTTTTTTTTGAATGCGAAAAGTGAAGGAAATCAAATAATTTATTTCAACAATAAAGTTTATAGTTGCCCTCTCTAACTTTGTTTAAAAATACTTTTTATTGTGCGCGTACTCTAATTTAAATAACTTTTCAAAAATAGGAGAATGTTAATAAATAAAAAACAATTTTAAAATATAAAAAAATTTACATCTTAATTTTCGTTGTTACATTTCAACCTTGAAAGTGCTGGTGGTATTTTACATTTGTATTTTCTAAAAGTTAAATTATAGAAATGTCAATAATATTTACAATAAATTTACATTTTCCATTTTTGTTTTTGTTCATTGAGACCCCACAGGCAATGACAATCACACTGTCGTTTTTTTCTCTACTATTTTTCAAATATTATTGTTGTGGTCGTGTTGAGTGTGGGTTAGAAATGGTTTTGATCCCATTTCCGTAGTACAAATAAACAACTCGAGAGTTATTGCAAAAATCACCAATATAGCAAAATGACATCAACTAAAAAAAATTAACAAAAAAAAAATGTATAAGACTGTAGCAAACAGCAAGATGGAATTTTGAAAGCACTTCACTAAAGTTATACTTGAATTGTAAAGAGTAAATGCATCATGTTGCTTAAATTAATGGTTAAAATGTACGGTGGTAATAACCCACAATTGTGGTATTTATACTTTCAGTTGTCAGTTTTTTATTAACAAATTTCGTACATCCAGAATAGCTGTTCACCAATTGGTAGTCAGATCATTCTGGAAAATATAACCGATTTATGCAGAATTTTCAGTTTTGCTGATGGCTGTAAACATCCCATTCTTTAAAAACCAACATACTTATGGACGGCTCAGAGCTGAAGCGAACCAAGTCAAAAAGGCAATTCAAAAATATTTTGAGGTTGAATATGAGAACTGCCATTAACCTTTGGAGCCATTGGCATGGGCGAAACACTTTTGATTTAGTCCGTTACAGAACCGAACAGGGTTTAGCTTTGCGGATAATTTTGCCATATTTTCAAAATATATCTATAAATATTATGATATGACTTTGTTCGGTTCAACTGTGAGCTCTCCACATTTAACTTTTTTAAGGTTAAAACTTAAAACCCTTCCTTACATATACTATTAACGGCTGCAAGTTTTTTTTATTCTACACCAACATTTAAAACATTCCAACTTTATCTTAAATATTATCGTAGGCACCTGATGCCCAAGGCCGCATCAATTCTTTTGTTCATGTGGGGTCACAAAGTAAAAATTCAGTTGTGACCAGCCTCCAAACCCAACTTGTGATTTTAAAATTCCAGTGCTCGACTAGCATGGCAGAAGGTTATGATCCAACGCGCACTTGAATTTGCGCTTTCTCACGCCCGGGCCGCCCTCAGCTACGTTGCTCCTGTATACGGACTACACATTTGGTATTCTTAGCAAATGTTCTAAAATCAACAACTTACTTGGTATCCTTCAAGCGATACGAATCTTATATTTTGTAGATTTTACCCTCTTACCCTTTGGAAAATTGTTATTATCATTAACCAGTTCTTTAATTTCTCCACAAATATTAACAAAGCTGGGTTAAGATATTCAATGATTTGAAGTGTTGCAAACCACATGATAGAATTAATATACCAATCTATGTTTATAGTTAACAAAATAAACGAAAAAGTTGTGTCATAAAAAAATTGGAAGTCCCCAGCATCAATTTTAACAACAGCAGCCTTAACAAATAGTACAGCAGAGACGTGGAAACAATAAATAAAAAAACAAGGGAAAGAACCAAGCCATAGAGCAGCAGAGGCGTAGAATTATATTTTAAAAGGCAAATTATACAAAATAAATTGCGGTCAACAAATATAATTTTGCTGTTAAGCCAACAATTTATTTAAATTATTTAATTAAAAATTTACATTTACATATTTATTTTCCAAAATAACTATTAAGCTGCTTCCGAGATGAAGTGTTGATAAGATATAGAAAATTAAATCGGTTTTTTAGACGTCTCTGCCAATTAGAAATCAACATCATCTGTGTCAAGCAATCTCTTTCTTACATGGCGTGTATATTTTTTAGATATAAAAGTATGGTGAAGGGAGTATACTTGGATTTACATGTGTGTGTGTGTGTGTAAAAGAAGTTTTAGTGGGAATTACAATCAACTGCATCTTAAACAGAAGAAACAAACCATTGACAACAACAGACAAGCATTTGACGGTTGATTTATTTCTTTGAATTTACGACTACAGAAAAAAATTTATTCATTTAAAAAATGGTTTTTTGTTTAATTTTCAAAAAAAGAAACTTTGTTCAATTTCAATAACACAAATTGTTGATTTCAATGAAAATTTTAGGGATAAAAAATGTATTTTTGTGGATTGAGTTCAGTCGCCAAGACAAATTTAGGATCTTAACATGTTGAATTAAATATTTACTTTTGAAATTTTGTATTTTAGTTACTTTTTGTAACAAAATAAAATCCCATCAAATTATTCTGCAGTTTCTGGTTTCAGTTAAAATAAAAATAAAAAAAAAACAAACAAAAAAGAAATGCAAAATACGTAAAAATTTCTATAATTCTCCTGGATGACAATCTGCTTTTTTCTAGAGTTGTTTTTAAATCAACGTCTTGGTTTTTTTAAGTAACAAGTTTGTTTTCTTTGGCATTAAAAATATTGCCGAGAATATAGTTTTGAATGGAATTATAGAACAAATTAAATAAAATTCCTACAATTGTTTTCTTCAACAATATCATTCAGCTCCTCCTTTAATGACAAATTGCTAGTTCAGTGTTTCTTTCCGTTCCCGTAAGCTCCAGCCTTTCATATCTTATTTGTTTGTCGTTCTCAGGAACAAGTAGTTGAGCAGAGAGTAAATGGAATTATTTTTTCACATTCATTTTTCACATTTTTCTATTTGCATTTCTGTACAACAATCAATGCTCTAATGACACGCAATATTATTCTGTAGCGTTTTAACAATCATTGTACCAGTTCAAAAGTATTTTATGCCAGCGATTCTTAAATGGTTGGGTAGGTCAATAGCAGTTAATCGCACGACAAATGACTTAAAGAGGTCAAAAATTTATGTAAAATTAACATAAATTCGTTAATTTTAAAGAAGCGACAAAAAAAAGAGAATAACTTTAACCTTTTTATGCAAACAGGCAAAGTCTTGGGTAGAGGAAGCATATTTTTGGAGTCGTATTCCGGAAATAAAAAATGTTATCTCCGAAATGGCAGTAGCGACTTACTTAAAAATCTATTTATTCTATCAAATTATTTCATTAATGTATGATTGTCAATAAATTAATATACAAAATAAAGAAATAGAAATATGCGATGTGTGTGAAGTTAAATTTTTAAAAATGTATAACCCTAGGCACATTCTGTTTTGTTTACAGAACAATGTTAACCACTTAACTGAACTTATGTTAACGCTGTTATGATGCATGCGTCCAGGTATTTGGAAAAGGAGTCAACGTGGGCGATAAAAAATTATTAGGATTTGTGGACAATACTATTCTCCATCGTTCTCCATCCCCAGAATTTTTAACAGAGCGAGTTGGAGCGACTTTTCCCTTCCCCAGATATTAACCTTATTTAGAGAGTGTGAAAACAATACATTTAGTTTTTAAATTCCCTATTTTTGTAAGTTTGCACAAAAAGCCGACTAAATTCGTTTCCTGGAATGTCTGCATGACGGCCTCTCCTTAAGAAACACTTGTTTCCTTTTATCGTAATTGTTGTTAGTTTTCTGAATATTTTTACTGTTGCCTGTTTTTTGTTGTTATTTGTGCAAATAAAATAAATAAAATTTAGTATCTGTTAAATATTAAATCAACGTAACCTTTAGAATGAATGTCTGTCTGTCTGTCTGTCTGTCTCTCTATTTGAATTAAAAGTTTGCTTTACATTTTAGCATTCTCTATGATAAATTTATAGTTTTCGTTTCTTATTTTGCATTTCTACTTGTTAAAGTCCCTTCAGTTCTCTTCATTAAGAAAAAAAAAATAAAAATGCAAAACAAGATTTTCGTTTTTTAAAGTCGTTTTTTTGCATTTATTATAAGCTGCATTCAACTAATAAGACTACAAACATTCTAGAAGTCATCATCAAAAAACAATAATCATCATCACTAATACCAATGAATTTAAAAACCAGCAAACCAACACACATTTATAAAGATGTTGGTACATATAAAACAAACCCGGTTAAATTTATTTTTAATGTCTGTTTTGCAAAAAATGTTGTGTTTATTTAATGCCACAGAAAAAAGACTTGAACAGAAAAAAAGAATGAAGAAAGATGAATCTTGTTAAAACGAAAATAAAATAATTTTATACTCAATTTGTTTGTTTCAAATGCAAACGAAGTTGATTCTTTCTTTCTTTCGTCCATTAATTTCGCCATTTTACTTGTTTATTATTATTATTTATTCACTTTTGTGTCTTTATTTTAATTCTTTCATGAACTGAACTCTTCTAATTCTATTGTAAATGTGTGTGAGTGTTTGGATATGTGGCTATGTCTGTATTTACGTAAGTGTGTATGTTTTAATTTCTGCATAGTTAAGAGAAAGATTATGTAAATTAATTTTTTGTTAATGATTGTCCTTTTGACGACAGAGAAAGAGAGAGTAGTGATTTTTAAGTGGATTATTTACGCTTTTATGTTGATGATCTTGACTTAAAAATTCATTCTAATTTATTTAACTGCTTTTAAGATTTTTTCTATTATTGGCCAAAAAAAAATGTGGTAAAAATGCAATTTTTTATAAATAAACAAAAAATTAATTATATCAAAAAATTTCAATTAAAAACCAGGAATTTTTATTTAATTATGGTCACAAGATGTCATTATGAAAAAGGGATTCTTTTTTTTTTTTTTTGTTATTTAATTTGTTTGAACATTTTATTTGTATTGGTTAATTTTTACCAAATGTGCATTTTTATGGTGAAAAACTTACACTCGAAATTATTTAGTTTTCATTTTTGAATAAAACTTACACATTTTTTCTCCCAGACAAAAACGGTTTCCTTTCTTTGCAGTGGATTCGCGTTCTTTATCTTTTAACGCTTAGGCAACTCCTCGAAAATTGACGATTTGCGTTATCAAAGTTTATAAATTTTCATAAATTATTTTAATATTACTATTATTATTTTGTGAGCCAAAATGTGTTTAAAACCAAAAAACCTTTGAAAAATGTTCGATCTAGCGAGAACTGAAAAAGTTTATGCACTCTGCATCGCAATGATTGGTATTATAGAATATTTATAGCTCTTGTTATGACAAAGTGTGTTAAATAAATTTTAAAAAATGTTTTAAATCGAAAGAAAGTAAGAAAAAGATTAATTAATTTCAAGCAAATAAAAATCATTTTCCTCTAAAATAATGTCTGTTTTCTGTAAACATTCAAAAATATTTTAATTTTTTTTACAACTTTTTCAATATTTTTGCCGCATTTAGACTATGCAATTAAAGCCGAGTTTTTTTCCTATTTTCTTTTAAAGTAGTTGCTTCGAAACTCCTTTCACATTTGCATTTAAATTTTTTTCAAGAATGTTTCCAACCCCGTTTTCTTCCTTACACCTCTTGCTAACAAACAAAAAGTTGAATGCGAAAGTTGCGGCGTTAATTGCATAATGTAAATATGGTCTTTGTCAAAACACTAGTTTATCGAATTATATTTGAATTTTAACTAGAGTTCATATTTTATTCGCTGCTGCCAAATTTTTTATTTATTTTTTTTTTTATTATTTATTAATTTATCATTAAAAATCAATTCAAATGTTGAAAATGACTAACTTAATTTTCAATATGCATGTACGACAATATGGTTTAAGTGTTTGTTCGTGAGTGTTTGTACACACATGTATGCATGAAAGTGTGTCAATTATTAAGTGCACAAGCAAATCACATACATACACATGTTAAAGTGTATGTCCTTTAATAAAATTTACTATAGTGTTTGTAATAATTTAACAATATGAAATGTTTTATTAAATCTGAACTGCTATGGCGGCTGTGGTAACACCAAAATGTTGCAAACACTACGTCATAAACAAACATACATTTGCATTTAAACAAAACCAAATACGAACACAAAAATATAAAAGCATTGATGCTATTCTAGGATGTATGTAAGTGTGAAATATAGAAAAACTTTAAAAGGACTTTTCATATAAATAACCCATTTTCCTATATGTATGGGTGTATGCATTTAAATAAAGTTATATAAATGTATGTGTAGTGTTGCATTAGCAATAATAGCCAGAAAGACCGCCGTATAGTAGCAGCATGTTGTAATCATGGTTAAAAATTTGCGGTAATTTAATTATTTTAATATAATAATTTTTGTATAATTTTTATGTATTTTTTCTTTTATACACTAAAAACAAACCGACATCTGAACATACTCACACTTACACAAATCGAAACTTTTATACATAAATTGAAAACATTCGTTTTTAAATGCATATGCATTTTTATACATAAATATGCATGGGCGTTTGTGTGAGTATTTTTATGACTCCACTGTCCATTTTTATGCACACACTTGCATTTATTTAAAATACATGTATGTATGTGTACTTTATATTATGGCCTTGTTTTATTTTCAACAAAACTACCCCTTTGGCCAAAACCAACACAAAACTTTTCTTTAATTACACACACATGTTTACATGTGATTATTCGCATACACATACATGGATATGCTAAAATAATAAAATTAATACAGTTGTATTAATGCATAAAAAATATGTATGCGTAAATACGCTTTGCATATTCATATCTAACTACATACATATGTATATGATAATTAAAGGGTGTTTTATTGATATTTGCCTTTTCAGTGTAACGGTAAGTTGTGAAAACGGGCCTTATTGTATATATTTGAATTTTATTTTTGTAGTTTCAACATAACTTTTAAGTTCCGTCGACCAAAAGTTGGGTTTGGGCTCGAACTTGCATGGAAGTTTAAATGTGGAAGTGTTCGACAAGGTGCGTATTTTAAGTGAATATTTTTATCTCACCAGCATTTTTAGCAGACTCCAACAATTGTCATTTAATTTAAACAAATTTTTACAAATAAGCCTTACCGAAATGCTGTCGGTTTGGAAGACAAGCGGGCGCAAAGATGATGTATATCAATAAAAATCTAAATATTGAAAAAAAACCAAATAAAACAAATTTAAAAGTGGGTAATTTTTGACCCCAAGTTTAACCCCTTAAAACTGGACAGAATCCGATAAGCTCGAGCAGGTTGATCTTATCTAATTTCCTTTATGATCCGTGCACAATTCAAAGAAATCATTAATTTCAGTGGGGATGCCTTCCCTTATTGTAGGCGTAGGTTGTTGGCGTGGTCCAATTGAATATTTTTTGTTTTTTAATTTATGTAGATGCCATGTCCATCTTATGTGCAGAAATTAAAAGCACTGACTGCGCACTGAAATGCTGAAAAACTATGTCAAAATCGGGGATCATGAATGGAAGACCTACAGCGTAGCCGCGGGCAACATTTTATGAACTAATATTTTAAGCAGGGCTGCCAGACTTGGGGATCCCATGCAAGCAAAAAGGACAAAGAAGATCATTTAAGGATTGGGGATTTAATAAAAATAATCGGAGATGTTTTGGGAATTTTAGACATTTTTAATACATTTTCCCTTCTTTTATTATTTAAGCTTATTTTTCTTTGTTTCGTATATGAAATATAAAAAAATTTAGCAAACTTGTATCTTACTCTTATCAACAACTTATACGGTGCAAAGGGTCCTAATTAAGATTAATATTTTTGTTAAGTGTGTAAAAGTTAGTTAGTAAATTCTTGTTAAAAGTGTTTTAAAAAAGAATCTAAAGCCGTTGAAAACACATAAAATTTTTGATTTTTTAAAGACTTTTTTCAAGCAATTATGTCTTCCCAAAAAATAAGTAAATATGAAAGACAATAAAATAAAGTTGGGGAAAATATGTGTTTTTATTGTTGATCTTAAGGATGGCTAAACCCGATTGAACAAGCTCCAGATTTTTATAAATTGACTCATGCGTCATCAAAAACATTGTTCTGCTTGTAATTCCTCACTGGAATCGCATAAAAAGGATTTAAAAAACATGCCGAAACTAATCGCTACAAAAAAATTAAATTATTTTTTTTACTAAAATAATGTTTTCCGGGTAAAAATTTTAGACTTCTTAAATAATCTTGATTAGCTACTGATGGATGATAATTATGATAACTCTATATTTTTAATGTGGCTGGGGACCCTTAATCTAAAGCGATAGTATGTATATTATTTATAATTTTTATTTTATTAGTTTTAATTATAGATTAATTAATATTAATATACGTATGTAGCTTAAGCATTTATCTCTTGCAATATTGAATTTTTGGCCTAAAGGGCTTAATATTACGTAAATAAATGAATAAATAAAAATTTTTATTTGGGGACTTTTTGGATTTTCTTATTAAATTTTTCTTTCTATTTTTTAAAAAATATTTAAGTTTGGTCAGAAAAAAATCAATAAAAATATTTACTTTTTAAAGATATTTTTTTTTTGTAATTTGGGGATTTTTGGGGAATTTTTTTTAAATTTTTGGGGACAAGGAAAAAAAGTTCATGGCAGCCCTGATTTAAAAAGAAGATGGTAGGCATTCCTTTATCGCCTCAAATAAATATTTTATTCAATTATTCGCCTACTTTTTGTTTTTTTTTTAATTTTCCAAAACCAAACGGTTAAAAAATCACACTTTATATCTCTCACTGTGTACCAGTGTACGAGTATGTTTGATACAAATTAACTTGTTTAGTCATTTACTTATTTATTCATAATCATGTCGTTATAAACTCATATACGTTTTTAATAATCCCTGACATTTATGCACACTCTCTTATGCATGCACTCATAAGTACCCCATCAATGCAAAAACAATATTAATAAATATTAAATACAATTAAAGCCCTAATTTAAATTGATGAATTTAAATATATGTTTTTTAGTTTTCACATATCGCTCCTTTGCTGCAACGCAGTTTTTACTTAAAAACAAATGCATTGAGAAATAAACATATTTAAAGCTTTTGATTTGCTTGCTCCACTAAGAAATAATAACGACACATTCTCTTCAAACGGGAAAAGTATAAAAGATGGAGATGGAGAAAAACACAGCGAACAATTCTGCAAAAGTTACCCACAAATTTAATTTTTCAAGTTTTGACCAACGTTGCAGCAAGTAAGCGATATGTATTTTTAATTATTTATTTATTAATTTATTTATATTTTTTCTATAGAAATAAACCCACACACATTTATTTAACACTTGTTTTCATAAAATCTCTTATTTAGTGAATATTTTTAAATATTGAATAAACTCGCCGTCAAATATTTGGTTGTTTAAATGGGCATAAATTTAAATTTAATTAGTCTTATAAACAAAGAAAAACTTCATAAAACGTGCTGTATGTGTTAGAGATTGGGCATTTCCTATTACTTATTAATTTTTGACATTCGAGCTAAAGAAAAAAAATATTGGTGAATTAACAATAGAATATTTATTTAAATTCACATTATTAAATCGGATGGTATTTTGCATAACTTTGTTAATAAAACTCGATTTGTTAAGGGCTTATATTTTATACTTCGAACATTCAGCTCTAGAATAATTTCAACTTGTAATTTTTTAGAGATATTTGTTGTTTATAAGTTAAAACCTGTTTAGAGGCTTTTTTGCTTTAAAATAAAATATAACATTTATAAATGAGTGTAAATTGTCATGCATTAAAAACAAATGTTAAACATAATCTAGACCTTGATTTAACTTACATATATGCATACTTCATTAAAGTTCTTAAGCAAATAATATAAATAATCAGCTGCTTCCAACGAATAAGGTGACTTCTAGTTTCCTTTAGACCAATGTTCGCTTATCAGAGATTTTTTAAATTAAATTTTCAGAACGAAGGTTAGGTTTTAAGGGTCGGACACTCTGTTTACAGTTAATACTGTAAAAACAAAAATTGTTGAAAATCGAAAGTAATTAAACCAAATTAAGAACAATTACTGTTTTTTATTTTTATAATTATGTATTATTTTCTTTTATAATAAAATTAAAAACAAAAACTAATTACGTTAAACGATCCAAATTTTGCTTTTAATTAAACACTTTCACAAGTTCATCGTATACCTATTTGACTTGTTTTTGGTTTTTATTTAAAAAAGCATTTGACTTACAAAGTAACGATAATAACAACAACCAACTACAAACGCCAAAATAAACAATAAACGTTTTTAACGTTTGATACGATTGTATGTCAACAAGCCCGGCCAAGAAGGCAGAATGAGTGAGTGCTACAGAGTATTTTAAAAAATAATTGTGCTTGAATTGTGTATAAAGTTCCATTTTTATGGTGTTTTGTTGTTGTTGTTGTAGTGCTGGTTGTTAAATTTCCGTTTTCATTTTATTTATTTAATTTTTTTTCTCGTTTTTTTTTTGTGATCGGTCTCAAAACCAGCAACATCAACAACAATAACAACAGCAGCAGTTGTATTTTGTATTAAGTATTTTTGACGCTAATAATATTTAAAGAAGATTTTTTCATTGTTGTTGTTGTTTGTTGTTTATTTTATTTTAATTTTTGGTTTTATAGTTATAAACTTCATACGAAAATATAAATAAAAGTATCTTTACACATACCTACCCGTTTAAATAAATCTACGAATGTGTGAGAGTGTATAACACGTATAAGCCATGACCTTGAGCTCCATTTCAATGGAAGTGTAACACAATATAATACAAAATAAAAACAACTACAAACATACACACTTATATGCTTAAGAAAGAATGTGTTTGTACGTACAGATGGATACGTAGAGTCAAGTCATTGAAGCAGTAAATAAACCACTTTTATTTTTTCATTTTATTTCAGTTTTATTATTTTTTTATTTTTTCGCTTTATAAAAAGAGAAGCATTGTAACTAAAGAAGAATCTGTAGCTTAAAATACATATAAAATCTATAAGTATGAAGATACAAAAATATAAATATCCAAATGAAAAAGTGCAGCTAAAAGCCGATATAAAACAACAATAACAATGCATAATTGTTATAATAAAAGTGATGCGGCACAATGCTAAAAGCTGTAACAATATTGCAACAACAGCACCATTCAAATAACCAACCAGTCATGCTTTTATTACAAAGACAAAATCAATAGTCATAATCAATAGTACTAGATAAGCCTTTGTGCACGGGTGGTGGACTTGGTATATTTAAAGTTGGCATTCAACGACTACACACACACACTTACTCTACCATATACATACATATACTTTGATGCATATAAAAGTATGCATTTTCATGCACTTTTTAAATACCAGAAAACACAACCACGTATTGTATTCTCTGTCACAGTTGTGGGAATAGTAAGAGCATTTTTAATTATTTAATGTTGGTGTTAAAAGTGTGTGCTTGTTTGCGTTGTAATTGCGAAAGTGCGAAATTCTATTACCAAATTGTAAAATAAATGAAAAACGAGTTTGGGGTTTTTGGACAAGAGGGCATACACAGGTTTGAATGTTGTGTTGTTGTTTATGCACGACAGTTTTAACTTTGGGGTTAATTATTATGTAAATATGTTTGTTGTTCATTTTTATTGTGGCATCGTTTATGGGCGAATTATGAAAATATATTTGGATGTGCTGTTTATGTACCCTTCACCACAAGTGTAAAGGGTATTTATAAGTTTGCCTTTCGTTTGTAATTTAAACCATATTGATCACCCATAAAAAGTATGTAAATAAATTTTGGATCCTTATGAGTAGCATAGTTAATTTAACGATATTCGTCTGTCTGTTTATTTGTGTGTCTGTTGAAATGGATTTTCTGAAGACCTCAGATATGAAGTTATATTGTTACATATTTATATTACATATAGTCTGCAATACATCGCTATTAAATTCAGCTTTATCGATCCACAAACGGCTTAATTTTTCCCCATAATATACTCATTTTAATTAATGAATTATTATGTAAACTAAGTAGAATACTTGTTTTGCAAATTAACAAAATCAGTTAATAAATGACACTGTAAGGGCTGGTCCTGTTTTTTAATTTAGTTTTTTCTTTTACCCACTTACAACTTTAATTCGAGTCGGGAAAAAGCCAACCAATTGTTAGGGAATGTAAGAAGATAAACTCACTGTTTATTGTTGGTGTTTTGTTTAAGTTTTGATATTGTTTACAATTCCTATTTGCTTTAAGGTTTTATTTGTATATATTGTTTTTAGCTCTTCTTAAATCTCTGGAAAAGGTTTCCTGATGAGCTGGCCTAAGCAACCAGTGAAATGCGCATAGACGCTAGCTTTTCCTCAACAATAAATGTTAATGTATTTATCAAATATGAAAAATTGGGAATTTAGCACGTCATGCAGAAATCTTCTTAATAATAAATTTTGTATTCCCTAAAATAACTTTGACCTGTGTTTTCTTCCTAAAATTAAATAGTGTCAATACCATAGAAGCTACGATGGCCAAATTAACAAAATGTATTAAGTATTGAAATTGCTTTAAACTAAATTTTAATCCAGGGAAGGATAAAAAAGTCAAAAATACACAACACAGAACCGATTTTTTTTAAGTAACCCTAACATTAATCCAAAATTTTTTCGCATGAATTTCTAAAGGTTTTAAAAGTTGCAAAACAGAATATTTCGAAAATAGTCCTATTAGTGGGGGGTTAAATGAGAAACTTCCGGTTCATTTAAACTGAAAAATTTTAAAAGTTAATTTTGTTTGCTTGAACTACCACCAGGGTTATAGGTTTGAAATTAGTTTGTATGAGTTTTCATTACTCCGGTGCCGTGTCAAAAAGTACATTTTGAAAGTCAGCTTTTCAAGGGGTAAAAGTCGATTAAAAGGGGAATTCTTTGCACTTTTTAATCAATCCCATTTAAACTGGAAAATTTAAGAAATAATGCAATTTATAGTGCACAGATTTAAAAAATACCTACTAGAAGGGGCAAAGCAGGGCAAAAACTAGTGATTTTTCTATCCTAAATTAACAACTTTTTTGCATGATTTTCTATAACTTCTTCGGCTTGCCACGAATAATCTCCATTTTCTCAATGTAACGACAAACAGTCTGTTACTAAATGTCAACATATTTTAGACCGATAAACTGTCTGTTAACAATTTTGGGTTTCTATATACATATACGACAAAAAACTGTTAAAGTTGGCAACACCTTTTAAAATACATGTTAAAGTTGGGCGCCAGCTTATTGAATTTATCTGTACGGCAAATGAAAGGAAAATTTTATATTTTACAATTTAAAATTGTATCGACCTAAACAAAAACCAACTTTTACTATATTTTTGCCCTCATCTACAACTAGAATAATGAAAAAGAGTTGAAAAGGAAAACGACTTCAAAGAGATGCCCTCTGCTTCTCTGTTTCTTTGATGTCAGTTCTTGTTTTTTATTAAATTTATAATCGTACGTACCTTGAATGGAAATGCTTGTGTAGAGAGTTTTTTTTTATATCTTGCAATACGTGTAGTAGCCGGTTGTAACGTTAATCCTTGAAAAAGGATATTTATTTTTCTTTATGTACTTTTTTATTTATTGAGCATTTAATTCATAAATTTTAACCATAAATTTTTCTTTTTAATTTCCGTATTTTTTTATGAATAAATTTTTTCTACGTATTTCTAATACATATAGAAATGTATATTTTTTCTAATATTTTATTTTTACAATTTGCACACGTTTAACCAGTTTAAGTTTTATTCGTCTTTTTTACATGAGATTATTTTTTTTTTTTCTGTTTAAAGACTTTTTTTAACAACTTTAAAAGCCATAAAGTTGCTTGTCAAATAAAAGAATTTAATTCTTTGCACGATTTGGTTTTTTTTTAACACACACCTTTTACTTTCAGGAATAATTATGATAATTTTTTATAATTTCGATTAGTTAGAAATAAACACTCGTTTAAAAATTATTTAAAGCAAATAAAAAAAATAAAAATTAAACTTAATTCTTGTTTGATTTCCGTTGAGTTCTTTATTGTTCTATCGCGTTGATGGTGTTTTAAAGACTATCTGAGGCAACGTTTAGCTCTAGACTGACTGTAACATTCCGACGTTACTACTATGAAGGGGTCAGCTTCTCGTGCTAAAATTATAGTAAGTTAAAACTAGTGATAATTGTAGTGGTATTTTTTGTATACGTAGTGGTAGGTACTTGATCGCAGCTTCTCATGCTAACTAAAAGTTAGTTACTTAAACTACTATTAGTCAATTAATGTATACATGTATGTATTTGTCTGTGTTAATGTGTTAAGATGTCAGTATCTAGTTTGCTTGGTGACTTCTGCTTACTAAAATTCTGTCGGTGTTTCTGTCTGTCTGATATTTTTTGTAGAGCTGTTTTTTGTTGTTGTTTTACCCGTTGAAGCATTAAATGCATAAATCGCAAAAATTCCATTACAAAATAATGCTGTCTATTCAGACGTCAACAAATTCTCTTGGAAAGCAGCAAAGTTTTAACCAGCTTGAGAAGTTGCATTCACAAGACCCCATTAACCAGTTTCTTACTTTAGTTTTGTTGCTATTTTTCTTTCGTTTTTTGTTTACTTGCCTTTTTCACTTCTGCTGTTGTTAATTCTCTTTGGAGTGTTTTTTGCAGACTGTTGTAATATTACTTCACTTAAGGTATTTGTTGTTATTGTTTGTTTATTTTATATATTTCTAATGAATACTTGTTTTTGGCTAAAAGCATTTGCCGACCGCCTTAAATGTGCTTGAACAAACTAATAAAGCAGAAAATACTATAAAATTAGCCAGCAAAGATTTCCGAAACACAATAAAAAAGTATGTGTGTTAGTGTAGTCGATGAACACATTTTCAAACACATTTCTACTGCTGTGAGTCAGTTTCAAACAATTGATCTAATTTGCAAGTTTTAAGTTAAGAGAAGAGGGGTTTAAAGAAGAACTAAGAGAGAAGAAATGCAAAGAGAAGCAATAACATGTGTTTGGTTAAATTCATTATTGTGAATGATTGTGTGTTTTGACTGGTTTTGAGCCAGCTTAAAACAAAAACAGCAGTTTTGTTTAATAATAAAGAGATTGTAAAATAGTATGATAAATTTATTTTAAAAGGGGTATTCATGGCTCTAGACAAATAAGTTCAATTTTAATAGTAAAAATGCAATGCGCTATATGCGAGTAATTTGTAACATTTTGAACAATTCACAATTTTTTATACAGTCAAACTTTTTTATAACGAACTTCTATACCGAAGATTACCTTTTCATGAATTAATTAATAAAAACACTGACAGCCGTCGCTTTGGGTAAAACTGCAAAGAGCTTTTACGATGAGAATGTGGTTGTTCCACCAGAGTTTCATCCCTCGTTCAGTCCAGAATACAAATTTTCAATAAATTTAAATTAATTTCATGGTGCAAAAAAAAATAGACAAAAAAATTTCTTGCGTATATTTAAATTAAAAGTTTTACACCCGTATTCAAAACAAAAACTTAGCTACTGCATATCCCCTGATTAAGGATTTCTTATTCAAAACACTTTTAAATAAACTTTGATTATCGGCTGATCAAAGACTTTTTAACTCCTGATTAACTGCTGTCAATTTGGGTTTTCTATCATTTGAATTTCACTAAAACAGAGATGAAAAAAATTGTTCTTAATCGGGCAATTTAAAAGTGTTTTGAATTACCTCCTGACTAAATGGTGATTAAGCTTAATTAACATTTTAGTTGCTCACTCGATGAGCGGAGTATAGTCGGAGTACACAAATTTTCGTTTTGAATACGGCTGTTAGTTTTTTTAAAGTTTTTAATATCAATTTACGAAAGTACTGTTCTTGTCGACATTGTGGACTAGACAGTAAATTTAACAATGAAAAATTTGGAGTAATTTGAATTCTTTTTAATGAATTTCTATACAGTGAATTTTCCTTTACAATGAAAAATTTTTTTAAATATGAAATGTACTTTTATGCATTTGTATGCAGTTTCATAAAATTTTCTGTTAGCGGATTTCGAAAAAAAATATTAAAGAAAAAGAAAAAGTCTGTTCTGTGAACGAAAATGTCGCTCCAAAGTAGGATTTCTCTTAACCCTTAAGCGAACACCAGGTCCTGTCTAGTCATTTTTGACTTTTTTCCAGTGTTTTTTAATATAATTATTAAATAAATTAGAACGAAACTTTATGTTTTCCTCAATGAAAGTGTTTTTTACAAGAAAATTAGAAAAAAGTGCAAATTTCAAAACCGTGGGCGTGGCAATTGGCCAAATAAAAATTTTGTGCATATTGTATCCACCAGGGCCTGGTCAGGCCCAACCCTATTATATTTGTACTGTAGTAAATAAAATCATAACGAAACGTATTAAAAAGCATACGCAACACATAAGAATCCTTTCTTTACTTTTTTTTCGAAAAATTATTCTATTTGACAACAAATTGTTCCTGCTATAGCCATAAAACTCCATACATATAAAAGTAGTCCCAGCCAGGCCCTGGGGTTCGTTTGTGTAAAATCATTTTGGTGTTTGCTTAAGGGTTAAAAAAACTTTAATTATTATTATATAAAGCAGCATAAGGAATAAAAAATATAAAATACAGTCGAATAAGTTTTGGGATTCTTCCCAGCACTTTATCCAATGTTTTAAAAATGCAGTTATTATGAAAATGTAGAAGACAAGTCTTTAAGCACTTAATGCAAAACCGTCATAAACTGTCTTTTTATGGATTTTGTAACCAATAAAATAGAAATCCACAGCAAGTGGAAGAGTGCATTCCAAACTAAAACACCCGAAATAAAACTGAAAAGAAAATACAATTTCAGTACATTAAAGTGCGTATATAATGAGGTCTTTTCATGCAGTTTCATTAGAAGCAGCTTGACTGTGCTTTAATTTTAAATTTTTATATGTTTTTTTATTTAGTTAAATTTTTTTATAAACTTCGATATTTCTTTTAAACACAATATATTTTAGCAGGCACCATAAATTTAGCATTGATCTTTTCATTTTATTGCGGTATAGATGTGTGTGTGTGTGTATGTGTTTGTTTTTGTCTTATTAAACCACAAAAAGCTGCTGCTGACATTACATATGAATGTAGGTATATAAATTATCAATGAACACATTAATTTCCTTTATATTTTACACCACACTGTGTGGTGGTAAATGGATAAAATTTCCTTTTTATCTTCATTGCCCACCCCTCACGTGGCTTCGTAGGAATTTTATAAACTCTTAACAAACGCTAACCAGACATTTAAAATGCGAATGCTTTTAGTGCTTTTTAGTAAAACCGCAAAAACCGAAATGTAAAATACAAAACATATTGTACTCATTCAAATAAATAAATTATTCAAAATAGTTTAACAAAAGATTGAAATAAGTCATACAAATTATAGCCACTATATTTATGTGCAGCGTTTGTTTTAAAGAAAACAGTAATAAATAATGCAGAAATAATAAATGATGCAAAAATGTGATAAACAAATAAGAAAAGATTTTGAAGAGGTTAAAAGTTTCTGAAAGTTTGCAGACGAAGGAAAAAGTAATTTCAGTTTCTACGAACAGAAATATTCGCCTGACATTTTATATGATTTATTTTCATTTATCCTTTTCGTAAATAAAATTTCCCTTAAACAGTTTTCCTTTCCCAGAAAAATGTGTTGATAAAAGTAACATTTCGAGGGAAATTACTATGCAATTAAATAAAATATTTGTTAACAATCAAATAAAAAATTAATAACAAATTTGTCATTTTAACAAAATGTTTTGTTGCTAATTAATTAAAAAAAAAATAAAAAAATATGGCAATTTTAACAGAAAGAGATGCATTTAAAATGCTGATTTAATTAATTTTTTATTTAAATATAATAAAAATCTCACCACAAATACATATTTATAACATAAACGGACTTAGGACACAATCATCAAATATAATTTGAAAACTAGAATCAATTAAATCGTGTTAAAATTTCGGTAAGAAGTTTCAAATAACAGCTCCACTCACCCCTAAGATAAATTTTGTTTTCAATAACAGACCCAGCATTAATTTTTTACGAGATTAAAGCAAGAAAAAAAATAAATTTTTTAATTTAGAATTGAAAATTTTTGGCAGAAATTTTTTTATTTTTTCAACAAAAACAAATTGTTAATATGACAATTTACAAGCAATTTAATTAAGAAAATTGATGAAAATTTTTAAATCTTGTTACCTATTTCTGTGAATTTATTATGTGCTTTCAGAGAAACAGTGTTCACCACATAAAAACCGTGTGTAAATTGATTTTTCATACGCCAGTGCAATAATAGTCTTGTCCAAAAATATTGAAATTGGCTCAAAGCGAGGGTTAAATCAAAAGTTAAACTTTATCGTTCACAGCCATGCTTGCTCGTGCGTAAAAGTAAATGAAATTCGTCATCACTAGCTGCTAAAATACTGCTTTGAACTACTTATTTTATTGGCAGTAAGCGGTCAAAATCAAATCATTTTTACAAATTTTGTCTGCCGTAGCTAAAATTTCCAATTGAGATATTTCGAGTGCCAGTATTTTGCAATAAATATTCGAAAATAAAAACTTTAAGTACTTGAGTATTTAAATCAGTGTTCGAAAATAAACAGTGCATTATTTAGGGTCCGTGTAGACGAACACAACCCTTAATAACGAACATTATATAATGTTCTGTTATTCGTTAAAAATCAGAACAATTGTAGTGATAATGTAGACAAACATTATATTTTAATGTTCTGTTTTGATTCTTTTTTACATTGATAAAGACATACAGGTATGTGATGGAAATCGATTTTAAAAATAAACGATTTGAAACCGAAAATATCGTTTTCAGTTTCTTCTAAAATTGATTTTAAATCCATATTCCTTTTATTTTCATTCTTTTTTCTTTTAAATCGTATATGATATACTTTTACTGAAGTGTATTCTGATCGAAAATGTTCATAAACGGATTTTAAAATCCCTCAAAATTCATCACACCTTTTAAAAACGTACGTTTTGAAATGGATCGATTTTCATCACAAACCGGATAAACAAACACAAATTTTTAACCAACGACCGCAACACGAACAGCTTGTGTGTGTATTGTGTATATGTTTGTTTTGTATAAAATTATTTTGCTGGCTTTTTGTTTTTTTTCGAATGTGTATTTTGATTTTGTTAAAAGTGTGTCGTTTTTTTACCAGCCAAAAACGGCGAACGTTAATGAGTCGAGCCGAACACAATGAAGTTTGCGTTAAAAAAAACCGAACGGAATTAAATGTTCTCATCTAGTGTTGAGTTGGATAAAAACAGCATTATTTTTGAGTTCGAAATATGACAAACAGGGAAAAGTTATTTTTTTAATGATTTTCTACACAAACACTATTAGAGTTTGTGTTTTCCACAAATCTACCAAACCGAACACTAAAGAGCGATATTAAGTGTTTATTTTCGATGACTCTTGTTTTGATAAATATTTTGGAAATTTTTTTTTAAAATATTTTTAATTGTAGTTTATATTTGGTTCGGCTTGAGGTCATTTATTATAAATTAAAAAATTATTAAAATATATTTGATAATTTTATCTTAATTGCTTCATAAATAGCACATTTTCGATTTATACATTGAGTTTTAAAACTTTCAGAGCCAGCTCGGGAATATGTTATTGATTGTTCTCTCTTAATATGAGCTATCAGCAATTGTGTTTATTCCGAAAAAAAAATCTAACGGACTTACTGCTTTTGTCTACTAATTTCGCTTATTGCAAAAGAACTTCAGTTGCTACAAACAATTGCCGATAACAGCAAAATATGTATACAAAAAACCAAAAAGTGTTGTATTTTGGGGCGTGGAAAACAAAAAAATAATACAGCTCTAGAAGCTTCAATGATGTACCTTTCACTTTAGGGCGTGAATGGTGAACATTTTTTTTTTCTATAATGTTCGATCTTGTTTTATACAAAAGGAAAAAAGTTTCCCAATTTGATGTGTGTCATAAACGTGGGTACACTTAAAAGTCTTACATGGGATTTTTACCACGTGCATTAGGGACGAAGCACCCAAGATGGCAAAAATTGTGGTGTTGAGTAAAAAGTCACCAAAAGCAAAAATGTATCCATAGACAAGCCATGAATAACGATATACAAATGGCGACGCAATGTACAAAAAATTAAAAGGGCACAATTCAGAGACGTGGCAAAACATCTAAAAAAAATATTTTGGAATTATTTTTTACTAACTCAACTCAAATTTTAGAAAATGTATTTTGTTGTATTTTTTTTTTTTAAATCCTTTTTGTTGTACTAAATAATGTATGTATGTCTACTAGTGCTGGGGTACTATCGATATTTTCTATTATCAATATTCATCGATAGTTCAGATTTCACTGTCGATATATCGATATTACTATCGACTGAATGTTTGTACTTAAGCAGGAAAACTTTAACTAGTTTATTATCAGGCTACAGTTCGTTGTTTTTATCACTTTATTGAACGTATGAGACGTAAGTATGTACGCACGTTATTTTGGAAGGAACCGAAGTAGCAGGGACTATAAGCAACTTTAGATAATGTTCTAAATTGGCTTTGCTTCTCAACCCAAAAGGTATTTAATCTAGCGGACTATGGTCAGTCCCTATACAAATTTCGACGTAAACGCCTTTAATTAGCAGTACAAAAGCACATCTTCGCAATCCATACCACCTGTCATTCTTGTTGCTTGTATTCATTGCTGTAATTCAGCGCGAATTAATAATAGCAAGTAAAAAAACTGTATGTATACAGCTGCTGTTACATGCCTTCATAGCTTTATTTTAAATAATAATAATATCGATATCGATAATTTTCCTATCGATATTTTCGATATTTTAAGACTATCGATAGTATCGATAGAACACAGGTAAATAAATTGAAGCAACAACTACTTAGAACAACAATTTTATGTAACAATTCGTCATTATGAACAGCAACATTATCTTGTTCATCATTTTAATGGTCCGTTATAGAAAAAGCAACAGCAAAAAGGAGCTAAATTAATTGTTTTTTGTTGTAAAATCTACTTTTATTTAATAATCCATAATTAATTTTGCAAATAGACTTTATGAGAGTGTGTCTATACGTCTGTGTGTCTGTCAGAGATATTTCATTTGCCAAGATTACAACAAAAAAAGGGCAATAATAACAAAAATAATAATTTCAAAATTGCGTGCTGTAAGAAAATGATTCATAATTAATTATGTTTGTGAACTTTCGGAAAGTCCTCTGTTGGATAATCTGTATGATGTTTATGTGTGAGTATTATAATGGATCTGCGTGGTGCATTGATTGAATAAATTTGGGCGCACTCGCGTGTGTGTGTGTGTGTGTGTTTAAGCGATTGTATTGGTATATGTAATATTTAATTGCCGTGCAAATAATAGGAAACATGGTCTATTTAATATTACGATGTCCTAAGGCAGGACCATATAACCCAGCATTGGATTTCAAGTCTTAAAACTACTCAATTGCATTCACATGAGGATTAGTTAAAACTTCGTTTAAAAACGAAAACATGTCGTTAAAAAACGAAGAGATGTCGGCTCACTACAAACACTTTTTAAAAAGGACAAGTTCCATGCTTGCATTACATCGGACCAGTCCATGGAGAAGTCCATTTAATCAAAATGGACCAGGTGGTCCAATATTAATTGCAGGGTGGTTGTTGCGTTGACCTGTGTTCTAGTAAGTATAATTAATGGCACTATCTCATTCGCTTTCTCTCTCTCTCTCTCTTAAATATTCCAAGGCTGGAAAAATGTTTACAATTGTACTATTTTTGATACTATTGTATCTTTAGAACTACTCTGATGGTAATCTGATGACTAATTTAGCACAGTTAGAAATTTTTCCAAACATACTTTTTGTACATCTTAAGAAAACACATTTTTCGATATGGTCACCATCAACAAAACAATTTCTAACGAATATTTTTTTTTTATATTAATACACAGTAGTACATTTTTCAACTTCATAATCTTGATCCAATTGAAGCCCCCAAAATCTTTAAGCTTATGGTGGTAGAAGAAAAACTCTAGCTGGGATTTTTTTAATGCATGCATGAAGTTTTCGACTGCGGGTGGATTTTAGTACAATTTTAAAAAAAAATTGTACTGATTCTTAAGTCTGTACCTCGTTAACTATTCGAGATATTGCTTGTCTCTCTTCGGCAAATTTTAAGCTCTTAATCAGATTTAAAAATTCATATTTTTCGTCTGGGGTCTACGGAAAGTCCACTTCAACTTAAATATAGACAGCAGGGCTCGTTTAATAAGCCCCGCTTTTTAAAAGTTTCCTTGATAAGGTCTAATTTTATTCAAATGGAAATTGAAAATGGAATGACAAACTGTGTATATTTATACGTTTGTATGACATTTGTTGTTTCTACTATATTGATCTTAGGCCCTATTCAGTATATATTTATATTTACTTGTAGTTTAAGATATTAAAAAAAGTATTATGGTAAAATTAAGCACAAAAAAGTGCAATTTTAGAAATCGTTTTGCCAGCCCTGACAAAAACCTAAACTAACACTATCACACACAATAATAATCTCATCCACACACCCTAAAAGCTAATAACAATAAACCATAATTGATTTGGCGGTTAAAAGACAAAGAGCGCGTTTTTGTTGATTGTATCCATACTTATATGTATATGTATATGTACATATTTTGTACAGAGAATATTTATTAAATGTTTTATACATACTTTATTAAATGAATGTTTGCCTATATGTATGTACGTGAAATTTATTCTCCTCCAAAGTAGGATGACGACTACAATGATAATGAAGATTTCGATATTGTTGTTGGGTAGTGTACATACAAACAGTTTGGTGGTTTAATTTTAATATCGTTTTTCCTCATTTAAGGAAATTTTGTGTAGATATGTATGTGTGTGCGTAAATTAAAACCAAAATGGTTTTTACATTTTATTAAATTTTTTTTTTTAATTTTGTACACTTTACCAACATTGTTGGTCTCCACAGCAATATTTAAATTTTATAAAATCTAATTTTTTAAAATTTAGATCTTTTAAATCTCGCTCTACATGCAAACCAATTTGTTGCTTTACACCCAATGATAATTTTCCAAGAACTGGAACCAATCCCTAAAAATTAAGCTGCTTTGTCCTTTTCTTATTTTCAAATTTAGAATGTTAATTTATATCAACCACATTTTATAAAAGTTATGTGTAGGGTATTAAAGGATGTGTCTCAATTTATATTAATATTTTTGTTAACGATACAAAATAAAAAAAACTGACTTGACTGACTTGAGAGTATAACAGGAAAAATGAAAATTCCTGTGCCACCAATTTTTTTTCTCATATAAAAATGTTGTTGCAAATCTAAAAACCATGAAGAGCAAAAGTTTAATAAAAACAAGTAAGAGTTCTATTGTCGACTATGGCGAATCTTTTATACCCTTCACCATGGTGCGATAAGAACCGAAAGTCATATTATGCCGTTGTTTAGATATGAATAAATCTGTCTTGTGCCACGCCGACCTCTCAAATTCCGTCCACATTTTGTCGGATGCTTTACCATAATTTAGAAACTGCCTCTTGGCCTTCTCCAGAAATACATAAAAAAAAATTAAAAAAAAAACAACAACAATTTAATAGCAAGCAATTCCGGTGTGAAATAAATTACGACAAATTTATTGCCATATTGAATACCATGTTCGTCAATACAATTAATTTTGTAATTGAAAAAGCACCAACAACCGATTATTGAAATACAAAAATACTTTTGTTAATTAAAATTATTCACATTCAACAATGAGTTTGTAACATTAAATAAAATATTTGTAAGCAATCAAATAAAAAAATTTATTACAAAATTGTGCTGATAATTAATTTTGAAAAATGTATTGTGCTTTTAAAAGAAAGAAATGCATTAAAAATTTTGATTTAAGTAATTTTTTTATCATGTCGTTAATTCGTTAGGAGATTAAATCCAAAAAAATATTGAATTTTTTCATTTTGTATTGAAAAAGATTGACAAAAAAATTTTTTTTTAACTGAAACAAATCGTTAATAATACAATTTAATTAAGAAAATTGTTAAAAAAAATAAGAAAAGCGTAAAAAAATGTTATTAATGACATAATAATTCTTATTATTTTTTTCTGTGTACTTAGTCATATCTTAGAACTTCTAAACCCCATTTCAAAAGACAGGCAGAAAGACGGGCAGCGATAAATAAACTTCGCATCTCATATGGACCTAGAAAATGAATGTATACTTTATAGGGTCTAAGATCGGCATTGTAGAGAATACAAATGGAATGTCAAACTTAAGTTTACCCTTCCCACACGTGGTGAAGGGTATAAAAATAAATGAGATTTTTTCAACAACCCGAAAATATATTAAAAGCAGGCAGAAAAAAGAGGTTTAAAGTAACAAGCAAATGAAATATTTTAATTATGGTTCAAGAAGAAATGTTACTTTCCTCCGTCTTTCTTTTTTAATAATTAATGTGAAAGATACTTTTTTAATAACAATCCTCAAATGCATAAAGGGAGGAATTTAAAAAATATTATTTAAAATAACTTTTATATGTGCATTAGACAGACTCACAAAAAATAGTGTCAAAACCATGGTGCATGATGGAAAGTAAAACACGATGGGAAAGAATACAAGCAAGCCTATCAACAGAACCTTTAACTAATAGAACTAACCGCTAAAAGCTAAAATGATTTGGGCATGTTGTCAGAACGCCAGAGTACTGCCTGACGAAACGAGTATTAGAAGCAAGATCGATCGGTACACGAATCAGAAGAAGAAAAAGAGTAGCTTGGAGAGGCGCCATTAAAAAGATTTCTACTAAACAAATTTGTTCTTAAAAATCGAGCCAAAACAACGTCACAAGATAGTTTGAAATGCAGAAGTCTTTGGAAAACCCTCTTCACTGCAAGGAAGAAATAGGTCCGTTATAAGTAAGTCTAGCGCAGTCCGTTCGTAAGCTGGAGAGTTTTTTAACATCATTTGTATTTTTTTTGAACATTTTTCAATGTTTTTCCAAAATAACGTATTTATGATTTTATATCATTTGAAAAATCTTCTGATGCTGCATCCAACGGCATAATGTTGTTTTTGTTAGACTAACCATCGAAGACGAATTAACTAAAATCTTAGAAAAATATAAAAAATTTAAACGATTTTGTTATTCGTGCTTAATTCCCAATTTTTATTATTTGATAAAAACACTGAATATTATTGTTGATGGCATAAGTTATTGCGCATTCAATGGTTGCTTAGGCCAGATCATCAGGAAACTTCATCCATAAAGATTTTAGAAAAACTAAAGATACCAAACCAAATAAAACTGTTAAGCATATAAGAATTACAGAAACAGTTCTATTTGTAACAATATCAAAGTTTAAACAAAATCATCAACAATAAACAGTGAGTTTATCTCTCCTTACATTCCCCACTACAAAAGACATACAAAAATGTCTTATGGCCGTTTTATCATTACACGATTAACTTTTTTCCCAACGAAAAACTGCACATTAAAGAAATTTGGTTTTCTCAATGTCTGATTTGCTTCTATTCTGTCGCAAAGCTAACCAGCACTCATCTGCCGATTATTTATTTTCCTTTTATTTGCCGTACAGATAAATTCAATCAGCTGACTCCCAACTTTTACACGTATTTTGAGAGGTGTTGCCAGCTTAAAACCATGTTTTTTGCCGGTTTATTGAGAAACCCAAAATTGTTAACAGACAGTTTATCGGTCTAATAAATTTATGTTGACATTAAGTAACAGGCAGTTTGACGGTACATTGAGAAAATGGCCATTAATAACTAAAAACTACTTTTAAACTGGTCTGTCCGAACAGCCAGCACTTGACCGAAACTATTTTAAAAATCAAAACGAGGCAATATTTTGGGGGGTGTTGAAAAAATTACATTTTTACTTTTCACACTCAGTGAGTCGGTCTAATATAAATACACACATACACATATAAATACATACTATTCACTACGTGATTAAATTAATTACAAAAACTTATTTCATTATAGAAAATTAATTTTAAGGAAAATATTTTTATGAAAACTAATGAAAATGATGTGTAATAAACTATTGTTATTTATACTCATTATAAAAGTTTTATTTATTTTTTTTAAATCGTTGTTCATATGATTCTCATAAATTTGAAAAAAAAAGATTTATTAACAGCAAATATTTGTAGGTTGTGGGGGAAAGGGTAACCATGGAATTTTTTTCTTAATAAATAAATTTAAGATAGACATACGAATAATGTTCTTTATTTTATAAAATAAAAGGCTAAGAATATAATCATATGATAAATACAGAGATTAATTTAAGGAAATTAGAAAAGTACTGGAAATTTTATTAATTTTGAAAGCGGAATTTTATGATAATTAACGCTGAGTGTTTCACAGTTCAGATATATTCAAAGTGGTCAAGATTAAACCCAGCGAACTTATTCTGACTGCCTTCAAATAACCTCATCCTAGACGATAGAGGGAGGTGATTTGATATAAAGGTTAATTAGTAAGCAAACTCCAAACTTTAACAACCCCAGGCATCTCAGAAAAGACCTTCGCAAATACGAGGAAAGCACTCAAAGGTGTAATAGATCGTGCCATAAGATCGTCCTTCGTACAAAGATATTTCAAAGCTCTAAACGACATTAACAGAGCCTCCACCACCCATCACGTGGTTTCAGTTTCAGAAATAACATACCGTGGAAAACAAGATTGCTTCTGGTACAATCAACATCGGAATGGCATGATAATCTTAATACCTGCTGGTCTTCCATATACCGTACTATTCCAAATTAATGTCCAACGGTCTCCAAGGCAACCCCTGCATTTAATTTTTTTATTCACTGACGTCATCGAATCATATGGAATTGTGGACTTATCCATTTATAGTGGCTCAATTCCTTGGTCTGGGCCTTATCCAGGTTAAAGGTGTAAATTTGTACCTTTGAGTTATTTTTATTGAAAACTAAAAAGTACACACTAATTCAGTTTATCTAGTTCTATTTAGTTTCGAAATTTAAGCCTTAATATCGTTGCAAATAAGACGTGTTTGCAATTCTCATTCACTCTGCAATATTATTGGCTAATATTTTTAGCTTTTCTAAAAAAAAAAAAAAAAATTGGGAGAATGTTTCCTGATGATCTGGCATAAGCAACCCGTGAAATTTGCTTAGAAACTAGCTTATCTTTCAACAATAAATTTCAATGTTTTTCTCAAGAATAAAAATTGGGAATTAAGCACGACAAACAAAATCTTATTTATTAAAAATTGTGTATTCCCAAAAATTACTTTGATGTTAAACAAGACAAACAAAAGTACTGTGCCAAATTTTGTACACCCTTCGCCAAAGTAATAAAAAGCATACCAAAACCATAAATTCGGGACTCTACTTGCGTTTTTACTTTTCGTATTCTACAGAGTTTATTTCAGATGAAAATGAAAAAAAGCTAAAATAATATGAGATGGCATAAAAATAAAGGCTTATGGGTAAAAATTGTAGGTATTCGAGATTTGTTATTCATATTTCAGCCATATCTGGTATAAATATATAATTTTTTTTTTTTTTTTTTTTTTTTTTAGCGATAAACCAACACTCAGGGGATGCCCCCTATATATGCAGTGCATTGTGTTGATCAGGAAAATAAGGTTTGGGAAGGAGGAAAGAGGGAATAGTGTTTGTGGACATTTGACTTGAATCTTAATAAATTGTAAGTACCGGGGAAGACCTCTGCGGGAAGTTTATTCCACATACGGATAGTTCGACTGAAAAACGAATTTTCTCTATAATGCGTTGTGCGAAACACAGGACAATCGACTACAAACGGATGTGATCCACTGGATGAGCGAGTATTACGAAGAAATACTCGGGCGGGTGGAATAAGTTCACTCATCTCAGTGGAACACCTCCCATGGTAATATCGATAGAAAAGTGTCACACAACCCACATTCCGACGATGCTCCAATGAGTCAATAGAGTTGGATACCCTACTGTCATTGATGAGCTTCACCGCCCTCCTTTGTACACGGTCCAGAAGGTTCAAAATAGACTTTGAAGCCCCTGCCCATATATGGGAGTTGTATTCCACCTTCGGTCGGATATAGGTGGTATAGATAGTAAGGAGATCGGATGAAGTGAAGTAAGTCTTGCACCGTTTTAAAAAACCTAAACACTTGAATGCTTCTTTCGACACTTTAAAAACGTGTTTATTCCAGCGGACATCGCACTGTATTCTCATGCCCAGAACATCAAGAGTATCCGATTCTCCAATATCAATGCCACCCATTACTACAGATGACATAGTTGGTCCCACGGCCCGTCTGTGGGTCAACATACAACATTGGGTCTTGCGTGCATTAAATTCGACCCTATTCGCTTGACCCCACTCAGAGATTGCAGCCAGGTCCTGATTAAGTGTGTCATTCATATTCTGCCTTTTGCCCCCAATCTCAACAAGGCTTGGCCTATGATCGAAGGAATATGAATGACAAATGTTGCTGTCATCTGCAAAAGAGTAGATAGGATTTGAAGTATGACTAAGAAGGTCATTAAGAAATATAAGAAATAGCGTAGGAGAAAGGACAGAACCTTGCGGTACCCCTGAATTCAGATGAAACTCGTTTGATGCAATCCCATCTATAACAACACGTATAGTGCGATCACTGAGGAAACTCGATATAAATCGAGAGAAATCATTACCGACACCAAAAGCAATAAGCTTTGACACAAGCGCACCATGCCACACTCGATCAAACGCCTTGGAAATATCCAGAGCAACCACTTTGCATTCACCAAAGCGGTGAATGGACCGACTCCAACGTTCTGAAAGAAACGCTAACAGGTCTCCTGTAGATCGGCTACCACGAAAACCATACTGTCTGTCACTGAGAAGTGAATTCGTCTCCAGAGAGCGAAGAGCAAATTGCGATTGGGCGGTAATTGTCAGGGTTAGTAGCGTCACCCTTCTTGGGGATTGGCTGAACATTGGCCACCTTCCAGCAAGAGGGAAAGATTCCCGCACGGTACGAAGAGCTGAAAAGGTTGGCCAACGGACGAGCTAACGTCGAACAGCACTGTTTCAATACCAGTGCTGATATGCCATCCGGCCCCGGTGACTTGTTTACGTTAAGATCCGAAAGAACCCTTTTGACTGCGCGTGATCGGAAAAATATCTTGGGCATAGTACATGATACTCTTCCGACCACGGGCAGTGATTGATTGCTTTCCGGCAAGAACGAATTACTTGCAAACAGTTCAGCCAAGAGGTTAGCTTTATCAATCGGGTCAGTAAATATTTGGTCGTCCTTTAAAAGCGCTGGGATAGAAGAACTAGCACTGTCCCTAACTCTTTTAACGAAGGACCAAAAGGTCTTACTGCCCCGAGGAGCAGCAAGGACCTTAGCACGAAGACGCTGTTCGTGTAGAAATTTTTCCCGTCTAAGTACTTTGGCACACTCAGATCTTGCCTTCTTTCGTAGGTGATCAGTAGTTGCGTTTTTATTCAAACGCCAACTACTAAACGCCTCCTCTCTGGATCTGACTGCATTTTTGCACGTCTGGTTAAACCAACACTTAAGTTTTGGTTTAACCGAAATTTGCTTCGAGGGAATAAAAAGTTTCATTCCAAGCAAAATTACATTTACGACCATTTTTGCTGCGGCATAAACATTATTGTCAAGGAAACAAAGTTTCCAGTTGAAATGCCGGTAAAATTCGTTAAGCTCGGCCCAACGAGCCTTTTCATAAATAAAAATCGAGCGTTTCGGGGCTGTTTTCGAAACGCTATGAAGTGGCACCCATCATGTTTGGGGTATTTAGAAAACTTGTTTCAACATTCACATGGACAGACAAACTGACAGACGGAAAAATGGGCATCGTTAAATTAACTCCGCTATTTATAGCGATCCAGAATATATAATCAAAATAATTTTGTGGGAATACAAAAAATTTTAATTTAAAAGATTTCGTTTGTCGTGATTAATTCCCAATTTTAATTCTTGATAAGTTTTGTTATGCTTTCCGTTAAGTATGCATAGATTTGTTGAATTCGTGGCTTTTAAGGGCAAGGAAAGCGAACAGAATTTTTGATAGTAGACACTGAAATTTATTGTTTAAAGGAAAAGCTATTCATATGCGCATTAATCATAAAAATTTTAATATATCGATATCCAGCAAACTCTTTGGAATATACTACAGTACAACATTGTTTAACGCAACCAATAGAATAGGCTGTTGCGTTAACTCAGCTAGTTGGGTTAATCAAGTCAAACATTTCTTTGCGTTATTTCGATTAAGATATCATATAAAACCAAATAAAAGTTTTTTTAATAAGCACATGTTAGCTTTAAAAAAAAATTCATTTATTATCGAATGTTGATATCGAAGCTACCCTGCAATTCAGTCAACATTATGCGCACGTACGTTGGTAGTTTTAAATTCATTCATACAAAAACTAAAGCAAAAACAAACTTAAGGAAAAAAAACAAATCTTTGTTTGTAAAGTGGCATTAATTGAATATTAAAAATTTTTGTTTTGCGATTATCGAGGAGTTGCGTTTATCGAGGTTACACTGTATTACTTTTTCTACTTTTTTATTTCTACTTGTATCAATAATTCGTTCTCTTAAGGAGGATATTTTTTACTAATAATAATTTAGTTAACCATTTCACTCTATCATTTTGTGTGGCATTGAGAATATAAACTTTATCCTTAAGACTCTCAGAAGTTCTTACCTAAGTTTAAATATTTAAAATTTATGTTGTTGTTTTTGTGGTTCTAAGAATTAGTGTGATATTCCGTGATTCCGCGTGTATGTTCCAGAGTGAGTTTCAATTACATAAATTACTTTACTTTATGTCTGAAGACCTAACATTACTTGTTTTATTATTTTTATCATCTTCTGCAGAATATTTGTGTAGGAAAATAAGAACAACAAAAAAGAGAAAAACAAATAGTACTTGCAGTAAGTACTTGTTGTATGACTGTTGTAAAGTTGACATTTAACACAGAACTTTATGACATTCATACTGTATTTACAATCATCTTTAGATTTACTTTATCACATTTATGAACTTTAACGTTTTACAACTCTAGAGATCTTAATGAGAATTTTTTTCGTACCAGACGTAAAAAAAATGTTCTCATGCACACAAGACTCAAACAAAAACAACAGTTAAAAAATCTAAAAACAAACGTGTTTATTAGTGTACAACAACATCAAATAAATAAATAAAAAGTGTACAAACTTTGTGGAAAAAAGTAGCGCCAACACTGAAATACAGAAAAAAGTAAAAAAGTCACATAAATGTTAAATAATTTATAAGGAGTTAGAGAAGGAGTCCCAGTTTAATGAAAAAAATGATAAAGTTGAGTTATAAGGGCCGAAAGTATCCCTTAAAAATAACTACAGTTCTTTTCGCTTTTACAGATTTAAGCCAATTATTATTTGTTCTAAGGTCCATTCCGCTTGTAGTATATTTTCGTTTAAAAGCCACATTTTCTTAGAATGCGTATATAATTTTTAAAGCAAAAATGTTCGCTTATAGTCCATGTGTTTATTTACCTTTCTGGCAACTTTTATAAATGTCAAATTTCGCAATTTATATTTCATAACATGGTGTCTTCATCTGACAATTTTTTGTAACAATATCCGTCAAACTTCATACAAAAAAAAACTCTGATAAAAATATAAAAATATTTGAGTTTTTTATATAGACTTTGACATTTGGTATATGTCAGGTTAAGACCCCATGTAAATAAATATTTTTAATATTTTGTAAAATCTGATTGCATATGGAATTCAAAACCTAAAAACCTAAATGATTCAAATAACCTTGATATTTCAAAATAATAGATTTACTTTGAATAAAACAGTACTTTTCAGTTATGTGCACAGCGGCAACAGGCATTTAAGGCTTTTATGTACCCCAGCTTTGCACAATTATAGACAAATAAAACAATTTTCATAAAATTTGTTTAAAATAATTCTTTTATCGCCCATTTTCTGCGTCGTCGCCATAACTAAAAAGAAAATTTAATCTTGGGGTTTGTGATGAAACATTGATCGCTATGATTTTTTTTATTATGTGTATAAAATTCGTATTAAAATCGCTTATACTTTCCCCGGTCGAAGAGAATGTGTGGTGCAAGCAAATCAAAAACTTTAAACACGTTTATTGCGGAATGAATTTTTTCGAGTTATGACGACGTTACAGTAAATGAGGGATGTAAACATCAATTTTACTTTGAACTATAAAAAACTGCACAAAATTAACCTCCAAACCGACATACATTTTCTAAATTTCAATTAAACTTGGGATCTATACATGCACTTGCAATGCCATTTATATAATTTTAATTTATCATATTGATGAAATTGAGCAAGGATTTTCTCCGTTAGATTTTGTGGTGTTGAAATTCAGCCTAATCGGTATAAAAATAGCTCCGATTTGGCCAAAAACCCACGACTACCTCCAATTTTACCCATAAAGGCCTTATGGGTTTTTTTATATATCTGGAGAATGACAAGGGCACCGTTTTCTAACTAAGGTACAAGTAGCGTTTAAAAAGCTGCAGTTGAGATAGTAAAAGTCAGAAGATTATGCTGCAACTTCGACATCTTCATTTGTCATTGGACAAAAAAAAAACTGTTGCCTTTACTTCTGATTCATTAAATGAAAACAGTCGTAGTGAAGGCAAAAGCAAAACACGAAAAGTTGAAAACAACAAAGAACATCGGCACTCGACATGTTCGGAAGTGTTTCGTTTGACAGACTGAAACTTTTAATAAATACCGAAGTTAACGAAGATGGGACGTTGTGTTTTTTTCCGCAATTTTTTTTTAATACATGTGTACATAAATACATACGTTTTATTTACTCTCAAAAAATTAAAAAGATTGTTAAGCATTAAAATAAATACATATGTATGTATTTATGTACACATGTAGGTATTATTAAAAAAAAAAAAAAATCGGAAAAAACACAACGTCCCATCTTCGGTAACTACGGGATTTTTTAAAAGTTTCAGTGTGTCAAACCAAACACTTTCGAACATGTCGACTGCCGATGTTCTTTGGTGTGTACAACTCTTTGTTTTTTGCTTTTGCCTTCACTACGACTGTTTTCATTTAATGAATCAGAAGTAAAGGCAACAGTTTTTTTTTGTCCAATGACAAATGAAGATGTCGAAGTTGCAGCACAATCGTATGACTTTTACTATCTCAACTGCAGCTTTTTAAACGCTGCTCCTTATAAAATATTGGATTTTTACAAAATTGTCGAAAGTAGTTTTCAATTGAACAAAAAATTATGTATTTATACAAAAGTACTTTTTCATTAATAATATTCTTTTGAAAATTTCTAAATTCTAACAAAAAAAAAAACTTAGTTTACCAGTACATTGTTGTTTTATGAAAAAAGTAATTTTATACATAAAGTACTTTTTACAGAAAAATCTTTATTAAGATATCCATCCCCATTTATGAAATGTACTTTTATAAGAAAATTTAAACCATTTTTTTTAATCCTCATTTTTATTTTTTTCTTCTCATAATTATGTTGAGGTCTGTTTAATTTGTCTATGTGACTTTGCATTTTAATAATAGTCCTTCTTCGTATAATATAAATATATGTATATACATATAAAAGTATGTACATACTGGTATACATACATATATAATTTTTTTAAGGCATTTAAGTTTGAGAATTATGTTTTTTTCTTACTTGGCCTTGAGGTCATAAAAACTAATTACAATTTTCCACGTTCTTTTTCACTGTATTTCTTTCTCTTGCATTAATTCTGGCTGCCAACAGATGTTAAATCTTGTAAAAAGTAAAAGAAAATTAAACCTTTGAACCCCTGGTTAGATTATAACTTTAAGTATAATTCCAAACCAACAATATGCTTGGAAATTTTAAGAAAATTCAAAAGATTTAAATTATTCAAGACAAACTTCAAATCAGTTTAATTAAGTTCAAGGAAAACATTTTTCCTCAAGGTAGCCACATTGTATTAATATACTTTACGAATAATTGAACCAAAGCCGCGATTAATTTTGTAAAAGACAAATTTTGCAAAATCTATTTTGTTGTTGCAAATTACCGTTAACCCAGAATTTCGAACTATATCGTGGAAGAACGTGGTCAGTCACTTATAAAATTATACAAACGAAATTTTTCTGAAACATAGAATAACATTTTAAAAGCCACTCAATGATGCTTAGCTTTGTGGAAAAACGTTTCAATAGACTTCGCGATATTGGATATGAAACGTTTTCCAACCCCCATATTCATAAAAAACATTTCAGGTTTATAAAAGATTGAGGGAACGAATTTTCTATGAAAATTTGCATAAAAGTTTTATTATAATTATTTTTTATAACCTCAAAAATTAAAAATCTTGCCTTTCAAAAACGTTTATTTTTTTCTTTTTGCTGTCCTGCAAAATAATTATTTTGTCATTTGCAACGTTATTCGCGGCTTTGCTTCAATTGTATTAAGAAATCATGACGTTTCCAAGGCCCTTAAGAATATAAAATTTTTAGTATAATTAATGAAGCACACCTTCAGATTTCCTTAATGTTATAAACTAATTTACTCCTCTACCCTCTAATAAACCAAAAATATGTGCGAAACATCATTGAAACAAAAGACAAACTGATTTAAGAAATCTATTATTGTCATTTCCATTTATCATACAACTCACAAAATGTCAAAAAATTTGTTGGGTTAATTTCCGCTTTGCTCTGCATTCATATTTCTTATTCACCACAATTCATTTAAACGTGTCGTGTATTTGGTTCCGGTTTTAAAAAAAATTTCAAAGTAAAACAGAAAAAATCCAAGCAAAAGTTATGAAAAAAGAAAAAACGTTGACTAACTGCCGTTAGAAAGATGAGTAAAGTTAAACACATAATTTTCAAAGATTTTAATGACACTTTGCTGTGTTTTTCGACACTTTGGGGAAATAATAAGACCAGAAGACAAAGAAAAATAACATTAAAGGAATAAAAAACAAAAAGAAAATACCTTGACATTGCTTCATTAGTATAAGTTAGAGAGTGAAAAACACATCATCACTTTACACACACACCTACAACTTTTTCAAAATAGAAACTAAAAAGAGTCATTTAGTTAAACATGTACAAGAGCATTAACTCATACATAAACATTTATGCACATTAGTGCAGAATATATTAAAAAATGGCAACATCTTTAATTTAAGCAACTTTATGCGTTTTTTCTTTTTCTTCTTGGTTTTTTTTTTTTGTCCTCCTCATTGTCTTGATTTTCTTTTTAATTTTTCATTTGTTTTCCCATTCTTTTTTTGTGCTTTATAACGTTTCAAAAGAAATAATGTTTTAGAATTGCCATTTACTTTCTTTTTTATTATTAAATAAAATAAGTTTATTTTTTGTATTTATTTAACCAAGTATTCCCTTTGTTTTGTGTTTTTCCCTCTCCTCCTTTCTTAAGATCAGAACTTTAATTAAGTTATTTCCTTAATTTTTTTTGATAGCAAACTTAAAAAGCACCGCTCCTAAATAGACAATTTTGTGTTTCTAAATTGATACGGAAACGAAAAAAATAAATGGTAAAAAAACTTTTAAACAAAAAAATTCCTCTTTCACGATAAAAAGTGAATTTTAAACGGAAATTGGACTGAGTTGCAAAACATCATAATATCTTCTTTGCAGTCAAAGTCTAATATATATTTTTGACAGCTTTTAAGATGCATAGTTTGCTTATTATTTACGCATCGGTTACTTTTTTGGTGCAGTTTGTGGTAGACTAAATTTAACAGTTGCCAACTTTTTTAAATATCGCAAACAAATCGCTTTATCGCCAAACATCTGCTTGTCCTGAGGTGCATTGCTTTGGCCTTTATTTTTCTGCCGACCAGTATAATATTTATTTTCACTCACAATGAAGTTTTTAATACTTTTGGGGGAGGGGGTACAATCAAGCCTTAGACCGGCACACCCCACGCCCTCCCTAGACATTATAACTAAATATGAATAATGTACATTTAAATTAAGAACATCCCTTGTTCTTCTTATTCCATAATTTTTTTTTTACAATTCACCAATACCAATATAAAACACTAAACTAAAGTTTGAAGAAAAAATAGCGGATCGAATATGAATGCGTGCGAACTTCGCGAAGTAGAGATTAATGGAATATGCGATTAGCTAATGCCAGATAAATAAAACCTAACGAAAAGTTTCCTTAAGTTCAAAATGGTATTACACATACGATTTACATACATGTATTCGCAAACTTGATTAAGCCTTAACAAAATTTGACAACCAGCACAACAGATTGTTCTCAGAATTGCCGTCAGTTTGTTTGCACCAATTTGCTGCAAACAAATTTATTTCAAATAATGCACTCCTGTGATTGATGAGTATTTAGTTAAAGACAACTTCTTTATTGTTTCCCAATTTAGTACAACAAAAATTTTCAAGATTTGAAGCATTTCGACAATCGAAAAACTATGTTTACGCTTACAGCTCTGTAAATTTATTGATGATACATATTTTGTGATTTGCTTTTAATGTTGCTTGAAAATGTTATTCCCTATAATTTAAGGATACATCTTAATACACCTTTTTAATTTGATTCCAACAAATTATCATTAATTAAACCACTTGAAGCTTAAAGAATTTACTCTTTTACATTTTTGGTAAAGGAGGGAAATTTCATTAAATTCCTTTTTATGTCAATGTATTATGTATTTTCTTGCATTTACATAAATTGTTAATGTAGGATTTGTTGTTGCTATGGTTGCTGCTCTCAATGCAGTTGTTGTTGTGGCAACAGTAGCGACGACGGCTTCAGCAGTAGCACTTTTCATTCGTAGAAGTGTTTGCAAGAGAATTTTGTAAGTGTTTTACTGTAATGTTGAAGTGTCATTGCATGTAGTTGTCATTTGTTATTGTTCTTGTATCAAATTTAATTTCTTCTCATCAACTAGAATGTATTTTTTTATACTTTTTCTTTTTTTGTTCTTGTACTTTATTATTTGTACGATGGGTATATTGTTGTTGTAGTAGTTGTTGAAACGGTTGTTGCCTCTTTCTTCAACTCATTTAGCATCCTTTTTAAGAAAAGGACTTCGGGTGTCTCACAGTTTGTTTTTATTTAAGTCCTCTTTGTTTCGTTTGAGTGGTTAAAAAATGTTCATGAATGTACGTACGGGGAAGGGGATTACCTTGCTTCTGTTACCGTTGAAACATTTGTTGTATTATAAATAACGGTCATTATTCAAAATGTCAATGTCATCTTACTTTGTGTGTGTGTTTTTTTTTTTTTTTTTGTTACCTTTTTTCTATCTCTCTCCTCTTTATTTTAATTCCTGAAGACAGAGTAACGTTTTCAATGGGGCACTTAAGTACTTACACTTTTATTTTTTTCTTGTTGTTTCTGTTGATACTGATGTTGTTGTTAATGCTTAGGTTGGCAATTTAAAACAAATGCCAAGAGTTAATAAATTAAATATTTAATATAAATATAATATGAGATGAGATGGTAATTTAAATTACGTTTTTGTCAAAATATCTTGAGTTTTCTAATAAATTAATGTTATTAAAATAATACCTGACAGTTGTGGTCATTATCCCTCTATTACAAGTGAAATCAGAAATTTAGCAAGAGAATTTGTGTTAATCCCTGTAAGTAGGCAACCAATTATAATACTTTGATAGCATCAATCATACGCTTAGAGTAGTGCTACATGGACATATTTTCTGTTGAATATTTTATATATATTTCTTTTTAGTTAGGCTTGAATTCAATAAATTTAATTTTCATTAAATTATTTTTACTGAAGGAAGGAATTTTACAACTTGGAATTTTTATTAAAATTTATTGATAATTTTCTTGGCTGAGCTGGGGCTCGAAAATGGATTGCATTTACATGTTTCAAGAATCACCACATTCCTTCATCAGAATTCTTTGTGTTCTACCCTCTGCACCACTGTGGAGAGATTGCTTATAATTTTACCTTTTCATTTGTTTGGCAATTTTACGTTCAATTTAACAGCTGATTACAAGTTAAGTGAGAAAATTTTTGGATTGTCTTTATAAATTGTTTTCTTGATGACATATTGAAAGTAAAAAATGAGTGCAGCCTACATCAAAGCTTTTAATTTATGAAAATTTTGACAAACAGTATATTTAAAAGACAATCATGAAAAACTTGATCGTGTAAGGAAAAAAAATTCAAAATTAAAAAATAATAATAGAGTTTTTAAGAAATGGAAGAAAATTAACAAAAAATGGCAAAAGAAAGCAAAAATGTAATAAGTCTTACACAACTACGTCTTTAACTAGGTAAATTTAAGTAATTTCTTTGCAGATCTGTTCTATTTCAACGTTAAGCTTATGTTTTCTACATAAAAGTGTTCATTAATTTTCTTAATAGAAAAAAACCTTGAGTTGCTGCTCGTTTTGCATACAAGATAAAACGGTGTCATCTGAATATTTGATCTTCTAAATGAATTGTTTTGTATAAATGATGAAACAAGATAATACGAGTATAAATTAATTTAACTTAATACACTTTAATACACAAGAACTCTAACACACATAAACAATATAAGAAATACACTATAATTTGATTGCATTTATAAACAAAACACGCACACGAGCACAATACAAGCTACATATGTATGTATGTTTGTATATGTAGTAGTAAAGTTTGTATGTGGAACAAGGATATTTTTGCTTGTGAGTTATGTATGTGTGTATTTTCATGTACACATCAAAATCAAGCTGTGAATGTTCTGCTAGCAGCAATTGTTTTTCTGTAGTTTTGTGTATTTTGTATAATAAAATGTAAAAATACTTAAGATAAAAAGTATTAAAGCATAACATTTTCGAAAAAAAACAAATGCAAAAAAGTAGAAACAAACAAAAAACATCATACACACAAATAAAAATGCAAGTGTTACTACATGATTTACAATCTACAATAATTATGCTCAAGTGAGTACAAACAAAAATTTATCACAACAAGACCAATGTTATTTTCCCCTTCCGCCTTTTCCTCATCAGTATTTATAATTTTTTTGTTATTGTCATTGAAATGCTATAATGAATCACAGAGCAGTATCCACACATTATACGTATGAGATTGAAAAATCCTCATTATTCCCATCATCTTAAACATGTGCTGTTTAACAAAATGTGTTTCATTTCTTCACATTTTCCAAACAGATAAAAATATATCCAAAAAGCACTTTCGTTTAACAATCATTATGATGTCAAGAGGTAGGGGGAAAATAAATGCCAAATACTGATTGGAAGGGGATTAAAGAAAGAGCAACATGAATTATCGAAGTCTTAAAATGTGTTGCTTCTAATCGGATGCAATTGAATAAACTCTAAAACTCAAAAGCAGAGTACATTACGTTTCGAAAGTCTTATTTTTGATACATAAAAACAAGAATTTTTAAAATCCCAAATAAAAAAAACAAAAATTATCAAACCTAAAATAAAGAAAAACAACAACAAGGATATTGTTAAGTACCCAGTTGGCAATGTCGTGCAAGAATCATTGATGATTCGTGCACGACAATGTTAATTCCTGCACGACACGTAAGGGACAACTAATGCAAATCGTCGACGATTTTTTCGAACAAGTGTCGCGTAAATCGTGCACGACACAAAGAAAGACAATGTCGCTCAGCCTGTCGTACATACACGAATGTGTACACACACGAATGTGTGCAAGACAATATCTCCTAACTTGTCGTTGATGACCACATACACGGCATTGTCGTCCATATTGTCGTTGATGACCACATGCACGACATTGTCGTCCATATTGTCGTTGATGACCACATACACGACATTGTCGTCCACATTATCGTTGATGACTATATAGACGGTAATACATTCTACTTTATCGTCAACGACTGCGTATAAGACAATGTCGATTAAGTTACAAGAGTAACAGCTTACACGACAATGTCGCCCATAAACCTAAAGGAATAAATAAAAATATACAATAGCACATACATATTTTTAAAAGCATACCTTAGTCTTTGAGTTCTCAGACTTGACTGACTGATTCTCTTCGCTTTGGTTGTTTTTTATTATTATGTATCGTTATTTTACAGTTATTTTTATTTTTTATTGGGAATAAATTATTTTTGTTTGTTTAGAAGACAGCTTACAAGACAATGTCGCTCATGTTGTCGTGCATACACTTCAATGCAAGACAGCTTACAAGACATTGTCGCTCATACTGTCGTGCATAGTTGTTGATAGAGGATACCTTACAAGACAATGTCTGTCATGTTGTCGTGGATAAGCTTTGATAAAGGACAACTTACTAGACAATGTCGTTCATATTGTCGTGTTTAGTAGTTTATAGAGGACACCTTACAAGACAATGTCGGTCATGTTGTCGTGGATACATTCGGATAAGGGACAGCTTACAAGACAATGTCCGTCATGTTGTCTTTGTTACACTTTGATGAAGGACAGCATGAAAGACAATGTCGGTCATGTCGTCGTTTATAAACTTCTGTAAAAGACAATGCACTAGACAATGTCGAGTATTTTGTCGTGCACGACATTTTCCTTGAAATCGTCTTCCAGAAATCCAAATTGATAGAGGACATTTCGTGCATAAATCGTTGACGACAGTGTCGTCGACGGCAGTTTGGCCAACAGGGTACTTACATTTGATGATTATTACTACTTACAAATTCTCTCTCACACACACAGCTATGGATACAATATCCCTTGTACAGTCTTGTTTTTATTGTATGATAAGAACTTTTTAAAATTTACACGCACTCATTTTGCCATACGAACACCTACAAACTCTTCTTTTGAATTCTATAAAAGACTAACCCTGCAAGTATTTAAAAGAGTTTTTAAAAAATGCAGATGACAGCTTGATGAAGATTTTTCACATCTCAGGTTTCATGCTATGAAAGTTTGCTTTCAGTAAGTCTGTGTTTATTGGTGAGATGGTAGAAAACATGAGATTCTTCACTCCCCTCTCACCAAAAAACTCAGACAAACTGAAAGAAAAGTTTTATAGTGCGAACACAGACCATTTAACAATATAAAATACATATCGTACACCAAATCATAAAAAGGCACAGCTTAAAATTTATAGAAATCGCTTTTTTCATAAACTAGTTCTCAAACCAGGTCTAAAGCGACTACGAACATTTCGTTTACAACACCGCCTTCTTTAACATTTGTGGAACTGAATTTGATTGAAAAATTGCAACCATGTTTTTGAAGCCAGTTTTCTTGAATTTAAAAACGTACAAAAAGTATCATACGCATCTACGCATGGTGTGGACCTTCAGCTTAACAATTTTCAGCAGAACAAGTCGATCTACATGGAAGCGAACGCTAACGTAATAGTTTTCATACAAATTTACGATCCACTAAGAAATATTTTTTGCGATCACAAAAATGTCAAAATCAGAAATTTTTCTTTTCAAAGCAACACTAAATATTTTTTTTAATTTAATTTTAAAACGACGTTTAATAAATTAAAAGTATAATGGCCCTTTTTTTATTACACGATTAACTTTTTTCCCAAAAAAAAACTGCACATTAAAGAAATTTGGTTTTCTTAATGTCTGATTTGCTTCTATTCTGTCGCAAAGCTAACCAGCACTCATCTGCCGATTATTTATTTTCCTTTTATTTGCCGTACAGATAAATTCAATCAGCTGACTCCCAACTTTTACATGTATTTTGAGAGAGCTTAAAACCATGTTTTTTGCCGGTTTATTGAGAAACCAAAAATTGTTAACAGACAGTTTATCGGTCTAATAAATTTATGTTGACATTAAGTAACAGGCAGTTTGACGGTAAATTGAGAAAATGGCCATAAGTGTATTAAAAAAATGTGTCATGATTTTTATTGGTTATCATTTTTAAAAAATTAAGGGAAATATTGTATTTTTATAAAAATAAAAACCAAAATTAAAAAAACATACAAAAACAGGTCAAAAATAAATATTGAACATTAAGGAAAATATTTATCACTAAAAAGGCACACTTTCGATACTTCTGCTCTTACACTTTTAGTCATGTCTGGAAATGTCTTCTTAGTGTCGTCCGAAGGAGTTTTATTCACTAACTTGGAATATTAGAGGCCTTATTCACAACAAGTATTTCGTGTAAATAACCGTCTTATAAGAAAATTTTTATGTGAAAATTTGTTCAATAAACCTCTTATAAAACTGAAATATTTTTTATGAATCAGGGGGTAGATAGAACAATAATAGTTTGATGATGTGTGTTGAACATTCAAATTGTATGGCTTCGCATCTACCGAACTTTGGAATGCCTGCAGGGTCTTCTAACATATAAAATCTCTTTTATGGTTAGTGCCTGTTGAAGTAAGGTTAAGTGCATCTGTAAGTGTTTGAAAGACGTTTTCTGGTTAAATATCTATTTGGGACTTGTTACACAAACAAACGTTAAAGTGTTTTTTCTTCTTATTTTATCGTCTTTTGGCAAAATAATGCTAACACCCATAAAAATTGATTAGTTGTTTTGTAGCTGCTTCATTGTTGTTGTTGTTTGATTTAATGATAATTCCAAAAATGTTAAGTTTATGTTAGTGCTGTTGTTGCTGTTATTACTTCAAATATTGTCGTTGTACATTAAGCAGTAATTTTCTTCTAGTACATACTTATTTTCAAGCTTTTGGTTATAATGTCAATGTTGCCAAATATATTTTCAAAAGATTGTTCCATCTTATGCGACTGGAAATTTATTCAATAATGGAAATCTCTGCTATTTAAACTTTTTCTCCGATTAAAAAAAGTATTAATAACGAATTCCTGAAATGAGAAATGCTCTTTTTTAAATTAAGATCTTAAAATACATTCAATTTAAACCCCTGCTGGTCCATTTTGCTACAATTACATATGTTTTACTTAAGCCTTTCGCTACAAGTTTTTACTGTAATCCAATTTTTTGGATTTTTATTATAATTGGCCCCAACAACAACAATCAATGCTCACTCTTGAAAAAAATTTCCCCTAAATGTGTTTTTGGACTGTATCCATATTTTTTTATTATTCATTATTATTATTATTATTATCCATCCCATAAAGTAGATACATATATTTTGGCTCATTGAGACATGTCTGTCCATCTGTTTGTCTGCTGAAAACACGCTCACTTTCGAAAAACTCAAAAGAAATGAACAAACTTGATGTCAAATTGCTTCTAGTTATCCAGATCAGTTTTAAATTGAAATCCAGCAAACTCGATTCAGTAGGATCAGAGCTATGAAACAAAATGTGGAACCACCACCCTAAAAAATTTGTTATAAAAACTAACATAAATGGTGGAATAATGCACGGAATGGTATATGATTTTGCAAAAATTATTTTTAATCGACTGGAAATTACACTGTTAAATTTGGTAAGGAATGGTCCATAATTTACCCTAGGCCCCATATAAACCCTACTCTCGAAAAACAGTTTAGTTTGCCTAAAACCGTAACAACTAATGCAATCATAATAATTTGGTACGTCACAGTGTTATAAGACTAGAAATCACACTAATAAATTTCGTGATAATCGGTTCATAATTTGCAATATGCCCCATAAAAAATCCACTCAGCAGCATCTAAAGGAAAATGATTTTATTTTTATTGGGTTTATATTATTTAAAACCATGCGTTTGTATCCATATGGATACATACAATGTTTTGAAAATCTGCACAGCTTTTTTCCTGTTTAAAACAAAAAACTATTGATGCAAAAAGTTAAAATAAACCTTTTTTTAAAACATGGTCATTTATAAATATGTTATTTGTAAAATTTTTTCCAAAAAAAAAATATGTATATTAAAAAACGTTTTTATTAAATGCTGTATTTTTACCAATTTTGTAAAAATCCAACAGTTTTTCATTAAAAATTATTCGAATTATCTTAAAAAACAATAAATTGTCGATATCTATTCTTTGAATGGAGATTGTCAGATGCCTCTAAAGTTGAGTGAATCCATATAGAAACAATATAGCGAAAGGGTTAACACAACCAATTCACACATGTGGCAACACAAAATTCAATTACAAACTTTCATTAACTCCCGCAAAGTATGCAGTTAATTTTACAACCATCGCAAATCTTTAACACTTGAACTTCTGTATTGATATCGAGAGGGAATATTTTGTTGGGTAAGTTTGGAAAATTTTCTTATTATTAAAGTGTTATTACAAGCACACAGTTAAGCTTCAAAATGATGCCTTTATACGTATGTATTTATACTTATATATTTTAGTATGTACATAAGTATTATTTATTACCATCGTTATTTGTTTGCATTACGGTAATTCTCTGTTCTATTTTGAATTTCGTGTGTTTAATCAAAAAAAAAAAAACTCAAAGTATCTAAACAATATTTATTGAAGACAAAAAAGCAATCAATCATATTTTTACTGATAACTACTTAACAAAAGATGGCAAAATCCATAAGATACAATATTAATAATGTATTTCTGTTCATCTGTCTGTCCTACTGTCTGGTTGTCTGCCTAGCAGTATGTCCTTTTGTCTGTCTATCTGACTTTGTAGGCCTATCAACAACGAATGAGCTTGAACGATTCATTTATATTTCTGTTGTTTTTTGCTGTTGCTGTAATTTGTTTGTTGTAACAACTTGACATGGAAAGAAAGAAATCATTTATTTTTTGTCCTCTTAATATCTACAACGTGTGCTTGATATATAAATTTGTAGTTGCTGTTGATTTTCTAAAACTGTTGTTGGGGTCAGCGTCATCATCAAACTCCTTATTTTCGTTGTCATCATTTTTAGTGTTTTGCTTTTCAGCTGTTTCCCAAACTATACTGTCCTCTGCGTATTTGAATGATTAAATGTGTAGCTGCGTATCAATTCCCTCAAGGTATTTATTCATTCAATTGGATTAAATTTGATATCTTCTATAAATTTATTATAAGCTTGCTTAGAATTTCTTTGGTTGATTCCGAGATGGTTGACGTGAATTTTCTTCCGCAGACGTATAAATTTCATGTTGAAGGAAATAAAAAGGAATTTTCTCGTATTTTCTTTTTAATGTTCAAATGCACAAATCCCCTTCTTAAAAGAAGATAAGATAGAATACTATAATTAGAAAAATGAAAAAGTAATAACACTGTAAGTAATATTTTACCTTTTAAAACAACGCAAAAAAAGATATAAACTTGATTTTGGATCGTAGAACCCAGCGGCATACTCCGTTAGAAATCTTTAAATCATGTCAGAGATTGTATTCTTTCTTTCTGCAACTATATTTCTCATGAGTTCTCATATTTCTTCAGATTATAGCAAACTTTGCCATTCAATTTAAGACCAAGCGCATCGGATGTCGGTGATATGAGGGAAAACATGAATGATACGTTTTTCAAGACCTTGATATAATCTCGGAATGGGGTCGTGCGAATAGGTTTAATTTTAATGCTCGGAAGACCCGATGTTGCGTGCTTGTGCGTAAACGCGTGACAGATATCAATGTGCCACATCTGGTTATATGTGTGGTAATTTATTGGGGAACAAGAAAATGCAATGTGATGTCCGATGAAAAATCCTATATTTAAAGTGTTAAAAGAGACATTCAAGTGACTCGGTTTTTTGGTGTAAGATTCACTTCACACCATGTCCTTGCTATTTGTATCACCTGTATTCGACTGAGAATGGAGTACAACAGTCATGTGTCGGCCAGTGCTTCCAAGTCTATTTTGGAGCTTCTCATTGGTGGCTGTAGGGAATCAAATTATATTGACTGCCTTGAGCACTGTCGCAACAAGAGGTCTATTTCCCTGTTTTATCGTTACTACAATGGGATGATTCTGAAAAAATTAGACGTGATTGTGTCTTTAAATGTTTTAAACACTTCTGGGTCCGCTGTTGTTATTTATGTCTGCAAATTAATAAAAAATTACGACAATAATCGGTGAATTATTTATAATGGAGTTTGAGTGAATTTTTAGAATTTAAATTATTTTGTTTCGTGCCATGTTTAGAATTTTAAATATTTTTATTATCTGCCTGGATTAAAAATAGACATTTTCGTGTGGGAATTTACAAATCAACCACCTGTTTAACGATTTCGAACGTTAACGTTCGCATAGAAAATTATATTTAAAACAAAAACAAAATTCTAAAATTTGTTTCACATGTAATTTTCAATGCGAACGTTCGAAATTCATGAACAGGCTGCAAATTTCAAAACAAATTTAAAAATATTGTTTTTTTTCACATGTTAGTTGAGCGAACAAAGTCTTCGATGAACAGGCCATAAAAATCATTCAAATTATTAACTTTTTTTTCGTTCAGTTTTTCTATATAAAGAGGTTTCCAAAAAAAGTCATAAAGAATGTGAAATGAGTGTATATTAGTGTGTGTTAGTTTATGCACTTATGTATTTCCAAACGTTTGCGCATTTAAAACTTTTATTGTTAATTTGTTCCCATTATCTTTAGCCTGTAAGATATTTTCTTTATATAAAAATAAAAATATAAGTAGTTCTTGCTATAATTACACAACAATTACACTTGTTTAAGTAAATTAACCTTAATTTGGTGTTAAATTATAAAACAGTTTAATTGTTGTAGATTAAGACTTCTTAAAATTAAGTTTTACATGTGTACTTTTCCTTTTACTTCGAAAACAACATGTAATGCAGCAACAACTGCCACTTGTTTAAATTAAACGGCTTTTATTATGGCTTGAGTACTTTTGTACTTAAACCACTTGCAACAACTGCTGGGAGAAAAAAAATTTATTTGCAGTTAAAAACAAAAAGAGCAACAAAATATTTATGTAGCTTTTCTCACGTATCATACGAAAAAAAATTGCTTAGTTTAAATTAGAATACACGAAAATTACGCTGACACCCACTTCCACTTATTTGGGTACTTTAAAACCCTGTAGAAGAGTGTGAAAAGACAAAACTCCTTGTTAACTTTCGTCAGCAACATTGTGTACTTACACTACGCCTTAAACTAACAGCGCCACTAAAATTCATTATGGGTGTGTGTGTGTGTGTGCATTTATATGAATGCTTGTAATGAAAATTGGTAAAAGGCGCGAGATAAGTTTTTTTTATCTTACAAATATTTTATTTTGTTGTTTCTTTTGTTTTTGCCACCACTTTTAGCCCACAAAAGTGGGTGTCATGTCAAGTTCAGAAACTATCGGCTAAAGTTGCAACAACAGAGAATTCATAAAATGAAGTTTGAATAACTTTTTGCTGCAAAAAGTCAGCCTTTTCTGGTAGATACTTGTACGTATTCTTTCTAAATTCTATAAAATGTATCGTAAATGAAGTTGTTCTAAGAAATTTTAGAATTTTTTTTTGGTAAAATTTTAAATTTCTCTTTTTTTCTTTCTTTTTGTCATGACTCGTAAATATTTAAATGTTATTTAACATTTGACATGTGCTGATATTTCGTTATAAAAATTACATTACAAATCCCTTTTTAGCTTCATAGATCTGTGACACAGAAGTGTAAATGTGTTGAGTTTAAAAAACAATTGAGTAGAAAAGAGTATTATCGATTGCGTAAAATTGTAGCATTGAAGTTTTGAAACTTGTTTTTAGTTTTGATAAGAACTTTAAAATTTTCGACCTTGAATATTTTTCCAAATTAATTTCAATTACTTCTTTGCAAATTTAAGCTTTTTGAAAATATTTTCTTTTTTTTTTAATGCATTATCAGCAATTTATACTAAACTTTCAGTTAACTGCATACGCTAACAGTTTTGTTGAAATATGAAAAAGAAAAACTGAAAAAAAATCTAGAAGTAGAACATTATTAACATATCGATGTCATGTAAACTTCTCACGTTTCCAAAGCAAATACAAATTTAATTGAATACATACTAACAAACCAGGATATGTAGTGCACTTAAACACACTCGTTAAGTAGTACATGCATATACAAATAATCATACACATCTAACTAAACACATAGACAGTGCAATTATCTTTGTCTACATTTCAAAAGCCAAAGCGTGTCAAGTTAGATGAAGCAACGACAAAATATCACTCCATCATCATTCAGATACAGATGGAGCAACGAAAGCACTATATGGGCATAAAACAACGACAGCAATAACAAATAAAAGGCACGATTATAACGGCATTATCTATAACAACACAACTTACACTCCCACATGCAAATGTTTACACAGATACAACTTCCACTAGTTACGGACTAACAACACAGATACAACTCACACTGAACTTCGAACCAACCACATGCTTAATAGTCGTTTAAGGAAATTTAAACTTAAATTATCCTAATGCAAGTAAAACTGACACATAAATGCCCGCGCACACACACACACACACATTTACATAAGTAGATGTGTTTATATATTAGTGAGTAGCAACATACAGAACAAAAATAAAAAAAAAACATTAACAGTATGGCAAAATGAAACTGAAACAACAAGAATAAGAAAATGAAACGAAATTTCAAAAAGTTTCTGGTATTGTTGTTGCAATTGTTATTACTAAATCGTTTTGTGCAACAATGCACCCACCATCAAATAAAGCCATGTACAAGACAGACAGTTTTTCGAGTTGAGTTCAAAAAAACAAGATAAAAGGCACAAAATTTTTTGAGGGAAGGAGGGACGTAGATCCATCATTGGAATAAACGCCACATCAACTGCTGTCCCAAATACGAATTTATATTTTGTATATATCTACAGTGTTGAGATAAGTAATTGAAAGCTTAAGTTTTTTTTTGTAACAGATTGTACATATCGCATACTAAATCATAAACAGGCACAACTCAAACTTTATCGAAATATTTTTTTTTCATAAACCAGTGACCATATGTTCTGTAACTCTCGTGTCGAGAAACTTTTCGATGGAAATGTGTGAAATGAAACAAAAATCTTTTTTTGGCGAGTACCAGCTGTCATGTTAGGAAATTACTCGCCAACTTACAGAAAACGTGTTTCTGTAACATTTCTGTGAGAAAAGTTCTCGCTTTCAACTGTCAAATGATCTCACGTATAAAAATGGGGCGATAAAACATTTTACCACTACAAAACAAATAAAAATGCAAAATACAAAGAATAATAATAATAATATTTTGTTGTTGGATCATTTTTTATTTTTTAACTATTTTGCTTTTACATTTGTGTAAAATAAACGAATGTTTTCGAAGCTCGTTTGGAAACAAAAAACATTAAAGTCGCACTTTACATTATTTGGAATAGCTGACGGTTGTGTTTACGCCGCCATCGTTGAAAAATTTTAAATTTTAGTAAATTTTGGTCGCCGTCAACGATATGTGCTACTGGCCTTCTCAACGTCTTCAATGTCACATCGGTTTCGAGTGCAATGTTTTGACATTTATAACGTAACAACGTAATCTCTTTTGATAATTTCCGACATGAGTTACAAACACACTTTTTCTCACTTTTCGAGAAACGATGGAATATTCTGTTTCACATTTTTTCGATGCGAAAAGTTCTCGCTACAGCTACAGAACATGGGCACAACTCACAAATGAAAATTTCGCTTGCGACAACGTCTTCTTTAACTTGTCTTCTTTAAAAATTACAACCATGATTTTGACGCTAGTTTTCTGCCACTCTAAAACATTTTTTTATTTTGAGTTGTGCCTGTTAATGACTTTGTGTGCGATGTAAATATTTATCTACTAAAACTAGAATCCTCCAATTGTTTACATTAACAAGTTGGTATAACAAATAATACATTGAATAATTAAATATTTCAATAATAACAGTTTTCATTGTTTACATGAGTCTAGTATGAATCCCTAGAGAATATTTCTTAAACAAATTGCAACTGTATTGTAAAACAAGCTTAACATAAGAGATTTCCTGCAACTTTTTTTACGCATACTCATTATAAGATTATTTAAGTACAAAAAGTTAACAGCTTTGGAATCGTTTTCTAAAAATGCTTCGCGTGGAAATACATTTTACAACAATACTTGCTTTGCTTCCGAATGTCTTATATTCGCTTTAGTTTTGTAAGTCTTCTTAGAAATGATGTCCCGTTATTTGGCTGGTGTCTGAAGTTCATATTATTCGTAAAAGTTTAAAATTGGAGCGGAAGAACTAAAACAGGTAAATGATTTCCACAATTTGGATCAGTGATGAATGAGGATGGAAAATTTGACAAAGGCCTAATCGCCAGAATATCGGCGGCAGAAGTTTTGTTTTCTGATCCTAACAAAAACTTCCTGAATAATCTAGAGATGTTCACCAACACCAAACTAGCTGGGTGAATCTCTATATATACACCTCCCTCGGGTGTGTTGGGATCATCTAATTTTTGTGATACATTCATCTGGGCAAATCAGAAGTAGGTCATTCCTGGGACCCGAAATTGTCAACTTTCGGTAACAGTGCACAGAAAAAATTTTTGCAAAAAATTATTCAATAAAATAATTAATTGGTTTACATTAATTATTCAATTAATTTTTTGTTTGCTGCAATTAATTTTTTTAATTAAAACCCATAAAATTAAATGTTTGTGTATATGTGGTGTATTTTTTGTTTATGCAATTAATTTTTTAATTGACTAAATTTGTGTCACATGACTCGAAAATACAAATCCGTTAATTGATATGATCAATTCCTTTGCAGGGGCAAAATTAAAGTCGATTTTCTATTTTTTCTGTGTATGCGCAACAAAAACACAATGATTAATATCTTCAAAAAAAACGGTTAAGACAAATAAATGGCCCAAAAAAAGCACAAGGCGGACAGAATTGGCGTAAACCCCTCTACACTAATTGGTAAAAGAGGCTCGGAATACTTAAGTTAGTAAAAGTTTACTGTGCAGATATTATTTGGTTATATTCCTAAGTTTATAAAACTATAACTTACTTTATTTTCATTATTAAACAATTCTTAATAAGCCTTTTAAAATACTTCTCTAAGCTTAAGACTTATGTTTGTAAGCCTGTTGCAAGATATTTCTAAATCGTTTTGGTTTGTTGGGCTGTTTATGTTGGTGTGGCTGAGTGTGTAGGAGTATTTTGGTTAAGTTACACTGAGCCTTATTGCAAACTGATTGACATGCAATGTGACATTTGCAAATGCAGAATACTTACAAATTGTAAAAATGTTGATATCTTTTTGTATGTATGTGAATAAATACTTTAAAAATGTCTGCCAGCAAAGAAACGGTTATACAAACTTATTAACATTTAAGTGAATAGAACGAACGAAAGAAGAAATGTCGGAATGTACATTTCATTTGTATGTTGTTATTCTGTTATTGTACATCGCACACCACTACTACATGCAAACAATGTTTTGAAAACTATAAAATAATAAAAGTAGAGAAAGTATTAAAAAAACCAACAATTCATTACACAACAAATGCAAATTTGTCAAGTCGACAAACACATGCAAATATTTACGTTTAAATGTTCATTCATATTTACACTGCATTTACTAAGTTTACCAAATACTTATAAAGTTTACACAGATACATACCTTAATGTTACTGTACAACTACCCCCTACACAATCATGTGCTGGCTTTAAATGCATGAGTTCCACTCTGTATCTACATTTGAGTGTGTGTGTAGTGTGTGTATATGTGGGTATGTGTGTTCCAAATTTGAAGCACTAGAAGACACTGACTGATAATAGTAGTAATTTGAAACGATACAGATGAATGTCACACGAATGACTTATGCATGAACAAACTTCTACGAATTTAATTCTGGTTTGTTTTGAAATCGACAAAAAAAATATAGAAAACCCAAACTCCGCAAATCTAAACAAACGAACTAAATACAAATGCATATACATAGATACACACGCATACATGGATACATATGTATGAACTGGTTTTTGTTTGTATGGAAATTCATCCATACGAATTGTATGAAATGAAGGAAGCCAACCAACATAAAGGGAATTGAATTCCGTATTTCAATTCAATTTTGTTCAATCTCCCAAGAAAATTGAATGAAATAGTACCGAATAAACGCGAAAGCATTCAAATGATTGTTTTGAAGTTTGTGCTCTCCCTATCTGTGCATATTAGATTGACACTTATTTCAGGGTTAGTTTTCCTGTTTGCTTCTTTTTTATTGAAAATTTAATTAAATATGTATCTTACTATTTCGTAGTGTTCAGTTCCAGTAGAGCGAAAATGTAATTATTGTGAACTATTTTTTGTTTTTGGTAGTTAAATTTAGAAAGATTTTATTCTTTTGTGTATTTGACTTCAATTGAAAAATATACATAAAATGCTTAATTGACATTTAACTTATACAATTTACAAATATTTTGGACATTTAATTTTTGTCCCACAAAATTGGATTTATATAAAGAAAACAGTCATTTTATTATAACTTGACTATAAAAAATTCGGAATAAAAATTCTGGTAATTTGGTTCAATGAAATAAAAAAAAATGCAGAAGTAAAAAGTTTTATAGCCAAGTATTTTCTATTCATTTATAGATCTTTAACTATATCCAGCATAAAAATTGGTACAATAGATTATTAACAGTGTGATAAAGTTTAAACGTTGGTCTTATAAAAATCCCTTGTCCAAAAAACGGACCAAAATTAAAAAGCTGTAAAAATCACATGAAATAATTCAAAATTTCTTGATAAAGCATTAGGACAATGAAAGCTTTTAACTGCATGCAATTAAAAAAATATAAAATTACACTTTTTATGTGAAAGTTTTTGTTAAGGAAAGATGAAAACTTTTGAAATCACAAAAGCAAGATGTTGCAAATCATAAGGGACCAAAATTGTTAAGAATTAATTTTAAATCGGATACGGAATCGGAGCAGAAAATTATAGACATTTAGTGTATAAAAACAAAACAGGAGATTAAAAAAAATTTTAGAATGTAATAGATTATTTGTATAAAATTTTCCTGACGATGCTACACTTTGCTGTATAGAAATATTGGAACTATAAAAAAAATGTTATCTAATTTTTCATATAAAAAAGAAAAACCTCAAGCTATATAAATAATGTTTCAATTTAATAAATAAAGGTTAAATAAAATAAAATTTATATGTATAATACGTTAAACATTTTTTTTTTAAATAATTTTGTTAAAGGTAACCGTATTGAAAAAATGTTTTTCCTGGGCGTATTCGCTTACTATTTTTTCACAGCTTTAGTAATCGGTATTTGGAAATATTTTTGAAAATAATTACCTCCCTAATGCAGGCAGTAAATTTTAATATTTTTATACAAGTTTAATATATTTGCAACACAGACAGTTACACACATTCTTAAAGACACACACGCACTCTTAAATAAACTAACAAGTCATATGGAATTACAAATATTTACAGAGATAAAAAATGTTTGGGTTTGCCTAAGTGGAACCACCTTTTTATCGAAGAACTCATGTGAATATAAAATGTGTTCAGAGTTGTCGGCTTAGGGGATTTATCCCCGAATCGAGGATTTTATTTTGAAAGCGGGAATAAAAAAAGTTTGATTTGGTGTTCATTTTTATAATTTTGGTGATTTTCTTTTTATAATAATTAAATTTGTTTATACTATTTTTTATCGAAACAAAAACAATGTTTGAAATAAAACTTTTTGTTTGAAAATCTTTCGCTATATAACGAAATTTACTGTTATACAATCAGTTCGGTTTGGCAAAAAAAAGGATTTTGTATGCCCAAAAAAGTTTATTGCAACACATTTTAAAGCGTATCTCATCAAATGTTTTCTATTTCTAGTTTAAGAAGAAAATCCTATTGTATATTTGGTTTACTTTGTAATATTCTATAGAGTTCCGAGTTACAGTGAATGATTTTCTTAGGCAATGCGGCGCCAGTTTATCTTACGAACTGTATCCAAACTTTATATAGGGAAAAAATGGACTTAGAAGGATTACACTCTAAGCCGACGATATGTTTGTATTAGAATGGAAAAAACTGTTAAACTATTTGTTAAATAAATAGACTTTTTGTCGCTGCAACTTTGTCGGGTATTCTTTAAAATTGCATTTGTGTTTACATTGTGCAATTTTTATCGCATCAACTTTTAATTTAAAAAATAAATAAATATGTTTTCGTCAAATGAGAGAACGAATAAGCGAACAAAATGAATTGAAGAGTAGACTCGCATGTGTACCCATTTTAATTTCTCTCTTTCCTCTCGCCCATAAAATAAGAATCGTAGCGTCAAAACTCGCACAGTGTAACCGGGCACGTATTTAATGTTTAACATTAAAACTCAAATATAAAATATAAAAATGCCGCTAAATCACGGTCCTTTAAAGATTTCGTCAAATTGGAATTGATACTTCTCTGCAAAAAAAAAAAAGCAAAACTAAGAAATAAAATGCATTGAAATTTAAGAGGATGTCTTTTGTAAACATTTTCGGGAATGAAAAAATAACTTTTCGGGCTCAAATTTACAATTTGGGAATACAGTTTGAAAACATCCAACAGCCATTAACGTGAAGTACATGCTGTTTGTATGTAAATAATAAGTGTGTGATAATGTTCTGGCAAATAAATGCCCTGTCATTTTCACAATTTATAGAGAGAAGTGGCAATAAAACTGCTTTATTTTTAGCAACTTTAAAAAACATGACAAAAGAGATTGTAAAGTATTAACAAATCTATATGAAGACACATTCAAATACATTTACAAGTAAGAATTTTATTACTTCAATTCCTGCATTTGCTTACAAAGATCCTTCGTCTTGTCAGTATGTGCGTATGCAAGCAAAAACATATGAAAGTCATACATACATACTAACATATCCACGATAAAGGAAAGAAGAAATAACTATTTTTTATTTTATTACACATGTGCAGGACGGGAATTTAATGCATTTTTTTATGCGCATAAAACTGGCTTTACAAAAATTCAAAATATGTATTCATTAAGAAGATAATATGTGCGATTGCTTTTTGAAATAATGTCACGAACTTTTAAATAAGCAAATCTACTTTTAATCAAATCTTACTTGGAATCAAATCTCTTTCAGCCAAGTCATTATTCAGTTCTGGAAACAAGAAATAAACACCGGGGAAACAAGAAATAGAAACTCGAGGTGGTCTGCTTTCAATGGCTGCCGAACACAAAAGTCGCAGATTATTAAAAGTTTGCCAGAAGTGAACTGAACTGTCGTTTTAATTAAGAGGCAGGCAAATCAAGGAGTCACGGATTTGACATGTTTCTATTGACAGTAGGTGGATAATTCTAAAAATCTCAGCCTCGTATTTTGCTGTTGAACATAAACTTCCTTAAACATTTAAATTTATAACACTGGAAGAAAAAGAGTTTGTGTAATTTTTTTTAGTTAAAATATTCTGCAGAGAATCGGCCAATTCTCGGTTAATTTTATAGCGACCATATGCTCTGTTTTTTTTAACACTTTTAACAATTGTGTTCAACATTTTAAAGATAAAAAAAAAATTAAGAATTAGAGAATTTTTCGAGAACGCAAATTAAGCCATTTTTTGGTGTTCTATCAGAGTAGAACTTCTGGGTATTCTGAGCGAAGAACTGATCCAAATGCGTTTAATACGGTCGATAAAATGCTACGTTTAGCAATCGATAAGTTGTGAGAGAGTATTTCAGAGAACGAAACATATGATAATCTGAAAGTTTAAGGTCCGAGCAAAATGGTGGATGCAACAAAACTTCCCAGTCAAGCTCTCAGTTTCTGCCGGGTCATCAAAGATGTAAGTGATCTGGTGTTGTCATGATGGAACACAAAAACTTTTTTGTAGATTAATAAATAAAATGGCAGTTTATTTAAATTGCTAACCTTTATCTCGTTATTTGCTGAATGTAATGATTTAAATTAACCGTTTGAGTTATTCCCTTTCAATTCTACCAAACATACTGCATTACCTTTCTTAGGCCTGTTTTCACAAATAGCTAAAGGTAGGATTTTATTATTTATGTTCCATTTTTACAACTTTCCTTTAACCTACCAGGTAATTTACTTTTTAATAATGGTACACTTTTTATAAGGCGGGTTAAATTCTACTTTTAGCTATCGGTAAGTTGTGAAAGCGGGCCTTAGTGTCAATCCTGGCTTTGCCAGCATTTGCGAAGCTACACCATACTCGACCATGATCTTTTTCTTACATTTTTATCCGTTTGATTGCCCATAACCATTCGATTTATAAATGGATCGATTTCGTTCCGTTTTAGCAGTGATTCGCAAATAGAAATTTATTTATTCACTGGGAATTCATCTGGCGATAAATGCCTTGCTCCTTAACAACGTCCACGTTGCTTATGTGTCAGTCTTTCTTAATTTTTTCCATGATTTCATCGACTTTTTTATTGACTGAAACCCCTGAGCAGAGTGCATCTTATCATACAAAATATCAGATCCAATCCGAGCAAACCGTCCCGCTGCTATTTTTCGTATTACATCTTCCTCTCTATAATTTTCACAAATTTCTTCAGTAGCCTTTTCTATAATAGGAGAGCAAAATATGACGTTACGCATCTTCACGTAGATAGCTTTTCACAAACTAATGCGACTTTAATAATGTCTTCTGACAAAGTGAGGCTTTAAATGTCACCTTTCAAACCAGCTATAGTGTTGCCTAACGCACTCAGTATTACCAGAGATAATACACTTTCGAGCCATTAACCGAACGTTAGAGAAAAAAATGCATTTGCATATAATTTCACCGCCTTAACATACGAATTTGTATGTGATTGCATACATTTGTGATTCAGTTGATTGTGTAAATTTCGAAAATAAATTGTTGCGACTTAGTTACATCAAGTTAAAATATCTCCTTACAAATATTCAAATGTACCCTCTCACCCACTTATTAGCAAACTCTCCCATACACACAAACTCATTTATAACATTTTTATACTGAAATGTGTTGGTATTTGTGCTATTGCCATTTTGTTCTTTGTTTGTTTGTTTGATGGTTTATTTATTTCTGGCATACTTAAACCGGTGCATTTATTTGTATTTTCTCCCAGGTTTATTATTATATTTTTGCTTAGAACACATTGAATTGTATAAATTTCTTTTATATTCCCTGTTTAGTGAAAAATGCAATAGAACAACATGCATCTTCTAACAATACACGCGAGTACAAATATCGAACTACAAACGCATACAGACATACATTCATATTTATGAGCCTGAACATTTTTTCATACTTATAAAAGAATATCTCTTAGTTCAATAAAATGCTGTTAAAAGTAGAAATTTTTTAACAGTCAAGTTTGCTTTTTATATATTTTAAACTTTTCTTTTGTTACATTAAACTACATTGCACTTTATACTCAACTTCTTTTTTTTATAAGCCACAAAGTATTGAACTGATTATTGTTACATGCACTTCTTTCTCTCTCTATTCTTCTCAGGATGTTTAGTATTTTTTTCTGATATCTTAATGTATGTATGTACTCACACATCTACACATTTTATTTTATGCTGGCATTTTGTTTGTTTGCTGTGCGTTACGAGTTCAATTTAAAAAAAACGAAAGAATGACTTCTAAATAGGGTTTTGGTTATCTCTAACTATTTTTATAACCAGAAATCGAAAATAAACACCAATTTCCCGGAATTCCAGAATTACCGCCGAAAATTCAATTTGCCATTTTTAAAAACAAATAAAATTTTAGTTTTCAAATTTCATTCTCAAAAATCATCCAAATAAGCCTTAAACCAGAACATATTGCTCATTTGCTGCAAAGGTGTCATGGATTTGTTCGCAACACTTAGAAAATACCGTTCGTAACTATTTTTAAGAATGAACCGAATATTATATAATGTTGTGTTCTTCGTTAAAAAAACAGAACAATTGTAGTGATACTGAAGACAAACATTATATTTTAATGTTCTATAATGTTTCTATTTTACATTGATAGAGAAATGAACAAACAAAACAGTTTTAGCAACGACCGCTTCACGAACAGCTTGTGTGTGTATTGTGTATATGTTTTGTTTATGTAAAATTTTTTTCTGGCTTTATGTTTCTTTTTCGTATGTGTATTTTGTTTTTATAAAAAATGTTTGGTTTTTTTTACCAGCCAAAAGGAACGAACATTAATGAGCCGAACCGAACACAATGGATTTGCAAAAAAAACCGAACGGAATTATATGTTCTCATCTTCTGTTGTGTTTGATAAAAACAGTATTATTTTTGTGTTCGAAAGATGACCAACAGGGAAACGTTATTTTTTAATGATTTTATACACAAACACTATTAGCGTTTGTGTTTTCCACAAATCTACCGAACCGAACACTAAGGAACGATATTTAGTGTTTATTTTCGAACACTGTTTCAAACGAAGAAAGTATTAAAGATTTTAAGATGAATTTTATCCACAATAATAAAGCGAACAATTTTGCATCCAAAATGTAATTTTTTGAGTTATGACGAATTTGCAGCAAATGACCGATATATTCATATTGTAGTAAAATTTGATTAGATTAAATAACTAAAGACAAAGAATCCCACATAGATTTGCTAAAGTTAACAAAAACGTTTTGGTTAAAATCTCCCGGGAAGACGGGCACTGAAAACAGTTGAACGGGGACGGGAAACTCCAGGAAAGACTCTATTTCTAACTTATAAAATATTTTATTTATTGGCGAAATTTTTGAAAATTTACAATTTTAAAGAATTTTTCCAAAAAAATTGGTTTTTCTAGGAAATTTGAGAAAAGTTTACTGTTGAAAAGTATTTTCTTGAGTGTACTTTTCTATATTTGTGAAAGAACATGTTAATATTCTAAGTTTTTTTTTTCTCTCTTAACCAACCATACGGAACTCCAGTCTTATGATGACAATATATTTTATTTCGGTTTTATTTCTGTACTTTTTTTATTAAATTAAATTTTTTTTTTTTTATTTTTTTAATTTTCATTGTATTGAAATTGTTCAACAAATTCATGTGGCAACATAGTTTCAAATTTATGTAAATTTATATAGAATCAATGTTGCAATACATTCAAACACACAATAGATATTGTTTAACTAACACAAACACACACTCAATTCCAAATAGAGAACAGCATAAGTTTACAACTTGTACTTAATAGTTTTCAGAGTTTACAATTTGTTTTAGGAAATAATAGATACAGTCAAACATAATCTTTCACATGAATGTTTAATCTTTAGTAATGGTGTATATGTTAAGCCAAATAAGAAGAACTATAAATGTGGTACAATTAATATTTTAACACAATTCTCAAAGTTTTTAAAGATTTGCAAATTACTTTGAAATTGTTTCATTGTAACAACTATTTAACTTATAAAGACCATAATTTGTATTTAAACATTTTATATGTTAATCCGTTTGGATATATTTTTTTAATCAAACTTGTTTAAAGAGATTTATTCCTTTTTTATTAAATAAATTTGTGTAAACCAAATTTCATTTTGGTAAACTTTGTAAAAAATACCAAAAAAAAAATTCTATTGAAATCAACCAACACTCACTTTCTCAATATTAAAAACCCACATCCAAAAGCTTTTAGACAATTCATATTACAATATTCTGCTAACCGTCCATCCAATGATTCATCCATCTAACCATCCATTCAGAGATATTAAATGCAACATTAAACTATCAAACTGCTGCCAGTGGATGCAAGAGAATCGGGTTTATATTATTTTGAAAACATCTTAAAAACAAATACTTTCATAAAAATACCCGACACAAATACAAAATAAACGTTATGGAAATGCTCCATTACCATTTGGCAGCCTCGCTACTGACTATTAGAAGCAAAAGGCCAACAAACATTTGTTGCTTTATCTGCAGCACTTCTCCTTAGTTTTTATCTTGTTTAATACTATTTCATCAGATCTAAATTGTGGAAAGAGTATTATTGTTTTGGAAACAACATTATTTTTATACCTAAAAAAACAAATATAAAAAAATGTAAATATTTACAAGTACAAGTAGAGATAGATGTGAATACTTATACGACTACAACCGTTCATAACGTGGATAAAAAAACCATGAAAACTATTCAAAAGTTCCCATAAAAAGAAAACATTGTTGCTATTTTTGTTAACAGTAATTTTTAGTATTTTTTTTAACGTGGTTGCTTATGCAACCACCAGCAACATTAAAAGGTTACACTTCTTAACACATAGATAGAAAGACTTTCTCAAGGAGATTAGTAACAACTGCAGTTCTCCCTTCGAAGCAAATAGCAAATGAAGCCACGAGCAAAGATATAAAAATTCTTAACTACTACATCCTTACGAAATTACCAACTGTCTGATCAACTAACTGGCAAGCCAGCCAACACAATTCACTGTGTAATCAGAGGCAAAAAGGAAAATATGTAGAATGAAAAATTTATACACAAAAGAGTATTTTAGTACAAACAAACTAACTAATATGAAATTTATTTTGTTTGTACCTTTTAACTGCACTATGGCACAAAGATAATGCATTTTTAATCTTCCTTCGATATCTAAACGACACTTTGTCTTATTAAAAAACTAAAAGCCTCCAAGTTTCGATGACTTTTAAAAACTTTCAATTTAATTCGGGAACAATAATGGATTAATAAAAAATCTCAAGAATTTAATTGTAGAAATGCTAACAGCATAGAAATAGCTTAATATGAACAACATCCAAATAAATAAAATTACAATGTAGAAAATTAAAAAATATTTTCAGAAAATTAGTCCACAGTGCTAAGACTCACATACTTACTACAAACTTATTCTAGTTAGCTTTTTAAAGGATCATGCAGTTGGTGTCCTCCCTTTGCATCTTTGTAGCATCTTCTTTTGCCGGAAGAATAACAAGTTTACCATTAAAGTACACTTTAACTCAAGTATGATGAAAAAAAACTACATAAAGTCTTACAAATACTCTACCACACACACACATACATACATATTTACATTCAAAGAAGCCAACCCTGCAAGCATTCGATATCACAAAATTTCAAAAATAAAGAAGTCATTCGATAAAAATCATTGCCTTCCATGTCAATTAACTTAATTTGTCGTTTACCGGGGAGGCTCGTTCATGGTGGATACAAATAAAACGGTTCCAGACAACACTAGAAAGATATTTCCTAAAGATTAATTTAACCTTCGCTTTACCAATACCCGCCCGGGCAACCATTTAGTTTTATTATACCCTCCACCACTACAGTGGCTAAATAATTTGTCTTTCCGTGTAGAACTTAGTTATTATGTTGTTCTAATTCGATTTAGCCATGCCCGCCTTTCTCTGCGTCTATGTAAAATACGCTCACTTTGGAAGAACTTAAAATAATAGAACAATGTTGGTGACAAATGTCTGATAAACAACACCATATGTGCATGTGGCTTTTCACATTCCGTGTACTCTTTGCTAGAGTAATTTGAAATTGAAATCCATCAAAATCTGTGTAGTATGATAGAAGTTGTGAATCTTAATGTGAAAGCACCATCCAAAAAAATTGGTAAAAACTAACAGAAATGGTACTCGTAACATGAATTCATAAAGGATTTTGCACAAATTTATTTTGTATGACTATAAATCATATTAAGTTGTGAAGATCAGACCACAATTTACCATTTAAATATATTAATTATAAAGCCTTCTCTGCGAAACCAGTTAAGTACGCCTTTGCACGCAGAAAAAAAATATGTTCATCTCCAACAAAACTCTTTGTTAAGAAAATTTTAAACATACCATATTTAAATTAACCATATTATTGTCATCGACAGCCATATTACGGATTAATTGGTCCTTAGTTGCCTCAAAAGGTGTTACGGTTTAATATAAAAATAATTTGTTTTTAAATTAACGATAGTTTTTTCCTCTTTTCCAAAAGCAACATGCTATGGTTAAAAACCAACCATGCTATTATAAGTGCTAAGCATATTTTAGTTATTATTTATCATAAAAAATGTTCGAAGGCAACTATTAAATCGTGGTGGCTTCTTGATGAAGGGCTAAATTAACCATACTATGGTTGTAGTTGATAATAATATGGTTCAATTAAACGTAATATGTTTAAAATTTTCTTTAAAAATAGATTTTTGGAGATAACCATTTAACATGTTTTTTCTCTGGGTGTGTAACAAAAATTGGTTCGTCAAAGCTTTGCAAGGCTTTAGATCATACTGTCAAATTGCGTAAAGATCGGACCACAATTTATCATAGGCCCATTATAAAGCATACTCTCGGAAAAAAATAAGCCATTTCTGTTTTTAAGGAGCATTTTTCAGTTTCTACTGCATATTTTATGAGTATTAAACACGTTTCCGGTTTCGCTGTTCATGATTAATATCGTGTAAAAGTTATTTGTGCATCGTATAAAAAAATAAAAATCTCCTGTTATTCTTCTTCTTATTACGCCTTTTTACTTAAAAAAGAAGGCCAAATCTCAGTTTTCCAAAGGCCGTTATAAAGTTAAGATCGTATGTTTTTCAGAAAAAATCGAAACATTTTGTGTTTCAGGACCGGTGATAAATTATGCACAAAATTTGTTCTTATAGCTAACATGGTGTGAACTCAACGTTTTTTTGGGCTACAGATCTTCAAAATGCCTGCAGGGTAACAGCACAAACTTAAGAAAATCTGCATTTACTTAGGATGCTCTATTATGCATGTTTATTTTGAATTGAGTATGAAACGAAGAAAATGGAAAGAAAAAAAATTATTATTAAAGCAAAGTTATACTTACCATATTACATTTTTCATAGACAAAACAAAACGAAGGAAAAAAATAAATCTAAATGGAGACTAAATACTCTACTTCTAGGATGCTCAGCTAAAGAAAAATCAGTGCAGAAAAAGCAAAACTCAACTAAAAATCAAATTTAATAATGTTAATGGTATGTTGTTTTGTAATTTTTAATATTAAAATACTTTGCCACTACTGATATTTTAAAAATTAAAGTTTTAAAACAACAAATCTGCAAAAAAAAACAAAAAAAAAAAGGAAAATGCTGCATAGATAGCAAACTGTGTAATTGCAGTAAAACTAAAAACTAACCTCAAACAAGTTGCCCATTTAAAATGCAGCCCAACCAAAGTTATATTTGTTTTTGTTAATTTCCCCCTCATAATAAAAGAAATAACAAAAACAAAAATGGGTGGAAATATGAAGAAAAACTTATTTACATACTCAATGTACTGTATATAAACTTTATACATATGTATGTATGTACGTATGTATGTGTACTAAATTCACTGCGGTAACTAAAAAATTTTATGTTTACTTTATGTTTCACCTGAACATTTAAATGCATGTACAACAACAATAACATTAGTTACAAACACATATGAAAAAAAAATAAACAACAATAACATCAAGCAACAAAGAGAAAACAGTGACAGTTTAAAGTTGTTTACAAGTGAACACCTGACACCGACACACTTAGTTACAGTTACACACTAACATACATATACATACACAATTTTTCTATTAAAAAAGTTCCGTGCACGGGAGAAAATGTCTGCACAATTGCTTCCTAAAACTCTGGCCTAAAATGGCTTAACTCCCAAATTGTGTCCACTTTTTTACCAGGTAATTACAGCCGACATTACTGAGTTTTAAACATTGGTATTACCGTCTGCATAACTACTAATGTATTATGGATGGCGATATTGTAAGTTCTCATCAGCCAATTGACGCTCCAGTCCAACAAAGACGCATCTTCCCAGCAAAAACTGATGTTTCCTCGGAAGCCGTAATGTAAGGGAGAATTCAGAGTGAAGCGCGTACACTTCTATGAAATACTACATGATTTTTGTTTGGAATTCCTCGCTAAGAAGCTCTGCTGTAGAGATCTAAAGAACACTATTTCATGCTTTGAAAACTGACTGATTTACGTGTATAAAGTAAGTGAACAAAATTAAGCATTGGAAAAATTTTTATTTCAGCGCTTAAAAATTTTTTTATAAATCCAAAATATTTTTCTGGAATAAATGGAATATTGTTTTATAAGAATTATGTATGATTTTTTTTTAAATTAATACCGCATTTAGACTATGCAATTAATGCCGAATTTTTTTCTATTTTCTTTTAAAGGCAAAATTAGTCTTTACTTTCTGTTTCTGTTCTGTTCCGTGCCGTTCTGTGTCAACATTGTAATAGTTACTTTTTCTGTAGAAACTTATCAGCCATTTATGACAAATTTATTAGTTTTACATCGTCCATTGTTTTATTTCAATAAGTTTTATGCACATAAATTTGAAGAAATTAAATTTTATGAATTTCTAATATCAAAAAATAGTTTTTTTCAATAAAAATATGTATTTTTTATTATTTATTTTGCTGTCACTTACAATTACTTAACAAGTTTTTGATTTTAGCAAACTGAACCGCAACAGAACAGAAAAACTAATCAATTTCACAGGTTTTTTAATAACAAAAACAAATCAGCTAAATCGTAACAGAACAGAAAGTAAAGACTAACTGAGCATTAAAGCAGTTGCTACGAAACTCTTTTCACATTTATTTATTTAATATTTTTCAAGCATTTTTTCAACTTTTTCAATCTCGTTATCTTCCCTACACCTCTTGCTAACAAACAAAAAGTTGCATGCGAAAGTTGCGGCGTTAATTGCATAGTGTAAATATGGTCTAAGTTAAAATTTTTTATCGAAAGAATAAATAAATAAAGCAGTAGAAATTGTAATCTTGAAAAACGTATAAACTGCGCTTCACTTCTAGGATAGTTGGGGGTAGTGCACTATCACTAAACAAAGCTGCAAAAAAAAATAATTAGCTCTCTTTTTACCAGGTTTAGTGATGATTGTTATTTCTTTAACTACCACTAATAAAATTTAGTGATATTGCAAATTTTTTCACTATCACTAAAAGCAGATGGAATGCAAAAATCTGCACTAATTCAAATAGTGCAAAGTTTGGACTTGCAATCAAAACAGCTGCATACAAAAAAAATTAACCTCAAAAATAAGATTTTCTGTATATCTGGCAAACAGAAAGAGCCAACGTTTACAAATAAGGTACAAATATCTAAGTTATCCATTCACAGCACCCCACAAAATGTGGGTGGGAAAGGAGAAGTAGGCGTGACACAATATAGTTTTTTTAATATCTAAAAAATTTCCAAATTTGGTGCACAAAGCTGGATTATTATGTACAACCTCTCTTTTAATATGTGAGGGACTGGAGAAGTGGGCGTGTCATTCCTCATACAAAGACAGTATAGATTTCTGTATATCTGGAGATTGCCAAGAGTCAAAGTTGCCAAATTAGGTACAAATATCTTGGTTATCAAAACATAACATCTGACAAAATGTTGTTGGGATTGGAGAAGTAGGCGTGGCATACTAGAGATTTAATTATGTAGTAAACAGTCGAACTGATTTTATCAGTGTTGTAAAGCATTTAAACGGGTTTCTAAAAATTACAGCAGCACACATGTGGTTGAAAATGCATTTTCTTTGAATTTTTTGTTGAGTTTTGAAAAAAAGTACCAGCCCCAATTTACCTTAGAAAACATCTTATTTTAGTTAATTTTTTATATGTTATAATTTAATAAATAAATTAATATGAAAAAATATATACATATCTAAAGGAGTAACGCTCAATTCTCATATTCAGAAACTCGCGAGTTTAGGCTAAAAGTCCGCTGCATCGATGTCGGCACAAGGTACACTATAATAATATTCGTGTTAATGCCGATGACGGACATTCGGCTGTTGTTTTGTTAACATTGCAATAAAGAGAATCAAATTTGCCATCTAATCTAAAGTGATTTAAGAAAATCAGTTTTGTATGTGATTGTAAAGTAATACTTCTTCCCTTTTCAGATAACGGACTTATGCCCGTAATTTCTACAAAAAGAAAGCAGGTCGTGTTCCTACCTAACAGTTATCTTTACCTATTTCAACGTTTATTTTGCCTACGTATTTTTACCTTCGGTTTTCCTATGGCAGCTTTTACACCATAGATTTCTATGCACAGCTAGATTTATTTTTATAGAAATTAAGGGCATTACTGCCAGTCTAGACAACGAGTATTTTACAACCGAGTATCTATTGTAGATTTGTGCCCGTTATTTCTACAAACAAATTTCTAGCTCTGTATAGATATCTATGGTGTAACGAATTTTTGATAATTTTAACATGTTTGTCTTACCTACGGTCGTACTGTTGTTTATTTAACACCATCGGTTTTTGACAGTTGATTAAAAATTATAATAAAAAATACAATTTTTGCCATAATTAAAAGAAAGCTTAAAGGAAAAAACACGTAGGCAAAATTAACTTTGAAATTACCAAACTATTTTTACCGGACAGGTAAAGATAACTGTTGGGTACGAACACGACCAGATATACATTTGTTTGTTGAAATTACTGGCATTAATTGAAAGTTTAAAATAAATTTGTCCTTTAAGCTGTTTTGTACTTCTATTGTATAATTGCGTTGGGACTTTGTTAACATTTTATGTGTTTTTTGTTTTTATTTGCAAAAAAAAACATGGAAAATGTATGCTCTTTTGTTTTTGTTTTGTATTTTCTATGCGAAATTATGGGATTGTTCTTTTTTTTTTTTTTGTTGTTGATTGCATGGTTTATTAAATTTAACGTTTGGATTATTTTCATAAAAAACTAAACACGAGTAAAAAGAAACTACAAGTAATTTTTTATTAAAGTAATTTTGTGTTTTCAAATTCCCTGTTAATGAAAACGTCATAGATTTTTTTTATTATTCCAGACTAAAAGCCATTTTTAAATCAGTTCTGCACATCATATTGTTTGTTTTAATTTTAATCCAGTAAAAGTTTTAATATTCTTTAAGCTTGTAAATGCTTAAGAAGCTTGTCGTCTTTTCCAGCTGTGCAGGAAAAGCCTCCGTCCGGTCCAAAAGGACGTTTATACATATATTTATATGTATGTGTACCAATAAATACAGTGAACTGATTTGTAAATTTTAATGGCCGATGTTGAATGTGAACCACATCTAAACGTCAATTTTTTCTGCATTTCATTTGACATTTCTCAATTTCAGACCAACTCAATTTGAACAATGGAAAGAGACACAATCGAGCAACGCGTTCAAGTTATATTATGAACATGGGCGTTTAAATCAAAATGTATATCGAAGAAAATCATCTTCAGTGATGAGCATATAGCAGAATTGCCGCATTTGGGCGAATGATAATCCAAGAGTCGATTGTCGAAAAACCAATGCACCCACAAAGAGTGACTGTTTGGTGAGGTTTATGGGCTGGCGGCATCATCGGGCCGTATTTTTTCCAAAATGGGGTCAGTCATACAGTTACTGTGAATAATGTACGCTATCGTGAGATGATAACGAACTTTGTGTGGCCCGAATTGGAAGAAATGTATGTGGACTAAATGTGGTTTCAACAGGACGGTGGCACTTGCCACAGAGCTAACGAAACAATGACTCTTTTGGGCGACAAATTCCATAGCTGTGTTATCTCACTTGGTGGCGATGCCAATTGGCCGCTAAGATCATATGATTTGACACCGTTGGACTTCTTTCTTTAGTGGTTATTTTAAACAAAAGGTGTACATCTATAAGCCAACAACAATTTAAGAGCAAATTGATGAGAAAATTCGGACATTAACGGCATTGATTATGCCTCAGCGTCATCGAAACTATGGACCATTGAACCTTACGAATATTATTATAATAAAAATTAATTACAATAATTTCCTAATAATTTGTATTTTATTCAAAAACAACATCGGCCCTTAAAATGTTACTATCCTTTAGAATGATTTTTCCGAGTGGGCGCTATAGTGACAAAAGTCTTATTCCAGAATAAAATTTGTATAACGGCCAGGAAAAACGGTTAATTTTTTAAATGGTTTTTAACAAATTTTATCTTCCTTAGTTTTCCATTTCGAGCTCGGACAGAAGGACAGACATTTGATATCCTGTGATTATTTTGATGTCTTACAAATGAGAAGGTGAGTTGCAAAACTCATTCGTTACAAAATTAAAAATATGAGATGGCAAATGATTCTCATGGTTCTTATGGCGCTTTATGAGAAGAAATATTCTGATTGCATCAATGCATGTCCTTTGAAAAAACATGGAAGAGGGCATGCATTAAAACAATTTGCATAGTTCTTCTCATAAAGCGCTTAAAGAACTGTTAGAATCAATTGTCATCTCGTATTTTTAATTTTGTAACGAACGAGTTTTGCAGCTCTCCAACTAAAATTTATTATGTTTACAACACATTTTTCACTGTGTACTAACGATGTTTTGATTTCATTTCTTTCCAATTCCTAAATTTAAATTAAAAGTAACGGCAACAAAAAAGAGCCTAAAGCTTTTGGACACAAATAAAAACTTTTAAAAATAACAAAAAGCAATAAAACAACAACATTCATATTCGAATATGTAGAAATCCCCAGGTACTCTCGAAGATCAAAATCTACATATTTTATGATTTTTATACTTTACTTTTGTTCTCGGTTACAACTGCTCGAATTGCACGTTTAACATAACAACAACAACAAACAAAAATTCATGAATGTTGCCGCATGTATTTATGTAGCACCAAATAAGACTCTGTCATAGGTGTTGCTTTAAGTACTTGACTGACATTTTTTACATGCAAAAATCAGACTCTGAAGGACACGTAACAAAGATCATGCAACAAATAGTCACACAATTACCCATGAACATACATTTATGCACACATGTAGCAAACAATTGCTGTGACACACTTTCTATGAGTTAAACGAGCAACTCCAAGAGAATATAAAACAAAAACGTCTTCATGTTGTCAACATAACTTTATGGATTTTGTTGGGATATTTTATGTCTTTTCAAATTATATTCACTTGTAAAGCCTCCAGCACTATCTTGCGAATATGAGTATATAACTGCACTTAGCAAGCCCATCGGTCAGAGGTTAAGAGTTAATAAGAAAAAAGTTTGCGCCTGCTTACAAGGAGTTTAAAAATGTATATTGATGTTTTCAGCACAAACATAACATTTATTGTAGACATTTTGCGATAAAACAAATGTAGCTTAAGTTGTTGAATACAAAGATCTTTTAAAACTTTTTTTTAATCAGAAGTGAGCAACATTTGCCGTTTATAGAATATCTTGAAAGTTATTAAAAATTCGCACACTTTCAACGGTGCGGATTTTAACCACATAAAAAAAAATCTAATTTACAAAGACGCTGCTATAAAGAAAAACTCTCACATACATTTAACATGTTTTTGGTCTACTGCACTAAAGTCATGAATTAAAGATAAGACCCGACACCATTTCAAAGAAGTAAACGTTAACCTCATTTTAATAAAAATTTCCAATTTGTATTTTTTTACTGACGCCACCTTTTTGAATAACGTCTCAAAATTGTTACTCACCTGGTTATCAGATTTTCTTTAAATTGTTCACAAATAAGAAAACTGCAAAAAGAAAATCGTAAAAACAATACACCTGAAGTCCCGTATGTGTTTGAGTTTATTGCTTTTTAAAATTGTTTACTTTTGTTTTTCCTCCCAAAAGGACGATAAAAATTTGTTTGGCAGGAGTGGAAGGAGTATCTGGCTTAGAGTTTTTCCTTTTCCGAATGTTTTTAATTTTCCGGGAAAGCGGAATTAATTTTTCCTGTTAAAAGTTAAATAACTAAAAATAAATACAAATTTTTTTTTTTTTTTTTTTAAAAGAAATCGTTTGACATCCGATTTCTTTTTTGTTCAAAGAAGAGTCCATTTAATTTGAAACACGTTCTCTTCCTTTAAAAACTTTTAATTAATTTTTTAAGAAACCGTTTCTTTTTTTAATTGAACCAGCATTTTCTGTACCAATTGCATCTCTTACATAAATATTAACAACATTTGCAAAATTTAATGCCATAATTAATTTTAAAAATCCCGGAATTCCCTCACAACGTTCCCGGGGGTTTTTCACGAAAAAGTGCGCGATCCCCAGATTTTTCCCCAGGAAATCCCGCATGAAAAACACTTATCAGGCCCAAAATGTGTTAGTTACCTAAAGCTGTTGATAAAATGTGTATGTGTGTGAGTATATCTTTGTACTTGCCATGCCGACGAAGACCAACTCTCTCACAAAATCAAGTCAAGTGTTGTCGTAGTCGAAATCATGAAAGTGTGAACAAAAATATATTTACTGTACACAACAACAGGGTAGTGCAAATAAGACCTACCAATGTTAAACACTTATAACTTTTTTATTATGTAATAAAATTGTATTCTTGTCAACGTGTAATTGTAATGACCACCTCAAGATCACCTTTCATAGTCTTCAAGACGTCCTTGGAGAGATACTCATCGTAATATTTGCACTGAAGTAACGAAGAAGCTGTTCATCAGAGTGTTGAAAATTATTGATCTGTGTCATTTCGTCATCGTTTCTGCCAATTGGTCGTTTCAAGGACTACATTGCAAGATAATTTTAAGGTTAAACATAAAATGAATCCATATAAAATTAAAATTTTGCAGGCACTGCTTCTGCGATAACAACATCAATGTTAGGTCTTATTTGGGCCACCCTATACAACGTAAACAAAAATAAACATTTAAAATAAAATATAAAAATTTCATGAATTTCATTATTATTTTTCCTTTTATTTCTGGGAGTTCGAAACCGTGACAAACAAAAGAGCCGTGTGGATAAATTTAATCTCAAATTTCAAAGTGTTTCGCTTTTTATGCCCAATTTTTATTTTATTTTTATTTAAAAAAAAATTAAGCCTTTTTCGAAATTTCTTTATTAAACTACAATATTTGTTTTGTAAAAGAATTGATGAAATCTTTTGTTGAACTGTTTGATATTTTGAAATTAAATATGTTCAAAGATTAACAAAAGAATGCAAATTAAATATTAAAGGTGAAAGGCATTTGAAGGCAACGCTAAAAATGATTAAGGTATTTTAAACATTATCTATTTTTATGTTAAAGGTTCTATTAGACGATTTGAAGCAAGAATTAGTTTTAAACAGGTTTTGTTTAAATTTACTAAATTCCAACTTCATACTATTGATAAACTGAAATTTATTGTTGATGGAATAAGCTATTCCTATGCGCATTTTCCTGGTTGCTTAAGCCAGATCATCATGAAACTTCATCTAAAGATTTTAGAAAAACTAAAGATATTTAACCAAATAAAACTGTTAAGCGAATAAGAATTATAAGCAACAGTTTTACTTGAAACAATTTCAAAGCTTAAACAGCAACAACTAACAGTGAGTTTATTTATTAGTTTTTACAAAAAATTTGTTTTAGGAATTCTGAGATTTTTACTTACAAACCTCTAGATCTTTTAACGTTTTTAGGTTAAAGTAGGATCGCCCTGTGATCAAATTTAACTCTTGACACTTGGAGTTAAAATAAATCTTTATATGCGGTTCCTCAAATAAGGGCTCCAGTAATTAAAAAAAACAAGTTATAGTGCAATATGCGGCTATGCAGAACTTTATTTATCCCCTATAACTATTGTGACTTAGGAAGATAACAGAATCATACCCCACATGTCACTTTTATCGCAAGCATCGCAATATGAAGAAATCATAAAGGCCATAGAATCAATAAGGAAATACTAACCCCCGGGTGTTGATAAAATATCAGATGAGATAATAAAAGCGTGTCTTATAACTCGATGCTCGGCTCGCATATCTCTATTTTACTTAAATGTGGCAAAAAGAAAAGATGGTGGGAAGGCATATTGGTCACGATCGTAAAAAGGGATATCTTAGTCATTGTGAACCAAAATTCTACTAAGCCCCGTTAACGAAAAACTGGACTCAACCATTCGCAGGCAACAGGCAGAGGTTTGCTCAAACCGCTCGTGTGGTATACCTCAAACGTAAAATGGGTCCTTTTATATGGGGTCTGACACCTGACTAGTTTCGAAAGCAATTGAAAATGAACTTTGATTTTCGTTAACAAATGCCTAAGGAGAGTCTTGAAAATCTAGTGGCCAAATAATGTATCTTACAAATTACTTCTCGCGAAGTGCAACCAATATGCAAAACAAACAGAAATTGAAAAGCGACGATATAATTGGACTAATCACGCCCTGTGGAAATCACCAACAAAAATATGCGGACAAGTTCTTGAATAGAAGCCGCAAGGTAACAGGAAGCGAAGAAGGCCACATCAAATATGGACACGAACTATTGAAATTTAAATGAAAAACATGGGATACAGCTGCAGACGGGCAAAATTCACCGCTAGAAATAGAGAAGAATTACGAAGCTACGTTGAGGTCCTGTGCTTCACTGAAAGAGGTAAGAAGAAGATTCAACTTGCCTCAAAAAAAATAATTTTAGATTAACGGAAAAATATTTTTGAATACCCCTAATAGTTTTCCTTTTTGCCTCTTAAATTATTTGTTTATAACAATCATGATATTTATGAAGTCGTTGTCTTATTTGCATAAGAAGGCGATGACATATTATCCATCTTTTTACGTTTTCCTTTTCCTGTCATTCGTTTATTGTTGACTTTGGCTTTTGCTGTCATTATTGATATTTGCTTTCGTCTTATTTCTTCTATTTTCTTAGTATTTTTCTGCTGCTTAAAACATCAGTTAAAGATATTTGCACAAGAAATTTTAATAATCTTTATGGGATAAATTCAAACATACACACACACATCTGCAATCAAATGTTACTTTATTACCCAGCTAGCATTTTGTATCACAATCCAATCATTTAAGAATCAGCATCACGAGCAAAATACCCGTATATGAGCTCATTTTTCAATCATAAATGATACTCTCGTTGTGAGAAAATGGTACCCTACAGATGACTCACCTGAAAGAATCATTTGTGACACAATTTTCTGATTCCTTTTTGATCAATTTAATGGTAGTTTTTATAATCATTATTGAATCTTTTTCGTCTCATTTTTCAATCGTAAATTATATAGTTTTTGATTATATTTCATATAATTTTTAATTGATATGTTTTTTAAATGTTTCTCCGATGATATTTTGCAAAAAAAAGAAGAAAAAAAACAATTTGCACTAACATTTATGTTGAGAAGTTGTCAATTATTTGTGGGCTTCTTTTTTAGCAAAGCTTTTTATTTGATTGGCTGATCACTATTTTAACATTTCAATGAATCATATATAAATCCTTTATCTACCGCTCAAGTAATAAATCAGTTTTTAACCATCAAAACTGTTCTGAAAAGTCTCATTTGGGTGATTTTTACAAAAAATAATCACCCAAATGCTAGCTGGGTAAGAAATCCTTCGCACGCAATAAAACAAATGCGCCTGTTTTTGAGAAAAAAAATAAAAAAAGAAAATGGTCAAAAGATATAATAATAATCGCACTCGCTCTTCTATATCATTTGTACAACAACAATAAACCAAACCAAATAAAGTTAAGGCAAATGAAACGCAAATAAAAATTTAAGTAAAACAAAATATTTTAGCAGACTCGGTGGCAGCCATAAGCAAACAGCATTTAAATCTACAATTTATTAAGTTTAAATTATGTTTCTGTTGTGAAGGCCTTTGCTTTTAGTGCTGCCGTTGTCGCTTGTAGAATGTAGCATGTATTAGTAGCAACATGAAGACATATTTTAAAGGATTTACAGTTGTATCCTTTTGTATATTTTATTTTCATTTTCATTGCTTTTCTTTTATATCAAGCTCATTTACGCTGTTCATATTGCGTTTTTTTTTTCTTTCTTTTTTATCTTGTAGCGACCATTTCATTTTTTAATACTTAACAATAAAGCGGTGTATCTACAGCATGAATGATTTTGTACCCAAGTAGCCGTTTGTACTTTTTTTTAATTAAATGCTTTTATGGTAATGGACCATTTATTGGCTACTCGTTCTGGTTTAGCTTTAAGAAACTTAATGTATAAAAAAGATCAAAAAATGCCGGTTATATAAATGAATTAATTGTTTTTATTAAATAATAAATATTTTTTGAAATTTATCATATTCCTGAGAATTAAATTTAAGCATTTTTTAAAATTACAGCGTTTCCCCATAAATTTAAAACAGAAATATTTGGGGATATCATCAACCGTAAAGAAGATATGCCACTTATTTCTGAGTCTGTAAAAATTCACTTTTTTATTTTCCATGGAAAAAAAATAAATAAGCCCCACCGTTTTTTTTTTTAATAAAATTAATGATGGGATTAAAGAAAAAATTAGTTCTCGGACATTTTCGGAACAGGATGAAAACTTTGAATTTCTGGTAAAAGTCGCGAAACTTGTTGTAAAATGATTGCAAAAAAAACTATTGCATACTTCTAGGCAACGTATTTATTGAATATTCAACATCACAACAATTTATTAACAATTGTACCTAAAAAAATGCATACAGATTATTAAAAACAAAATCATATAATATTTAGGATTAGCAAATAATCATTTTATCATTTTTTATATAACAAAAGGAAGAGTAACAACAGGTGTGTTTTACAAGATCTCGGGCAAGTTCAGACAGCCGGGAGTTTTTTCCTTTTTCCCATTTTTACAATTGAATCTACATTAGAAAAATGGGAGAAGGTAGAAAACTGCTGGGAAATTTTTATTCATAATTCGCTAAAATAAAAAATTACTCCTTAAATTTGCCAAACTTACCGGAATTGTTGGAACGCAAAAAACTATTCTTGTACTTCTTGAAATACTAGTGCTGCTTACTTTTTAAATTAAGATCTATTTTACCCAATTTTCAGGATAATATTTAGTGTTTTGGTTGCACTACTAAACAAAAAAAATATCATAAAAAATTTATTTATTTACAAGGTTTAATGTTGAGACCACTAAGTTTTGCTAAGTTTTTCCAATGGAAACTTAAATTAATTTAAATGTATCGGTGTATTAAGTTTCATTTAAGTATTAGTGAAGAAAAGAATTTTGTATTTAAAACGATTTTAAACATAAATGTGTTTGAATATCAATCCTAAAAATTGGGCATTCATAACATTATGAAAACAACACATTTACATAATTGTCATTTATTATATTTTGTTTTTTTATTAGAGATTAATGGAAATATGTATGCATTAATGTATTAACCACTTTAATTCTTCCATTAAATTCTTTCAGTTTGCTTTTTAATAAAAACTAAAGTTTTTCTTTTGCTTGTAAATTTTCTGATTAATTTATTAGTTTCGTGCATAAACAAAAACAGCTTAGTGTTTATTTTTGTCCGAACTTACCCAAAGAAAAAGTTCGTGCGAATTTGTACGGGAAATGAAAAAAATTATTCTCTCAATTACTCTCTTAATTGTGTAACTTTGTGCCAGTTCGGACTGTTTTGTTATGCATGTGGAACAGTTTTTAATATTTTTATCTATAATTTTAAAATAATATTGTTTTCGGTTTCACATAAAGAGCTGTTTGAAGGAATAATAAATTACAACGGAGAAATTAAATTGCTAAACACTTTTATAAAAGGCAAAAATTCAAAAACTTACTTTGGATCAAAACGGCTCCCTAATCATTTAAATGCCAGATGGCATATGTGTCAAGTAAATACCCATGATGTGTTTGCTTGGATAGAAAAAATTTTATACGAAAAAATCGATTTGGATTGCATGTGCGGTAGGCGTTGGATTTCGATGAAATTTTTTTTTTTCTGAATTTAGTCAGTATAATGCTCGGTGCTCATTGCAATGACTTACGACCACTCTTAACAGTTTTTGCACAAAAATGTATAAAGCAATCCCACTGTTCCAAGGGGCTCATGCAAGATTTTGTTACACGTGCTGGGAGTATACAATTTAAGATTTTTTGCTTCAAGTATAAATTTTAGGCTTTTGCCTCTTTGCATTGAAATAAAGTAATTAATAAAATTTAAATAAAAGGATTGAGCCGCGTATTTAAAAAAGTTTTTAAATGTAACAAACATTTTATGAAAAAAGTTCATAATAAATTGGTTTTGTAAACCTTTATTAAATTTTAAATTCATAACCATTTTCTTATTGCTTTTAGTTTGCAGAACTAGTTAATCATTAACTTTTTTTTATTAAAGTGCCTGTTAGAGAAAGCGACAAAAGAAAGAAATCACGGGCAATAAACGACAAAGAATACAATAGTTGAAGTAGCAAAATTTATAGTTGTAGTGGTATATGCATTAAAGGCGAACAAACAAAAAAATAAACGAACACAATACCCAACTAACCAAAACATATGATCATAATATCGCCTTCAGCTAAAATTTCCTTAAGCAAAATATTTGAAAAGGGTCGTCTAAGATGTCTCGTTTTTAAAGTAAAACTCATGATATCAAAAATCATGGTAAATTGAATTTTGTTTTTATTAACTTTACTTTATTTTTGAAGCATTAATTTCGAAAAACTATCCCAAACACTAAATAAATTTAAATTTTATATCAAAGATTCTTAGTTAAAATCTGTTTAAAAAAAAATTTATATAAAAATTAATTTTTGAAACAAGTTTGAAATCTAAATAATATTTTCTTAATGCTCTGGTCAAGTGGGTAACAGGTTTACCAATGAATATGTGTGTGTAAAAGAAAAACAAAGCTTTAATATCACAAAACATAAAACTAAAATAAAACATGTAAGAGTACTATAATCAGCAATGCCGAATCTTTTATACCCTCCACCGAAACGAAAATTTGAATTTAAAAAAAATATCATGAATTGTTTTAGAAATATTATTAGGCGTTTTGAAGTGTTATTCTGGAGGGGATTTTATACTGGACTTTTTGTAAATTATGAATCGTTAATTACGAAATTCGGTTGAGTGTTTTAAAGTTAAAAAAAAACTGTAATTTCAATACACTCAAAATAAAAATCAATCCATCCGTACTCAAATCAATCCGAACTGGTATTAATAGTACGGTGAGTACAGATTTTCTTGAATCAAGTACAAAAAGATTGATTCAAGCACGGAAAATACTTAAACTATCCATATTCAATCCCGATTTCGTACTTGAAATAATACGAAAATGACATTGGTTTCAGTAAAACTATGATTAAATCAATCTCAAAATGCTCAAAAGAACAAGAATTGTAAAAAATTCCACATACATAAATCCGTATTTGGAATTACTATTATCCTTCTGAAGCGGTTTTGCTGGATTTTAATCAAAAATTGCTAAGGATAACTAGAAGCAATTTAAGTTTTTTTTTTTAATTTCCCAAACTAATCCCGCGAAGCTCTACGCTTGTCTGCAGGAAAGAAACCAGAGTCTTTTGTGGAAATCGAACCCACAACCCCGGCGCTGATAGACTGGCTCACTACCAGCCAGCCTACTAGGGCACCTTAACAGACTGGCAGATAGAACGACATGGTTAAATCGCCTTAGAATTACTCATGGACCCAGAATATATACACTTTATGGGGCCTTAGATAAATATTAAGAAAGTTTCAAAAGGAATGACAAACGTAGTGTATCCTCATCCACCACTAGTGGTGGAGGGTATAGAAACATAGAATAAATGAAAGAATATCAAATGAGAAAACATTACACTACACATGCAAACATTGTTGGTACAAAAACACACAACAAACAGTGGCAGTTAGACAGTCCGAAAAAAAACTGACACACATTCCATGTACAATTCATACACACACACTACCGAACAAAAGCGGTATTCCTGTGTTGAATGTCTGTGTGTCCTCTTAGAACAAACAAAAAGACATTAAAAATGCAAAAAAAAAACATTTTTCTGTGTTTGCGGTTGTTTAAATGGAACGAGGATTTGTTTTTTGTTAAATACTGAAAACTAGATGAGCGTCCGGCTTATTTAAATCCAAGGAAAAAACTTAACTTAAGGCGTTATTATGTATGAAAACAGACAAAATATTTGCAAAGTGTACAATATTTTTCAAAATCGCTTCGTGAGAAAAACGTTGTTTGAGCAAAACCAAAACAAACGCATTTTAAGTGACAAAGAATACAAACAAAATAATTGGCTTTTTAGTCATCTGCATAAATTATAATCGACGTTGCAACTTATGAGAACAAAACAAATACCCACACATATTTTGTGAATGGTTTTGAATTTTTGAATTTCTTTCTAGTCAATACGTCTTAATAAAAACAAAAATTTAAAAAGAAGCTGTCTTTTAATTCGATTCAAATAAATGATCTTAAGGAACCAATCAACCAGCAAATGATTGCGAAAAGTTTTTTCTCAAAACTTCTAAATTGTTCTCCCAATGTTTTCTTTTCGAGCTACGTGCGTATTGGGCTCAAAGGCAGAAACAATAGAAATCTATGGGGCAAGTTCCGAAGCATAAGTTGCAAAGCAACTACAAAAAAGCCTCACATTCTAAATTGCAAACGTGTAGAATTCTTTAATGTTATATGTCCCAGAATGCACCGAAAAGGCACAATAAACATACTTAACATCGTTGAACTTGCTGACGCATTTTTGACTTTGACTGCAAAGTTTTATAATGTTTTAGAGCTCAGCCCATATGGCAAATATATTCGTATCGTTTTCTTCTCACTCCCTGCAAAGTACAACACAAAATGATTTTACAAGAATCACGCTAATCTTGCAACTGAGGAAGGCCTGTCTTTTTTATTTTCGTACTCTGTTAGAAACAAACAATTTTTTAACTCATTTAAATTCTTGTATTGTGTATTAAATTTTATTCCCTTTCGACTTAAAATTCTTAAAATATTTTGCTTTTATGTTCTATAATTTTGTTTGTTTAATATTCAATAAAGAAAACACAAATAAAATCTGGCCTTTTTTGATCAGTTTGAATTTTATTAATAAATTTGCGTGAATTTATTTTGTTAAATACGTTTTATAATTACTTTTATTAAACTTATTAATGTACTTATGCACACAGGACATGGACAATTGAAAAATGCAGTTGTTTTATTCGGTGTATTTACTTTTTTCTTTGTTCACTTCTCTTTATACTCAGGGATCAAACAGCTTCTATGTAATCACGTACAACTTTACTGTGTTACGAGAAAATTTTTAAAATAGTAAATCATATGAATGCTGGAATTATTTTTATGACTGATGTAAAACTTTATGAATAAATATTCATAAAAAACTGGTTTTATTAAGTTTTTTCCTTTATAATAAAGTTTCGAGTTCTTTTTATTGCAAGTCAATGTTAATACACGCACTTATTTGCATTACCAATCTTTGGAGGAATAAATTATCTAGTTTACAAAATGTTATCCAATTCTGATCCACAATGACGCAAATAACACTTAACACTTGCGTTTCCCAGCACAGAAAAAAATTCTTGCCAATTTTATTTCAATTAAACCATTAATCAAAAATAAAATCAGTTTTAATTATAAATGTAATCAAGTGAAAACCTACAATGTTTACTTATATCAACAACATTTAAAAACGTCGAGTACGTTCCTCAGGGGTTATGGACTGACTGTATTCAGGGGTCCATTTGCCGATTTTGCGGTAACATTAAATACCCACGTACTTGGTGTTTGCTCCAAGAATGGCGACCAAACTCGGAAAAAGAAATAAAAATTAAAAAAGTAGGCTTTTCCAAATAAAAACACTTTCCTTTGTAGATTTCACACGTTATAAGATTTTAGAGTTTATTAAAATTTAAAATCTCACAATAGCGCAAATTTACATTAAACTATGGTGGTTCAACAAAGACTAAAAAAACCTTTAACAACTTCATTTTTAAAACCAAAAAAATTTACTTGACGAGAACACATAAAAATTCAAATAAGAACTTAAAATAAACTTCTTGATGACGGTGGCGCCGCAAGATGTCAAAGTTCAATCTAATTAGACCCCAGGGCTGGAAACACCATTGCCTTTAGTTTAGACGTAAACAACATTACTGCAGAAAAAGGTGTTAATATAAAAAATTATTATATTGGTACTATAAGTGTGTTTACTGGTGCAAGTTTTATTAATTTTTTAATTGAAATAAATTTTTATTTTTTTTTCTTTCTGTATTTATATCCAACCTTTATTGCTAGTAGTTTCCTGAAGCTCTTAGTTGCCTTACTCCTATTGCGAACTATTTACAAAAATGTTCTTTTTAATGGTACTTTACACTATCACACAAGTCTTACGTATTTAAAAATAAATACAACCCTGTCATGATAAGTTGTTATCGATTTTTGAAAATTTTCAAACAACAAGAACGGCCTTTATAACACATTTGCTGTTATACACAAACATTTAAGGCATGCAAATTTTAAATTCATATTTAGAAAATTCTGTACAACGTGAATAAAATCAATATGTTTCTACACCGATTTTTGTAAAATACCTGAGTACCACACGATAACCTACAAAAAAAAAGCTTTCGATATACATAATCGATATTACATTAACTTGTTAATCCATTTAAACTGAACTCCCTTACTAGTTTAACAATTTTTCATTATTTTCAATACAATTATCAAGTCAAGCGAATATTTACAGTATTTTTTATTCCAGCAACGTTTCACATTTGGCATTCTCTTTAATGTTTATCGTCTGTAATTGTATTTGTATTCGCATTTGTGTGTGTTTGATGGATCCAATTAAGTATTTATTCTCTATATTATTATGAAAAATTTTAATCATTTAAATTTTAAGTATTTAAAAAAAAGATTAATGTATTAAAAAGGAATTCTTTTGTAGGCCTAAGACAAAACAGATTTCCGTCATTTTAAATAAATATTTCCATGCCGCCAAAATACTGGGTTTTCCCGCACCAAACACTTTGGAATGTTGATTTTTTTTATTTATTTCACTCAACCGCTCTAGCAAATTGATTTATATGGAAATTTACAAGCCCCATGGAGGGTTAAAGGCGTCTTTTTTGTGTATTTCGGTTGTAAAAGATATTAAAATATTTCAGTGTTTGTAGCGGCTGTTTGTTGGGTGTGTTAATTGCTAATTAAAATACTTTGTACGTGACTGTGGTCAAATGAAACCAAATCAAGAACACAAACAGACAACACAAAAATATTTTGTTGAATGTTTACGAATACTGACACATGTTAACCACACAGAACCTCTTACTCTCAAGAGTAAAAGCTTATTAGAAGATTTTTGTTAATGGCTTAACTCTTTAAAAGTTAATCTCCTGGGTTGTGTTTGAAGTTTAAAAGTTCCCAACAGCGCACGTAACAAGTAAATCTTCTCTCACCAGTAAATCTAATAAAATGGATTTTGAAGAGGTCTTAATAGCATATTATGACATTTATTGGTTCGTTTTAGGAGAGTAAGCAATGGGTTATTCGTACTCAAAAATTAGGTTTTCTTAATGCTTTGTTAATGCAAATAAGTTGTCTTAACACGTGCAATTATAAAATAATATTTTCTTCGTTTGTGATTTTTTTTAATACAAAAAAAACAATATAAAAGATTTTGTTTATCGTGGTAAATTCCCAATTTTTATTCTTAATAAAACACTGAAATTTATTGTTGAATGGAAAAGCTATTCCTATGCGCATTTCACTGGTTGCTTAGGCCCACAGTAGTCAGAAAATCTCATCCTAAGATGTCAGAAACACTAAAGATATTAAACAAATAAAACTGTTAAGCAAATAAGAATTATAAGCAACAGCTTTACTTGTAACAATATCAAAGCTTAAACAAAACAACTACAATAAACCGTGAGTTTATCTTTTCTTTCATTCCCCACCACAATTGGTTGGAATTCTTCCAACATTAATTGTGCAACTACAAGTAGATAAAGAAAAAAAAAATTAAAACAAGCACAACTTGCTTCTTTGTTATCCAAAAAATAAAGCATGTTGTTAGTTTTGCTTTTTCAGCCGTGCACTTTCCAGTTTATTATCAAAGTAATTTTGTGGGAATACAAACATTTTTAATTTAAAAGATTTTGTTTATCGTGCTTATTCCACAAAATTACTTTGATAAACAACATATAAATTCAACAGAATTAATAATAAAAACAGTTCAAGTGTGTATTTGTTAATTTTATCTTTAAAACGTCACTTTGTTATTAAATTCATATTTAGTTTTTTATTGTTTAAATATCTTTTTTATCTTCCTTTTCATTGCTGAGTCGGTCGTGGGAAAATTTTAAATTTCTGTGTAAAAAGGTGATAATTTGTGTGTTTTATCTTTATTAAGGAAACAATTTCTACATGATTTTTTTAAGTTTTTTTTAGTGTACACTTATTTTTATTATATTTTTATTTTTTTTATTGAAATAACTATTTAATAATTTGTTTATTTTATTAATTTATTTACTTGCACAGACAGACAAGCAGAATACTAAACAAACAGTTAAAATAAAATATTACGATTATCTGGCTGCAGAGTCATAGATAATTAAATTCAAATCAAATAAAATTCTATAACGTACACTGATAGATTTTTAAAAGTGTTAAAAATTAAATTAAATTTTTAGTTAAAAAAAAATTACTTTTAAGTTCAAGTAATCCGTCTATAACCACTCATTTCCACACAAAAAAAAATAAAAATTGATTTTAATTGAAAATTTGTAATATTAATTAAAAAAAAATTATACATAATGTTCTAATGAAAAAAAATTAATGAATAAAAAAAATGATTTGACCTCGAGCACAAAAAATTTTAATTTTTATTAAAAAAGGTCGAAGGAATAAAACTTAATTTAATTAAGAAATTATTAAAATTTGCAACAGTAAATGAATTAATTGTATCTAATAAAAATTGTTGGATGTTATCAATATTTTCTGCAGTAGAGTTATTGCTATAAGTAAACACTTTATTTACTTTATAAAATATTAATTCAAAACTGATTTTATTTTTGATTAATGGTTTAATTGAAAAAAAGTTGGCGAAAATGTTTTCTGTGCCCTTAATTTGAATTTCCTTTAGTTCTCTTTAGGAGAAAATATATAAAAGAATGCCATCTCTTTCCAACTTAAGACTTGACGACTGAAGCCTGAAGTGGGGGAATGAGCACTTAATACCCTTTCCCTACTTAAAAGTTTATACAGTGAGATAGAAGGAAAAGTCGAAGTGAAATAATTCTGTTAAAATAAGGTGGGCGAATTTGGTGGGTGCGAAAGATACAGTTACAACTTCAAACAAAAAAATGTCTTGTTGTTTTTGTATTGTTGTCGCACTGAGGGCACTTTGAAAATATATTCTCGGTATTCTGGCATTCTGGCATTCCCACAAAAAAATGTTGCTATATGTAACAATAATATGGTAGGAGCTTTAAATAATGTAACATTTAAGAAATAAGTTTATTTTGACATAAAGATAGATTTACAATTTCGAACAAATAATTTGGATGTTTTTACTACTGTTTGTATTTGTTAAAGATCTGAGGTCTTTTTTTAAGTTCCTGGTTTTATTTATATGATTTTAGAGTCTTTTATTGGTATCAACTTTAAAAAAAAATAAAGCTTCTTGAAAAACGAAATGATGAAAGAAAGGATTAACTCACTGTTTATTGTTGGTGTTTTGTTTTGGCTTTGATATTGTTACAAGTAAGACTTTGAGGACTTATAATTCTTATTCGCTTTAAGGTTTTATTTGTATTCTATTTTAAGCTTTTCTAAAATCGTTGGAAAAAGTTTCCTGATGATCTGGTCTAAGCAACCAGTGAAATGCGCATAGAATCTGGCTTTCCCTCAACAATAAATTTTAGTGCATTCATCAAATATGAAAGATTGGGAATTTAGCACGTCATACAGAAATCTGATTAATAATAAATTTTGTATTCCCGAAAATAACTTTGAAACCTTTACATTGTTGCTTAGCCTTGGCACCCTATGCTCCAGTGGGAGCCTTTTTGCTTTTCCATATGAACCGAACCCTTAAACCTATTGGCAATAAAAATAATAAAAATCTATTCACGTAATATTGCTGTCTGAAAGTTATAATATATTTTATTCAATCCTTATTGCAAAACTAATTTAAATAAAAAGAAACGATTACTTTAAACCCCATCTCAAAGGAAATATCTCAAGTAAAAGGGTCTAATATAAGCCCAACTCAGACCCAGTGCTGCCATTTTTTTATTTTATTTTTTTTAAAAATAACTACGGAGTCTATAAAAATTCGATTTTTCCCCTACTTTTGGGAATAATACTCAATTATAAAAAGATGATTAGATATTGATTTATTAGTGAGAAAAAATAGAAATTTTCATGGATAAACATTACACGCTTAAACTTTCAAGTTTTATTAATTCTGATTTTTTAAGCCTTCGTTTCTTATCGATATTTTGTGATCAAACATCTCATAACGACAGAAACACTAAATCTATAATTGAAATAATTTTTGTGTAAAAAAATCAATTGCCTAGTAACATTTTCTTTTCGTAAAGTGTAAGTTTTTGTTATTAAAATATAATTGTTTACCCGTTCATAAAAATACACACACACATTTATTTATTTTGTTTAAATTTTTAAACAAATAATTTTTAAAATTTTAGTTTTTTGCTCTGATTGTTTGTAACAGTTTTAATTGCCACATTAGAATAATACATATTTTCATAATAAAATGTTAATAAACAATGAAAATTTACATTGAAAAAATTTGTTTAAACGTATTTGTTTTTTTATATGTAATGCACGATCTTATCAAAATATTGTATAATTTCGCTTAATTATCTGTTTGTTTGTTTTTTTTCTTTAGAAATATTGAAATAGATTCACATATCGCAGACCAAATTATCAACAGGCATAGGAATAGCTTATCCCATCAACAATAAATTTAAGTGTTTTTATCAAGAATACAAATTGGGAATTAAGCATGAATCACAAAATCATTTGAGTTAAATTTTGTATTCCCATGAAAATTATTTTGGAAATTGTTTTTTTATTTATTTTTGATAAGCCAGTTCACAAATAAAATCAAATCAAATAATTATGGTAATTATTTAAGGCTAATTTACAAAGTATTACGACTTTGTAGAATCAAAATAATATGAAATTCTCTCCGTGTTTAAAAGAAAAAAATAAAAGTCAGTTGTAAGTATATTTCATGTTTACACTATTTACAAAAACAACATGAAAATTTCCTGAGTTGATTTTAGTTGTTTTTGTAATTATAAAAACGTTACCACCTCTGGTGTGATAAGAATACATAAGTTTCAAAAATGGTTTAAGAAAAAACATTAACCGACCGCTTGTCAGATTTTGTATTCGTATTCTATTTCTAAAATTGCGTAAATGTGAGTGAAAAAGTCTGAATGTATTGAGTTTTTCGAACTTGCACTTGCAGGTGGAAACGGGTGGTAAGCAAAAGAAAAACATTTCCTACACAATCATAAAATACAATGCTTTTTTTGACAGCTAAGTTAGGTATTTTCTCTCTCTCTCTCTCCGTCTCTTTCTGTTTTAAGGCCTATCCATAATATCCACAGCCTTGCTTAATCTACTGTCAAAAATTAACAAAAAGTCTTTCAAATGTATTTAAAAAAACAAAAACAAAATAAAAAACATTTGATTCCGTTCTGAATGTGCGATTAGATTCGCACCTTTAACATGTATTAACATGTATTCGCACATTTGCTTAAGCCAATTTAAGCCTTTAGTCGTCATCTATGCAGTGCTGCCAGAACTTTTAGAGGTAAAAACAGCAAAAAATCATAATTTTCCATCAAAAAATCTGTAAAATCTGCGTAAAGATTTTAAAAATCGAAAATAGAAACTGGGAATTATTTCCTTCTGAAGGTTACTTTATATTATATTCAACATTTTTTATTTTTCGAATTTATTCTATGAGCTAAATTTCAGTTATGTATTTTATATATGTATTTTATAAAGCTTTTTGTAATAGTCATATTCCTTCAATTTTTCAGAAATGACTTTATAATAGTCTGATAGTGTATAAAGTCATTTCTGAAAAATTGAAGGAATATGACTATTACAAAAAGCTTTATAAAATACATAACTGAAATTTAGCTCATAGAATAAATTCGAAAAATAAAAAATGTTGATTTTAAAAATCTTTAAAAAAATCTTCAAAACACTTGCATTCCTTTTTTTGTAGTTTATTTAGAAAAAGATATAACAATTCTCATAATTTACGGCCATGTTCTGGAATTCGAATTTGATGGAGATTTTAAATAATTTTTTTTTAAATGCATCTTTGATGATTTTTAAAGTAGTTCTGGTTAATATTAGTGGTCCTCGAAGTATAAAAAAGGAAATATTATTTTGAACTTTTAACACAGAAAAGTTTTTAAAATTTGTTCGATTTAAATTTAACTCAAATGCGATTTTCAAACATGTCTGATAACACGGTGTCACAAATTTTCAACAAAGTCGTGACCAAATGAATCTTTATTTAAAATTGCCCGCTGAATCCGAATTAAAAAACAGCCAATAACATATCTCGAAAACTGTCTTACTTTTGACTTCATATTCGGATTCAGCGGGCAATTTTACATAAAGATTAGGTGTCAAACACATTTGGTCAAAAAAATGTCAACCAGTGTAATATTTGGATATGTTACATTTAAAATATCTATCCAAATTTAATTACTTAGTAATTTAAAGTACCAAAAGTCTTGTTGAGAATTTACAAGAGATAAATTATTGCAACTATTTTAGATATTTTTATATATAACTACATATCGCTCATTTGCTGCAAGACCGGCATAAGTCAAAAAAATTCATTTCGAGATAAACGCGTTTAAAGTTTTTGATTTGCTCTAATCACTAAGAAAAAAATAACGATACATTCTCTTCAAATGGGGAAAGTATAAAAGATATAAAAATGAATTTTATACACAATATAAAGAAAAACATAGCGAACAATTCTGCATCACTAACTCCAAAATTGTATTTTTTGATTTATGCCGGTCTTGCAGCAAATGAGCAATATGCATATTATTTTGTGTAAAATCAGATGACATAATTCAGGCGATATTAATGTGCTAAGACAATGCGAAATTTTAATTTTTTAAGTAAGCGAATTCATGTAAACGGTGGTGGCGATACTACAACACCAAAAACACAACATTGAATTTTATTTAATGCTTTCGTTGGTAAATATGTCAAAAACACAAGTAACTTCTGACAACTTTTTTCAATGCAAGTTGAAATAGTAAAAAGTTAAGTGACAATGTAAAGAAGCTTACGCCGAGCTTAAGATCTGCATTTTTAAGCCAAAAATCGTCAAATCTGCATTTTTACAATTTTGGGGAATAAAATCTGCAAAATGCACTTCTGGCTTTGCTGCTTCTATGTCGTTATGTTAAAAAAAAATTCAAAATTTAACTAAGTAGAAGTTAGAAGTTACTAATTTTCTAATTTTTAATTATTTAAGAGAAGATTTTCCGTATTTTTTTTTATTTAACTTTAAGTTTGATTATTTCCGGTACATAAAATAAAAACGAAAATTTTAATAGCCAATTAAACCATTATTTTAGTGTTTATGCATTTAAGATATTTGGAAAACCAATTCTTGGGCACACAATCTGAGAGCAAAATCGTTTCTTAGATTAGTCCGCTTCAGAAGCCCCATTTCCACTATGCAAAATGTATGGAAACTCTGATTTATTTTTGAAATATTCTTGAAAAAAAATGTTTTTTTTATTCGCACGAAAATACTTTGATTCTTGATTTATTTAATGATCTTTTCAAATTTTATAAAATAATTTAACTACACTTTTTTTTCTGCGTTGAGGTAAAAACTTTCATAGACACATTAAATTTATTTATTGCGTCTGACGTTTATAGAAAATGTGAGACAGTTATTCAGTTTTTTTATTGTAACAAATAATTGAGGTGAAGTATTCAATTAACAAAAATTTGAAATAAACCAATTGGAAAAATGTTTAAATAGTTTGTTTTTAAACTTGTTATTTTTACTTTTTTGTTTTGTTTTAATATGCGCTTTATCCTTTTTTAGGCAACATAAAACACTTATAGCCTCGGCAACAATTTCAGCTTTCAACACAATACAAACCAAGGAAAAAATAATATTTAAGTATTTTTTACTACAGAGGAAAAAAAGGAACAATTTTGAAGACTAAAATAAGTTAAACAAATTACTTTTCAAAAAGCTACAACACACAAAAGATACTTAGTTTTCAAAATTATTAAAACACAAAAAACTAAAAATTTTCTTTTGCATAACATTTGTATGGCTTCAGGCTTACGAGTATTATACCCAGCCCTGGGACAAATGCATTTAATATGCTAATGCATTAGCAATGTTTTTAGCGTTTTTAACCAACTCAATAGAAACATAATGTAGTGCATTAAAATTGTTAAAGTTAATGCAATAATTTTGCACAAAAATATTTTTGCTCAATTTAATGGTAACGCAAAAGTATTACAAATCGCCCAGCTCTGATTACACCTACAAAATTTATAATTTCGTATTTTTAAAGAAAGCGGTTCTTACACGGAGAATTATTTACTAAATACGCCTTAAACCAAGAACATTTTGCATGATTCTTGTTTAAGCCAAAAATTACTTATTCTTAATAGATGTTTTTGGGTTGGTGTTCAAATATTCCTTGAAATAAAAAACATTTAATCCGTAGTTAATAATTTAAGCCTAAGTAAACAAACATCAATGTGTTTTCCACTAAGGATTCAGGTAGGAAATCTTCATGTATTTTTTCACAATAATTTAGGTAGAAAACATTCACGTGTTTTCTACTAATGATTTAAGTAAACAAAATATTCATGTGCTCTCCACTAATCCCAGTCCTAACAAAATATAAGATAGAGAAGCCATTTTTTACAGGGAGTTGTCTACCATCTGTTTATTATAATCAGTTTTAAGATTTCAAATTAGTATATAAGGAAATAGATTTAACCTTAAATGTTTCTTTATTTTAGAAAATTTTACTAAGTTCGAACAAAAAAAGGTAAAATCAAGAAAGCCGCCTGGGTTCGAATCTCAGGTCAGTCAAGAATTAATGATTATCAATAACAATTTTAATTAATTTTCATGTTGTAAAATTCCTTTCTTCATAAAAATAATTTAATGAAAATTAAATTTGATGAACTTAAGCCTGATTAAAAATTAAAAAATTTGGATTAAAAAAAATCAAGAAATAATTTTTAAATTTCTTAATATCTTGTTTTAAATGACGAAATGGATTACTTAAGAAAATAAACATCTTTCCGTGTAATACTGAAGTCTTCATTCATATCAAGCCATCCTTTTCAGCATGCCAAATTCAATAAGAGTGGATGCATTCGACTGAAATAAGAACAAAATGAAGTAGGGCACACAAAATTTCACACAACCTGTGTCGTATCTCTCTTTCTTTTTTGCCTTCTATTTAGTTTTTATAGCGCTGATTTTCAATTTCACTTGTTTTATAAATTATTGTGCACTTTTTTAAGCTTTTTGCCTTCAATTGCACACAGACACAACAAAAATGTTTATAAACAATTTAAACGTGTCAGCTTTTTTTTTATTGTGTTGAAACTGGTTTAAAAATTAAAAAGTTAAAATTGTATTGGTATATTTTTTTTATTGGTAATTTAATTTTTTACAATTAAAATAAACATGCCACATAGTCGTACAAAGTGTCATTGTTAGCAATTGGCGTTAATCTTTATATTAAATGTTTTATTGATATTTAACGGTTTTCAATTCATTTATGGTGTTTGCAATATTACAATAGCAAAAACAAATAAAAATAGAAAATTCGACACGATTTGGAATGCATTATGTAAGAATAATTAAGGCCGGATTTTTGAGACGAGCATTAAGTTTAAACTTAGTTTAACGTAGTCTGAGACTCGGATTATTACAGAGAAATGTGGTTTTTTTTTCATTAAATACCAACATTTTGAGCAAAACTGTGCTTTTCCGACAAAATTTTGTATACAAACTTGGTAATGGTGGCACTAATCTCTTTTCAGATTAACTTGAGTTTTACTGATTTCTCAAAAACCCAGTCTAAGTCTGTAAACAAATAGACTGCTCTGTTTTTTCACTTTTAGATGGTTGACTTCAATAATTACTGCTTTACATTGTACTGATTAATAAAAAAGTAGCCAATGCTTTTCTGTTAGCTTTGATAATAACTTCATACTTTAGAAGTTTTGTTCAATGTAATAAATAAAAGTTACTTAATCTACAACAGACTACTTCCAGCTTATAAAAATTAGGATAACATTGGTTTTAAATAAAATATTTTTTTCAATGCTGCTCATTTGTTTCGCACATTTTGTTACATAACTGAAAATGCAGTTGCGTTTTCTATTATCAATTTTATAAAAGCAAATATTCTTTGAATATTATTATGTATTTATAAGGGTCTCATTTTATTCTTGAGTTTAAGTTCATTTGTGTTTAGATACATGAATAATGTTTGCTTTTTTTGTTATTGTCCTCAGAAAATGGAACCGTTCTGCAACACAGAAAAGAAGAATGTATTTGAAAACTGTAATGAGTTTATGGCCGTTACACGTTTAACTCTTAAAAACAAAACAAACTATTCTTTTTAAGATACAGAGAAATGTGAACTGTCATAAAAATAGATTTAAATTATGGCAGATATTTTGAACTGCTTGCAAATGTAGTATTACAGCATTAAAGTTTTCGATGCATCTAAATAAAGAAAACGAACACTAAAAACATTTTCTCTAGTATATTTTACAGTAATAATGGTCGATTTATAGAATAAAAACAATGGGGATGAAAAACGAACTTAACACAGCCAGACGATTTACAAAATAAATTTTAGTCTGCAGATGATGGGCACGGCACGACCTGTGAAAATTTATTTATCGGACAGGTTTCTCGCACTTTTTTGAAATTCGGCAATTTTAGGGAGTACTCTGGCACAAACTGTATTTGGAAGTTTTGTGTCACCCCATCTATATTTTAAACCAAAAAACATAGAAATCAAGATTATTCAAAAATCGTAACTGATCTGAAAAATTCAAATACAACTTTGGTATTATTTCGAAATTCGGAAGTTTAAGGGGTGAAAATCGTGCATGTTTTTAATACTTATTGTTATGGGCTTCCACTACAATATTGACATTTTTTTATACTTTAATGATTCAAAAATTTCGTAGTTTGCTTGAAATATTTGAACATAAAGCGGGATAATTCAGTGATATTTTACTTAAAATTATTCGGCTTTTTAATGTTAGCAGTCAAATCAAAGCAAGTCGTGAGCAATATTACGGAAGCAAGCGAAAAATAACCTCGATATCCTCTCTTCAACAAAAGAGTAAAAACTGATTCTGGACAGATTCAATAATATCAGTATGGACGTTATAGTAGGGGTTCCATAACAATTGACGTAAAATTTTTTTTTTTTTTTTCTATTAAAATATCCTTTTGCTCATCGTTTGATGAAAGCCAAGAATCCTCGAGTCGAGCCATCGTTATATGTTGTACGATGTTTAGTTTTCCATCTAACAAAACACCATGATCCATAATTACGTTCTCCTACTCTCGTTTATTGCCATTGCTAGAAACGGCCTTTATTTTTTTCACTTTCTTGATGATAATTTCACTGTTATCTAAACTTATTTTAATTGCAATGTAATTACATCATTTTATATCAAATTATTTAAGGCCTCATTACTCAAACGTAAATTATGCATACACGTAAACGTTGTGGTCGACCTAAATGGTTGGTAGTTATTAAAAAAAAAACATTTATATTTCTTTTAAAACCTACCAGTTGTTTTGGCAACTGCTAGTTTTTCATATTATGCAAATTGTTAGTTAGGCCTTTTAGCGTTTATCATATAATCTTTTGTAGAAAGAGTCATTTGTTTTTTGTTAAAAAATTGCTAATAATTTTGGTCGATAGATCCCAGAATTGGTTGTGGACATTTGCAATTAAGCAATACAACAGAATCCATGAAAAAGTTGATTTTTTATTTTTGGTTAGCTTGGGCCTTTTGCATTTTAGGAAACGATATGTTGTTCATACAAATTTTTAACAATTCTTAAAGTAAAATGTAACCTTATGAAATTTAAAGGAACAACTTTCACGCTGTTTTAATTACTGGGTTCATCATGCACGACCTATTTCGGCCGACACACTTTTTTATTTACACGTCGGTTTTATTTCTGACGACGAATATTCGTCATCCGTCCCAATTTTATTTACACCAGTGATGCAAACAATTGTTTAGAAGCCCCACCCCTTTGTTTTTACGCTCATTAATTTAGTTGCACATGTACGAAAGCCGTGTTGATCTTTATTCAAATACAGTGTGTACGATAAGTAATAAAATCAAAAAAAAAATATTTTAATACTTTCACGAAACTGTTATACAAGCATAAATGTAGAAGATTTTAGTGGAGTTTTTTTTTAATATAATTCTTACTTTTAATATCTAAACAGCATGTGCATCGCAGCTTACACTGAATTTTTTTTAATGGTAATATTGGAAAATTTCCAATTCTTAATGTTTTTTAAAAGTTAAGATTTTAAAAGTCAATTTAAAAAATAGAAACTTTAATTTGGACTGTATTATTATCAATGTTTTACAGCCAAAACAATTTCTTTCTATTAAATTTTAATAAAATTAGTGCGTTTAGTTTTGCGTGTCTCTGTACTTTGAAATTCTCTCGCAATACATATGCAAAACATTTTTGATCACCCCTGTTTTACACCGAAATTCAGCTAACGTTCTTTTGCTGCAACATCGCCATAACTCAAAGGCTTTAAAGTCTTAAATTGACACGCAACATATTGAAAAAAGAAAATTGTATTCTTCTCTCAAGGGTTGAGTTTAAAATATCTTCAAAAGAATGATTTCCTATGCATGAGTGATATTTTGTCATAATATACGATTTGACTTATGACGTTGTTGCAGCAAATAAGTGTTTTGTATTTAAAAAAAAAAACATTTCTTAAAGCCAACAAAAACTTCATACAAAAAAAATGATTATAGATTTTTTTCAGAATTTTTAACAAGTTTTTTTTTTATTTGCATTAAATCCACTTTTTTACCTTAAACAAAATTTTAAACCAAATGTTGAAAAAACTGCCATCATTTTTCTTTAAAACAAGAGAGAACATAAATATGTGAACACTTTTAAAGCTGCGAACAAAAAAACTTTTACAAAATATTTTATGTTTTGATCAAATAAAATTGTCTAGTCAGTCAAGTACTTGGCGGTATGCAAATCTGCATTGAAATGCGTTTCCACATAAATTCGTTCGAGTGTGAACAAAAAGTTCTATGAATGACGACGACAATGACGTTTTTCCATAAAATAATAAAATGGAAATCATTTATGCAAACAGTTTTTATTTGCCTCCACTTACATTTTCTACAGAAATATAAAACAAACAGCAGCCGCTGTGATTGCCCCAATTTAGTTGTAAACTATTTGTAAAATTTTTATTGCTGTAAGTAAACTGCTGTCTAGCAATTTCTAAGAATTAACATTTCCATTGGTATTATTTCGTATCTATTGCTCGATTTAAAGATGAGTGTAACAAAAAAAAACAAGCAAGCAAAATCTTTAAATGAAATCATTTAAAAGTTACTCGCCCAGAAGACAATCAAGTGTTTAAGCGCTTAATTTGTTAAAGCATCACCAACCAGCAGCAACAAGTAGAGGAGAAAAAAAATTTCTGGAAAATGTTAATTTTTCTCAGTCAGAAATTACATCAAAATGTTGTTGTATTGATTGGCCTTGCCATGGTATTGGAAATTTGCAGTGTGTATGTTGAAAGTGCCCAAGAACTCACAAACTTGAATTTAATTGATGCAACCTCTGCATCTGCAACCACATCTAATGAATACTCGAATCAAGTAGATAATGAAGTCCTTACTACTACTGATGCTGCACCTGCTGGTGTTAATTTTAGAGATGAGAACAACTTGAATGTGGGTAAAATCCTTAAGCCTGAAATGGTTACTCTCTATTTGAATGTTTCGGAATATCCAGGTGAAAAGTGCAATCGTGTTTGTGTGAGTGGCCAACGACGCGTATGTTACTTTGAATTCACCCTAGAACACTATCAAGCCATGGGAGTGTAAGTATTCTTTATTTCCCTGTTTTTTCTCTCTCCTTTTTTCTTGTCTCTCTGACTTTTCATTGGTTGAAACTAATTGCAAAAACCAAAAAAAAAAAAAATTAAAAAGTCTTAACAAGTTAAACAATCTAAAATTTGTTGCATACAATTTAATTAGTGCGTGTGGCAAGTGTGGCAAAGGTGTTGAAGAGGATTGCAGTAATCCCCAGTGTATTGTAGGTGACGGTGTAGAAAAAGGAGTAATGAGTATTAATCGCCAAATACCAGGACCCGACATACAATTGTGCAAGGATGATTTGATTGTTGTGGATGTACACAATAATGCTCATGGCTCGGCTGCTGCCTTGCACTGGCATGGTTTGCACATGTTGAAGACACCTTTCATGGATGGAGTACCTTTCTTGACTCAGTGTCCCATACCGTTCGCTAATTCCTTTCGCTATCATTTTTATGCCACTGAGCCCGGTACTCAATTTTACCATTCACATGCGGGTGGGTTGAAAAATACCTTTTTGTTCTGTTGTTTTAATTCGAAAATATTTCAGGCCATCACAAGGTTAATGGCCAATATGGTGCATTGATTGTTAGACAATCGGCAGATGTGGAACCTTTAAATCTTCTATATGATTATGATTTATCCGAACATCATATTTTAATATCAGACTGGATGCATTCGTATGCAGAACAGTACTTTCCCGGACTTCCAAGCTCTATGGGAATATATCCTAACTCCGTTTTAATAAATGGCCGGGGAGTCTATACCAACGTAAGCACTCAGGTATTCATTTAGACATTTGCACTAAAATGTTTGTATTTTTAGCCCAAAACAAAAGAGCAAACCAAAGTACCACCAACTGTTTATTACGTGACACCCGGCAAACGTTATCGCTTCCGATTAATCAATTCCATAAGTCATGCGTGTCCTTTCCAAATGCAGGTAGGTTTTTATTGCTTGTGTATTAGTACACAACCCTAAATAGCGTTCAAAACTATTTGAACGAAAGTAATAAACGTTATGTATGTGTAGTGGATCTGTATGTTGAGTTGGTTAAGTACAGTATTTTTATTGTATACGAAGACTAAAAACAGAGAAGCTTTTTTTAAGGTGTTTACTAACAACACTCTAAGCGTTGGTGTTTTCCATTTTTCAACCGTACAGAACACGAAAGTGCAGTATATAATGTTTATTTTCGAACACTGGAGAAGAATATATGTAGTTCCCAATGGATACAGAAATAACGTTTGTTTATCTTAAGTAGATTCAACAACACAATTTGATCATTATTGCTTCCGATTCTTATAACGTACTACCACGACCATTTGATACTTTGGTGTCCAATTCAGGTGAACGCTATGACTTTATTTTAAATGCCAATCATACAAAAGGTGACTTCTGGATACGTGTGAGAGGTTTGGGTGTCTGCTCCATAAATCCTACAGAATCCTATGCCTTAATTAGATATGAAACGAATGAAATTCTCCACAGCAAAGACGAGCCCCATATACCGAAATATCCTCGATATGAAGAACAATATCCTACGGGAATAGTTAGTATTTGCTGTGTATGACTAAGTTTCTTTTTTAAACCGAGTTTTTTACTTCCAAGATTATAAATCATCCAAACGCTACTTGCTGGGGAGGTGTAAATGACCACTGCATAACTGAACTCTCTGCTCTAGAAGAAGATAGAGGCTTGCGTTATGATGTAGCAGATCACAAATTCTTTTTGGCTTTCCACAATTATCCAGTGCCAAATAAGGAAATCTTTAAGCCAGGACAATACAATCACTTCGCCAGTAAGTTCTTAGAACTTAAAATTTGCATAATAATTCTTTACTCTTTCCTGCAGATCTCAACTCCAATTTAACAATAGTGGGTGCTATTAATAATCTGAGTTTGGTATTTCCTGACTATCCCCCTCTAACGCAACCCAGTTATATAGATGAGTCTCAATTTTGTGATGATCTTAATTGGCCAGCGAAGTGTGCGGGCAACCGGTTGTGTCCGTGTATCCATCGTCTGAAAGTTAAACTTAACAGCATTGTGGAATTGATTATAGTGGATGAAAGCGAAAGTAAATGTCTTTTTAAAAATTAACTAAATGACTATTTTGTTACACAGACGTTTTAAGTGTAAAACATTTTTTCTTTTTCTGTTTATTCTCTGTATTGCTTCCTTCTTAACGTGCTCTTTTGGTGGCATGTTGCAGATGTAGGTCGCATGCATCATCCATTTCATTTGCATGGCTATCGATTTATGGTCACTGGCTTGGGACAACATCCGGATGGTGTGCCCATGAGTATACAGCGAGCTAAACAAATGGAACGAAACCGCATGTTGCCAAGAGATTATTTTAATACACGTCCTCCATTTAAAGACACAGTATCAATACCCAGTCGTGGTTATGCAGTCATACGCTTTAGAGCAACGAATCCTGGTATGATGAAAGGACATACACACTCGTACATACAACAAAATTACTCATGCCAGTAAAGTTTTCATATTACTGTGACTGCTTGCTGTACAGCTGTGGTCATGCCTTTGTCATCATTCTCATTATTATAAGTGATTTACATGTTAAAACGACTATTAATTTGTCTTCAATTTCCATTTTCTATAGGTTTTTGGTTAATGCACTGCCATTATGAGTGGCATTTGGCCATTGGTATGGGTCTCATTATGCAAGTTGGCTCTGTTCGAGAAATGGTTAAAGCACCGAAGGATTTTCCTCGTTGTGGCAATTATGTGCCACCCGTTAGAAGACCCAGTTTTAAAATTACCTTTTAACAAATATATTTTTTTCTTTTTTTTTTGGTAAAATGAATAAAAATCTTCTTTCTACGCTTTTTATTTTTAGTAAAATACAAAGACAATTTATAATGGAAAATGTAGAAAGCATCAGCAACAAAACAAACAGCAGTTTCGACTATAATAACGAGTGTAATGTAATTATTGTTGCATGTGCCAACAAGCAACAAACCCGCATTAAAAGTGGCATTTTTCAATTTAGTTTCCTTTCTTTATTTTGTTTTTCTTCGTTTGTGGCGTAAGCCGTTCGCAAAAAGTGCAGTTTCATAAAAGAGTGAAATCGTTCGGGTTTATTTTTAAGAATTTTTATTCCGACGTAGCCTTTTGTTAATCATTAGAAAAATATCTGAATTTATAGAAGTTTAAATACCCGCAAGGGAAAAATATGTTTATAAATCATATTCTTAAATTGTCTCACATAAATCGAACCCATTTTGAGGAACGATCGGTAGCAATTTAAAAAACAAAATAATATCCAGTTATTTTTCTTTTTAAGCTAATAAGACCTTATGAAATTGATGCAAATAAAAACAAATTTACTACATTTCACCAGACGTTTCGTCACATTTTTGGTGACTTTTTCAAGGGTATATTTAAAAGGACAATATTAATACAAAATATTTTTCACAACACGCAAACACAACTTACAAAAATTATATATTATTTAACTTTAAAAGCATAAGATTTTTAATAAAATTAAATTGCACAAAAACAGTAAAGCTTGAAATTTTTATCACAGATTTTGTTATATTTCGGTTCTATAAGTCCCAATTCACATTATACGATTTGTGTCGTTGCGATTATTGTCGTTTCCTCTTTGAAGTCGGTCTAATGTTTACATTGTACGATTTTTGTCGTTACGACTTTTTCTGTGCAACCGAATGAGCGAACAAAACAAATCGAAGAGTACACTCGCTTGTGTACCCCTTTTAATTCCTCTCACCCCTCTTGCCTATAAAGTAAGAATCGCAACGACAAAAATCGTATAATGTGAATGGGCACTAACTAGCGCTAATGTGATCAATATCTTCATTGTGGTTCATTGTTTTCATTATGTTTTGTTGTATTACTAAGCTTTCTATTGTGTATCTCTTTCTCTCCCCTCGTTCAAATTCCAACACTCTCACTTGTTTTGTTTCGAAGAAGCGAGATTTTGAAATCATGTGTTGTGAAAATGCACTTGTTTCTCTCCTCTTCTATATATCATTTTGTTGTTCTTCCATTCGTTTAGTTGTTCCTATATAAATTAAGTCACAATTCTGATCGTCCCTTCCGTTACACTTTACTTCGTTAACAACATTACTTTGTTGTAGTTTTTCTAATGGCGCCTTAACTCTTGAAAATATTGCACTTAAAGTTGAGTTTGGATTGTATGCAAAGTTTACTTGTTCTGATTTTATTGTTGTCCTTATGTGTCTATTATCCGTCAATCCAGGCATGTATTTTACACTGTAAAAATGTTTGTCTTTTTAAGGGTTGCTATCATTATTGAGGTTTTTGTATTGTACATATTTTTGTGTATCGCTGATAAGTGTATTAATTAATTTTTTAGGGAAACTATTTCTGCGATTTTATCGATATTTTTTTTTGTTATGACATTGCGGGTCTATTATATTTAATACTCTTGATATAAATTTTTTGGCTGTATTAATTATCTGGTTTTTGGGTTGTGTCGCGTTGTAATTCATTATTCTGCCAGACTAAGTTTCCTTAGCGTAAATTTAATTTTGGGGTGGTGACTATTAAACGTGTTCAGAATAATATCCTTGACCTTGATGTTAATTACGGCTAATATATCGTCTACATATTTGATTTTATTTCTAAGTTCCGTGATTGCATCGTCAAGTTAGGTGTCAAGTACAATTTCTATTAGCGACGCACAGGGTGAAATTTTCCCAAAAAATTTCAGAAGTTCTTGATTTTGTAAACGGTTGAAGTAAAATTAAGGACATGTATTGGAGTACAAGCTTAGGATTTGGTCGTCAATATACATATCAGGAGGGCCTCCATAGGGTACCTCGGGCATTACAAAAATTAATAACCATCCAGAATTCTTTTTTTTTAGCCCGATATTAAATCAGTGGAATGTACTATTTGAGTTTTATAAAAAAGTTAGTGAAATGCATATGTTATTTCTTACAGTTAGGAAATATCCGACTTTAAAAATTAAAAGTTCCTATTTTTGATTTTGAATATTTTTGTATGAATTACCAGCAAATTGGTAAATAATTTGCATTTGATATGACAATTGGTTTTTATGTCATGTTTATCTAAAAAAAAAGTATTTTTATTTCCCTTAAATCAAAAACAAATACTCGATAACAAGACATTGATTTTCACCTAGAAATTATGCCTAAAGATACCACCGTGAGTTTGCCACTATGAGAATGGACGATAAAATCGACGGCATAAATAAAAGAGGAGGACTCTGATAGCGCAAACTCAACTTAAATATTTCAAAATTTTCTTAATAAAAATTTAAGGCTTTCATTTAATATTTAATATTAAAAAAACACAAAATGGCCCGTTAAGTTTAAGGTGAACATAAATATCGCATTTTTTCGTCAAACAATTTTGATCAGAAACGCCATAACTTTTGCACAATGGAAATAATTCATAAATGTTGTATTTTCATTCTCACAAATTAAACAACTACTCGTGCACAAAAACTTTTTCGATTTTTCGGATAGATTTTAAGATAATACGTAAAAAATTAAATTAGTGATTTCGCGCTTACGATTATTCCTCAAAAATGCAAATTATGGCTAATTTCTCTCTCAACCCTTAAGTCCTCGTTAATAGTAAGAAACATTTGCTGTGAAACATCTGAGTTTGATGGTGAAAGACGAATGGAAAAGTGAACTCTGTTTCATGAACATGAAGTTTTTGAAATTCCGTTATTAAGAGGAAGAAAATAATTACAGAATACCTAAAATGCTGCAAGCCAAAAGTTTCATTGTATGCACACAAATGAAACAGTATTCGAATTGAGAATCGAAGAAAGTTTTTCATAACACGAGCGAGGACTAACAAATAATTTCCACTTAAAGTTTATATATAAATTCACATTTACAAGATTTTGTTTGTCGCGCTTAATTCCAAATTTGTTATTTTTTTTTTTTTTTTTTTTTTTGATAAAAACACTGAAATTTATTGTTGAAGGGAAAATTACTTTGATAATAAGAGTTGAAATTTTATTTAAAATTTCTACGAAAGTGAATTTGTTATTTTAAGATCGTTGTCGATATAAACGATGTAATGTGGTTGTGTTGGTGTTAAAGCATACTTTTGTTAACAAAAAAGTTCTAAGTGTGTTTGCGTGTATTTATACATTTCCTTTTACCCATAACACACAATCAAGCAAACGTTCAAACAACAAGCGTCCAACAACCATCTTTTCATCCAGTCAGCCAGCCAACCAACCAACCAACACCAGTCATTCTCATTTATTCATTTGTTTCGTCTAATTAATTGTGTGGTATTTTAAAACATTGTTTGCTGTAATTATATAAAGCTTTTTCAAAAGCTTCCACAAAAGAGTGACCCAAATATTTTTTGCCTTTCAAGTATTTTATGTTAAAAAAAACATTATTTTAAATAACAATGACAGGCAAAACGTACCCCAAATATTAAAAAAACAACAGTGTATAAATCATTGTTCGAAAAAAAATAATAAATATCGTTCCTTAGTGTTCGGTTCGGTAGATTTGTGGAAAACACAAACGCTAATAATGTGTGTGTAGAAAATCATTAAAAAAATACCGTTTTCCTGTCAGCCATCTTTCGAACACAAAAATAATACTGTTTTTATCAAACTCAACAAAAGATGAGCAGATTTAATTCCGTTCGATTTTATTTTAAGCCACAAACTTCATCGTGTTCGGTTTGGCTCATTTAAAGAACCAAACATTTTTTACAAAAACAAAATACACATACGAAAAGCAAAAAGGCAGCAAAAAAATTTTACACAAACAAAACATTTACACACACTGTTCGTGCAGTGGCCATTGCTAAAAATTTTTGTTTGTTCATTTCTTTATTAATGTAAAAAAAGAAACACTATAGAACATTAAAATATAATGTTTGGCCACACTATCACTACAATTGTTCTGTTTTTTAACGAAAATATTTACGAACGGTATTAAGGGTTGTGTTCGTCTACACAATCACTACAAAAATAGATATCGTTCTTGGGTGTGTGAGCCGAACGAAAAATAATGTATGTACTGTTTATTTTCGAACACTGGTACAAATGATTAAATTTGGTAAAATTTTAGTGAAATAAATATTTTTTCTTAAGGTGTCAATTCTTTAATCCACTACAATACAAATCAATTCCTTTGTTATCAGCTTTTTTTTGTTGAAAATCTAAAATAATGAACATTGTAAACATAATTGTGTTTGTTTCTTTAAAATTCATTTGTAATGTCGTCAATTTAATTTATTATACCCTACACCGAGAGATGTATATAACTTTATTATTCCGTTTGTAATTTCTACAATTTTGTCTGTCCGTCTGTCCATGTGTCCATTGAAATGGATTTTCCGAAGACCCCAGCAATGATTGGGACTCCATAGTTGTATATTTTGTTCATATTTAGTCCGGAATTTTTTGCTATTAAAATTAAGCCTGGTCCGTTTACAAAAGGCTGAGATAAGTGTCAAACACCACGGCTGCCTCTTATTGTACTCAAAAGTCCCTTGTTGTTGTTGGTTTCTTATATTCTTTTTTTATGTATATCTGGAAAACGAAAAGAGCCAAAGCTTCCACATAAGGTACAAGCATCTTAGCTATTAATACGCAACAACCTACAAATGTGGGCAGGATTGAACATGGTGGCGTGGCAGAAATTAGACATACTTACATCTAAATATTATTTTAACTTTCTATTATTATCGCACCATTTTTTCTTAAAATTAGTTTTATTTGATGAATTCATTTTTCGAGTAATTTCTCCTGATTCGTATGAATTTCAAATAACTGTCATATCAATCATCTTTAAACATAATCAGTATCATTTTGGCGCTTAACATTTTATATTTAATAGGTTTGTAATGTAAGTATGTTTAGTATCAAACGCATTTCTATAACATCTTGTGTGGGGTTTATGGTGTTAAACATCTTTTAGCTCTGACAATGAATAAATTATTTAAGACCTTCATTTATCATAAATCCTTAATTGTTTAACTTTTTGTTTTTTTTTTTTGTTTTGTAAATTTTAAGTCTTTGCTGGTAGCGTGCAGTAATTATTCTGAAGAATTTTCTTTAGTGTGTGAGATAGAAGACAAAACACAAATTAAACTGACATTTGATTTTTAAAGAATAAAACTATTTTGGTATGTGAATGTATCCATTTTTGATACACATTTGAAATTGTGATCCCTTGTTTAAATTCAATTTTTTTTAAACAAGCACTTGTATCGTAAACAATTCAAAATATTAATAAAATAAATTACTTGCCATTGCTCTCTATAAATATGTTATTCTAACAACAAATAACCAAAAAGCTGCTCTTAATCACATGCTTATGACACCAGTTTCAAATGACTTGATAAATTAAGATAATATTATGTTTACAACAACATATTTTTTAAATAAAGTAGAGTATGTAGTTCAAAGTAGTGGTAGTAAGTAGTTTAAAAAAAATAGAAAATTGTACACAGCTCGTAATATACTTATGTTTGTATGTGCACATGTTCGCATATACCCTTTTTACTAACACATACACACATGCTTATTTACACATCTTTGTAAGGAAACATGTTATGTATGTGTGTTATTAAAAAATAAAAAAAATAGGAAACAAGAAACATTTCTCATTCGATATGCAACATATGCTGTAACAACATCATCGATATAATAACATGTGGTATTGTTACTTACATACAATAATGACTACGACGATGATGAGGATGAAAATTTTCCTTATCCAGTTGTTGTAGTAGTACGAGTAGCTGCAAGTTTTTTATCATTATTATTTTCTGCAAAAACAACAACATACCGCTTTAAAAGGTTGTGCTTTAATCAGTGATGACAAAGGGACTTTAGAAATTTTCTAAGATTATAAGAGCTTGTACAAACGAACCTAAATCTAAACTCTTCCACAGGTTCTCTGCTCTCCAGAATATCTGACTGAAAAGCATTTTAATTGAATGGACATCTTCTCAATGGTCAATGTTCGGATTATTAACCGCACATACAAAGACACCGCATAGTTTGTCTTCATATATTTTTCTTACATATCCAACTTAAGACTATAGCAACCATATCTGCAGATATTGATGTGAGAGCTCTGGTGACGTACAGTGTTGTACCTTCTTAATAGTTATGCAAAAATGTAGGGCGTCAACCATTTCTGGCTAATCGAAGCCCTACTTTAAATAAAAAAAGGACATGCACCTAAAAATCATCGTATGAACGCAAATTGCTTTAAAAGATATGTAAGAAATAACGACGTCGTAAAAGCCCTCGTAAGAATTGGGAGTCATAGTCAAAGTTACATTTTTTTGCATTTATTTTTGACATTAAGACTAATTTTCTGACATAAAAAAATTTCCGCTTCGCTGATGTGTGTGTGTGTTTGTTTTGGGTACTCTGCTGTAAATTGCTAGACGCCACTTTAGAAACTAACGCATATGCCTCCAAATAGTACTAAGAAAAGGTACAATTGTATTAACTTTACCAAACCTGGCTCAAGTGTTTTGCAGCTGCAATGAATAAAACAGGAACTACAACAAAATCACAAAGTAAAGATTCTCTTCAATAAACCAAAACACTTAATACGAAACCAAAAACATGGACAGAGCTTTCACCAAACTACGAAACCAAATGAACCACCGCCCTCACCACTACCAAAAGCACAGCTACCACTACAACGATGATTACTTACTCATACATTTAGCTACACAGTACTTGCACACATGTTTAAAAAAAACATCACTTAAAGTGGTTAACGGTGTGTGGAAGTTTATGTGTGCATGGGGATGTAATGTAACGTTTATTTAAAATACAATGTCAGTTCATAAATGTATGCGGACGTGTGCTTGGTGGTGGGTTTATGCATATGTGTTAGAGACATATGAAGGTGAAAATTAACATGTCTGAAAAAAATAAATGTTCATATTTATGATGTTTTTAACATTATAACAAATTGTTGTAGTTTTTTGCTGTTGAAGCAAGAACAAATAAGTGTAAGAATTTGTTAGATAAAGCTAAAATAATTTTTCAGAAAATTCTTTCAATATTCTTTTCTTTTTTTTCTTGCTAGATATTAACGCAAAAAGCTTCAAAACTTAATACATAATTTTTAAAATTTATTACTTCCAAAGAACTTTAGAATATTCATAGTAAATTAAGAAAGTGTTAATATTGATTTTGTGAAGGAAATAAAATCTTAAAACTGATAGTATTTTATAATATGCATTTACACATTTGTTAAATTTTCATAAAGAGACCTTGAAATAGTTAGGGAAATAAAATTTTACAAAAGCCGAAACAAGGCGACAATGATTAAGTTCCTTACAGTCAAAATATTATGTAGTTAAGTTCAAACGAAAATTAATTTTAAACAACTTAAAACTAATTAGAATTGTGGTTATTTTGTTGAACTATTTATGGTTTTTAATCCAAATTTTTTTTAAAATTTTAATCAGGCTTAAGTTCATCAAATTTAATTTTCATTAAATTATTTTTATGAAGAAAGGAATTTTACAACATGAAAATTAATTAAAATTGTTATTGATAATCATTCATTCTTGACTGACCTGAGATTCGAACCCAGGCGGCTGGTTACCATGACATGTTTCGATCGCAACCACTCGATCTCCTCAGATGGATTTGCCGTCTTACACTCGCAGCCATCGACGACTGCTGACGTCAATAGTCAAACATCAATCCTTAAACCAAATTGTATTTTTAACTTTTGGTAGATCGAATTTGAAAAACTTAAAAAAAAGGATTATTTATATTTATTTATTTATTAAACAGCATATTCCGTAAAATTTAATTGTTGTTACTTTAAAACAAAAAATATATTTTAGCCGACAAAAAATCAAACTCCATAACAAAAAATTATTTTTTCGAAGATTGTTTTTTGGATAACAAACAAAAATATAAAAAAATAACATTTTTTTTTTATTTTTCGAATTTATTCTATGAGCTAAATTTCAGTTGTGTATTTTTATAAAGCTTTTTTGTAATAGTCATATTCCTTAAATTTTTCAGAAATGACTTTATGCACTATCAGACTATTATATTGTATTTTCTTGTCAACTGAAATTTAGCTCATAGAATAAATTCGAAAAATAAAAAAAATGTTGAATATAATATAAATTAACCTTCAGAAGGAAATAATTCCCAGTTTTTATTTATAAAAAAATAAAATTATTCGTAAAATAAATAAAAATAATATTAAATTTTAACAGTACGGAAAACGAATTTAATAACCCACAATCACTTACTGTCATAATTTTATGTTGTATACTTGCAATTGATCTTCAAGAGACAAATGACCTTAAACCAATTCCGAAATATGCAATATAATCATAATCTTAAGTCAATGATTTACTTTCTTATCATTTCAGCTAATTTCGCTATTCCGTTTAAAATTCTCCCCTCTTTTGATGTGGTTAGAACATGGCAGCGAGTAAAATCATAAATACAATGTTGCTCTTTGTTCTGTTTACTAATACCCAGCTGGCATTTGGAAGAACTTTTTTCTTAATTTGAAAATTAAAGAATTATAAATTACTTAAGCGTTAAAAAAAATTAGGAAATCGATCTTATTGTGATAAGACTCACAATAAGGCCTATTATTCAAACGACCACGACAACGACTTTCGTAATAAGGCTGAATATTTAAATAAATAATTGAAAATTTAATAACAAAACACACAAAAGTCGGAAATTGATTCCGAAAGAGATTAAGGCCCGTTTTCACAGCTAAACGATAGCTAAAAGTAGACTTTAACCGGCTTAATAAAAAGTGTTCCATTATTAAAACTTTACTTTAATTCAAAGCGAGCGATTAAGTAAATTAAGGTTCATCCTACCTGGTAGGTAAAAGTAAAGTTGTTACAATGCAACACTTTTTATACGGCCGATTAAAGCTGCTTACCTTAAGCTATTGGTAAGTTGTGAAAACGGGCCTAAATGTTAAAATATTGTTTTTATAAATATTTTGCAGAGTTGGATGTTTAAAAACTGATTGATTTCGTAATTTCTGACACAAAAAAAATGCTTAACTTTCGCAGCTGTAACAAATGAGACCGCAACAAAAGTTTTAAGAATAATATTTTTGAAAGCTAAAAGATCAAAAAAATGTTTGTTATACCGTTAAACAGTTGCATAAATGCTTAAACTATATCGAGCCATTACCGCAATAAAAGGTAAGGCGACAAAAACAAAAAAAATTACAGGAGAAGGGGTTTTTTTTATTTCATAAAAATGTTGTATGAAATTTGTCGCATAAACTAAAATTGTTTTTGCTATAAAATCGTATCTGAACCTTTTAGGCTCAGTTAGCTGGGAGTAACAGTCCAGTTTTAAATCAGCTACTTAATTTTGTTGTGTGTAAAGCAATTAGAACGATTATAGTAAGCAGTAAGATGTTACGGCTCAATCTGTAAGAAATAGATTGGTTTTACTTTTCTACGGACGTCTTAGGAAATAGTGCAAGTGTTGCCAATTAAGCCATTTACTAAAAAAAACGAAAAAAAAGATTTGTTTGCGTTAAAGGCTCGATATATTAGATATTACCAAGTTTAAAAGTGTCTTGATAAAAGTACAAAACGAAAAAATAAATACATTTGAAAAGTTTATTTACAAATTCTACAAAAAAAAAATTAATTGTAAACAACTAAATGATCAAAAATGACTCACATACATACGAATACTAAATACTGCTGAATATTGACTTATAAAAGACTTACAAAGGGTGTGTGTGAACGGTAGCAAAGTACTCATGAAAGTAAAATTCTGACACTGTTGAGGTGAATAAAATTTCACTAGCCCTGGGGGCTTGTATAAATTTTGACATTAGCGTAGAAATTCTTGACTGTTTTGACTTTTGACTTTGCTACCGTTTCACACGCACCCAAATCAGAGAATATTAAAAACTCATATGTATATGATTATTAAGGTGGTGGTCTACACTATACATTTCATGCCTTTTCGCATACTACGCAGCTGTCAAAAAGTCTGTGGTGTTTTACGTAACAAGTTGCATGCACAAAACCGTAGCATGCCTTGAGCTGTCACAAGCAGCGTTTAAACAAACCAGCTAATTTTATTTTTATTTGTGATTATGCCTCATACAAAGTGTTGCATGTAATAAAAACGAAGAATGCAAGCAGGGTTTAAAAAACATGCAATGCATGGAGGTAAAAATGCGTAGTTTGGACATGCTGCTTTATTGGCATAAAATGCTTGCTGGGCAGTGCTGCTTCAATTCTTCTTCTTTTGTTACTGTTTTTGTTGCCAACAGCTCTTTGCATAAAAATTAAACCGTTGTACTTTTATTTAATAGTGTTACGAGTTGTCATGGAATGAGGGAGAAAATAATAAAATACAGAATCAAATCATCCATTCATTGCTCCTAAAACTACAAATAGTTTGATTGTCGTGTTCCACATGCTGTGTGCTTTGCGCAATGTTGTTCTTTAGTTTACAATTTTGTATTGTTGGTTTATTTAAAGTATAAAGTCAACATAATACGAAATGTATACAGTTGCAATCATTTCACTACGGTTATTCTTTTATTTACGTTCTTTCCCTTTTTTTATATTTTTTCCTTCTTTTTATTTATTGTTTGCTAGATTTTTCGTAACTCTAATCAAAATTGAGCCAAAAGCAATGGACGAACTTTTACAATACACTGAAGTTACTTTAAGAATTGATGTTTTTATTTCTTAAAAATCACATAAAAATATTTTTTAAGAAATGGAGCAATATTTGTTTTGCTTTAAATTAAACAAAAAAAATGTGCTTAGTTTATATGGTGTTTTCTTCTCTAAAAAAAAATAATGCATTATAATTATGTAAGATATTTATCAGGTTACACGCACCCTTACAAAGTGATTCATTTTTCTAAATTACAATCAAACAAAATAATAGCTACGTTTTACACTCAGCATAAATGTGTATTTAGCAAAGTTTAAATGCAAAGTTTGTACTAATAAGCGATATTGACCACGGTTGTAGCGATTTTCAACATTAAATATTCTTTGAGTTCCAAAAAGCGTCAACAACACTGATTTTCAATTATGTTTTTAAAAATTTTGCGCCAAAAAAATATAATTATTTAATAAAAGTAAAACCAACGAAAAACAAAAAGATTTTTTATCCATCACAATATTTGTAACACAAATTTTACGCAAACACAAGAAAAATGTTAATAAAAAAAATTGCTTGCATGAAAAATTACTTAACGCAGATGCAAAACAGGGTATTACCTCACACTCAATTTTAACTGGGGATAAGAAATGGGAAAAATTCACCATTTATTTTTGCAACATATTTAGAAAGGACAACGACAACTTCTCACATTGTTTGCATATTTATTTAGAGTAATAAAAACCCCGCGCGAATGGTACATGGAACATTATTGTCAGAAAAGAAAAGAACTTCCCGCTACATAACTGTTCTGGCCAAACAGAGTGTGTGGGTTTGGAATGAACTCATTTACATTTGACACTCAATAATATTTCAGTTACATACATTCTGATTGAACAGCAATTGTTTATTATTGTTATCATGCTATTGACTTTTGTATTGACTCAAACATGAGTGAGTCAATGGATAAGTGGCGATATTTAATCTTTTATATGCCCTACTCTGACTAAGATGGCATGTATGAATTACAGAGTGGTTAGTGGGTATGTGTTGTGCACTCATGAAGTACACTACAGTACATGATTGAAATGCTTAAAACGATAATAGACATTATTATAACTTGTCGTTAGCTGTTTTCGCGCAGACAACAACAGTTAACAAAACTTGCTGTCAACTTTATCCGAAGCTGGATTAAAGTCTTTTGCAATATTACGAGTGCTTGCAGTAGATCATGAAGTTGAAACTATTAAGAATTTTAAGTGTGAGCATAACATTGCTATTAACGATTTCTACTAATAATCGCTTTATGATACTTTTGTCATTCTCTGGCGCGCACCTTCATAAATTAGCCTTTTAAATAAAAACTTGCCTAATTTTTTGATCACTCATATTTATTTTTTAATAATCAATGTTTTTTATGCAAAAGCCTAAAAATTAAATGCTTGTTTGTTAAAATTAACAACTGGTTCTCTCACTTAACTGGCGGGTAAGTGTTGTCACGTAAAAAAATTCATCGCCAATTTACAACAAAGTTGCCGATTTGAACTGTCAAATAAACTCACCAATAAAAACGGTATGAGAAAAACTTTTAAAACTAAAAAATATATTAAAAATGCAAAAAAAAATAACACAGATACTTTTCTATTTTGTTCCTGATTGATTTTTTTCATTATTTATTTATATTGCTTTTATCATTTTGGAAAAATATACGAATGTTTTCAAAGCTGAACAACAAATATTAAAGTCGCACTTTATATTATTTGGTAGAGCCGGCAGCTGTACTTTCGCCGACGTCGTTGAAAATGTTTAAATATTAGTAAATTTTGGTCGCCGTCTACGATTTTGGTTTTGGAATTGGCTTTCTTAACGTCTGTAATTTCACATCCGCTTTGAGTAAACTATTATGACATTTATGACGTTCTGTCATAAATCTTTCGATAGTTTTCGACATGAGTTTTAGACACATTTTGTTCTTACTTTTCGAGAAACGATGGAATGTTTTGTTTCACAGTTTTTCGTTGCGAGAAGTTCCCACCAAAGTTACAGAACAAAAACAAAACAAGTACCGAGCCCTGACACAATTTAAGCTGATTCTTGCGTAAAATACCTCCTAATTCCGGACATGGCACCGCTTTCTCTTATCACCAAACATTTTATTTGCTTTTGAAAATGTAATAAGTGTTTAATTTTTAAAATCTTCACCAAAAGAATGCTTGCTTTCGAACTTGAAGTTTTCCGTACTACAGACCAGCAGTATTTAGTCAACATTCTAGCATTCCACTTTCCAGGAAGTCTTTTCTTAAACTGAGTGATGAACTATTCATCAAGATAGTTAAACAGGACTTCAATGAACCTTTGAAAAAACCGGAGCAAAAAAATGTTTAACTGTTTTGTTTAGTTAAGACTAGTGCCGGCAAATTTGCAACTTTACTCCTCTGGGGAGCATAGGGCCACTATATATATAGAAATTACTTTAGAGCATTAAATACTCAAAAAATAGTACAAATGCTCGATACTCGCTACCTTGTCAGCATTAGTTTAGACAATATAATAACATAGAATCGGCCGAAACACTTTGGATATTGACTTAACGATCGCGAGAGATGCAGCTATGGAGAAATTTAACGGCTAAAATAATTATTTACTCCTTTGAATTGAATTTACGGTAATTGGTAAAAAAAAAATTTACGGGGTAGCCTTCCCCGAAAAAAATGGGTGATGAGAGAAAACGGAAGGTTTTTTACATAAGAATCATGCAGACAAGTGAAATTGGAATCACTTATGACTTCATAAGTAAGCGTTAACATGAAAAAAGACTTATTTTGAGATCTTCAAAACTTTTGCTAAAAAATAAAAATAGAACATTTCCAGTTCCCCTATAATTTGTAAAAACCGCGTAAATTCGAAAACCCCAACGATTTTAAATAAACGGCTAGCCCCATGAAAATAATTGTTTAATTCGCACAAAAGCAAAAACACTTTGGTACCCTCGTTTATTCTTATTTTTTGTAATACAAAGTCTGAAGAGTTTTCAAAAGCAGTCGGTACCTTCGATTGTGAATTATCGGGAATCTACTGTTATCGTTTTGATGTAAAACTTTTACTTTTTCTTTAATTTTTGCCAACGCCTTTTTCAGGATATTTTTCTGTGAGAATGGTTATGAAATTATATTTTACTTATTTAAATCAAACAAGAATTCATGGAATTTTAAACACAAACAAGGCAGAAATATTTTCGAGAGCAAAGAAAATTAACAAAATGTTGTAAGAAAAATTAAACATTAACTACACTGAAGTTGAAGTGAAATATTTTTTTTTATATACAAATTTTTGTTGAAAATGTGGCCTTTATTTTTATTTTTGTCGTCCTGTTTGTTAAAGGCGTTTCATTTATTTATGGACTTTTCTACTTACAAGACTATTTTTTTTATTGTTGGCTTGGAATAAAAGCCCTCAAAGTTATATGCTTTCGAAAATACCTTTTCCACAAATGTTTTGAGTGTATTAAGATGTTTATGAATGTACCAACAAAGCCAAATTGTGCCCATCTTCAAGAATTTTATGTGTATTTTATTATAATGATTATGTACATACATAAATGTGAATAGATGTATGTGTAGATATGCATAAAATTCTGATTTAGTCATATGTACATAATTATTTAATGGTTATGTAAAAAGTTTAAATGCCAAATAAATACATGTTAGGGGAGTTCCATAGAAATTAAGCTTAAAAAGCAATATATAAAATACTTAATGTACTTAAAAAATATATTTAGAAACTTCTCTCAATAAAAATAAGGAGCCACCAATAAGTTGTTAAAACTTATTTTTTATTTTTGCAAAGCTACTCGATAAATAAAAGTATATTTGTACATATGCGGGCACTTCCATAGCCACAAAGCATCTATCATAGACTTATATTTAAAAGAAATAAAATAGTATTGCCTATTTTACGGAAGTTCTATTTCTTTTTTTTTTTTTTTGCAATAAGACAATTTTAGAGGTCATTGATTACATTTCTCTACATGACATAATAATGGCGATGCTACATTCCTTTTACATATATCACTCATTTACATCAAGAGTGGCATAACTCAAAAATTCAATTTTGGAGTCAGTGATGAAGATTTGTTCGCAATCTGTTTCTTTATAATGTGTATAAAATTCATCTTTATATCTTTTATATTTTCTCCGTTTGAAGAGACAGTGTCGCTTCTTTATCTAATTGGTTAGAGCAAAACTAAAACTTTGAAATTGTTTATCTCGAAATGGATTTTTTTGAGTTATGTCACTATTGAAGTAAATGAGCGATATGTATAAATTCAAACATAAAATATTTTGATAATGCCATTATTCCTGCTGTTGCTGTTAAGTTGCCATAGTTGTTACTGTAATAATGGGGTTTCTGTTGCCAAATTATTATTTTTCAAAAACTCAAACAAAAAATAAAATGAAATGAAATAACTGCAAATGCACACAGTGGGAACAATGTAGTACAAACAAATGCATGAAGTCATATACACAAATAAATACATATAATGAGATAAATACGGCAAATACTCTGTACACTTACTATATTAACAAAAGAAAACAGTGGGCGACAGAAATTTTATTTGACTATTTTTGTTTTAATCAAAAACTTAAAATTATACTTTCAAATACAACATAATATCGAGCCCTTACCGAAAAAATAGCTTAAGTGACATCACTTTCAATCTTAATTTTTTCTTAATAAATTTATTAATTGGCAACAATTGCATCATTTCCTTAAATGTCATGGTCACGTAAGGTACCGTTACGATTTTATGGCAAAAACAATTTAACAAAACATCTTAAGTCGAGATAAGATACCAAAAAAGTTTTTTAAAAAAACGCGGTGAAAAATTCATTTTTCTCCAATAATAAAATAAACCAAAATTAAAGAAAAATGTTATTAATAATACAAAATTTTAAAAACGTAAACAAAAATGTTTTTTGAATGAAAATTCGTATGATTAACCACATTTTTATTAACTTTTTAAATTTGACATAAGATGTTTTGTCAAAATGCCACAGAATTTAAGCTTAAGCGACAACCTTCATACAAAATTTTTATGAAATAAAGTAATAAAATCATTCTCCTCTTTTGTCGCTTAAGCTTTTTTACGGTAAGGGCCACTATAATTATAATTTAAAATTCAGTTTAACTTCTAAACTAATTATAAATTATCATAAATTATTCGGCCTTCCATTATATTCCTTTGGTTGTTTCGAGATTAAAGTCAGTAATTTAAATTTTATTACCTGAAGACGTTACACAATTTACAATTTACGTTTTACAATTGCAGATCAAAAAAATTAATTTTATGGAATTTTTTATATCCTTAAACATATAATAAATTATATCCTTTGTTGCTCACTGTCGGTTTACAAAAGTATGTCGTAACATATCTACATTAAATAAATAAATAAATAAATAAAACATACATACAAAAAAATAAATAAATAAATACATAAGTAAACACAAACAAACTAGAGCTTTTGCCTCATTGATAACAAAATCAACAACAATAAAATACAGCCACAAATAAATTATGTCCTTAAGCGTCTATATAAATGAACTTAACAATAAAAGCAACAATAATAACAGCAACATCTACTAAAATAACAACAACATAAATATCAGCAGCAAAATATCGCATAGACACTGCTCTATATCGAGTAAAACTAAAGTATTTATAAACAAGGTTTGAGTCATACACACTTACACTACGAGAGAAATAGATTACATGTCCAGCAAACACTTAAGATAACGTAAGAAATCATTGAAATTACTTTCATTTTCAAAGATGAAATTTTCGACAAAAAAAAAGTAGGAAAATAAGAGCATTCTCAACAATAAGGGGAAATCTTCTCACGATTTCTCAACAACTCTTGAAAATGGGTTTCAAGCCTTCGATAAAATTATAAATATGTTTCTTTTTAAAACGTCCAGGTTATGTTCGCTGGGTGTAAACAATTTATTAACATCTATAAACGCAAGAAAAGTAAAAAAAGAAAAACAACAATAAAATCCAAAAGGCATTTCCTTTTTATTTGTAACTCGTACTCTAGTACAACTGAAATCTATACAACAACAACAACAACAACAACAAAAACCTGGAAGAAACAAAAAAACTCACTGTTATTTACCCAGTCAGCACTTTATGGAATTAATGATCATAAATGGACCTTTTTCGATACCTGTTTACGATACAAATAATCAAAAATGAGCTCATTTCCTGCAGGGCATAAAACACATTTTTTTGATTACCAGCTTTTTAGTCGTATTTTTAGCTTTAACGAGAATTTTTCAATTTTATTTGTAACCGTTTGTGAGTTTTTCTAACGGATCATTTGTCAGTATAATTTCAGATTGGGTCGTATTTGTCAGTGCTTGCGAGTCTTTTTTACAGCATATATCAATATCAATATTTATTTTAAGCCATTTATTGTCAAACTAACTTTTATTTAAAATTTTCTTCTTTTATTTGTCTTTTTTTTAATTTTAAAGTCGGACACCTCATAAAAATATTTACAGTTTTTAGGTTCGAATTAAATTGGGATAATTAATTAAATTAAACTGATTTTAGTTCTAAACAAAGCAATATAAAACTAATTGTATAGACCGCACTTATAGTGTGAATAACTGTACATATAATAAAGCACACAATACATACTTTTCTTCTAATATTAATTTAAAATTTAAAAAAAACTACAACATGGGACATTTTGTTTAAAATGTAGCAAAATATTTAACGCTTATACTAAAGTAGTTTTTGATAATAATATTTAAAAACAAATTATCAAGAGTGTACCCTATTTGGGACTCATGGGCAATCGTGGATCCGCCAGAACACAATTATGTTATGAGTTTAAGAATCATATAAAAGTTCTTTATGCCCAATATTATTTAAATATATTCATCTACTATATGAGATTTGTTTGCTTTTGAACGACTTTGGAATGGGGGCTTATATGGAACATATGGTAAATTTTGGACCTACCACCACAATATTTTGTCGTGGCATCGAAGGTTAGGTTAGGTTCCATGGGCAGCCATCGAGAGACAGCCCGCTTGAGTCCCTCAGCGGTCACTTTGTGATACCCAGCACCAATTCCCATCACATAGAGTAGTACCCAGATGGTGTTATTGCAGAGTTAAGACAATTCGTCTTCCTAATGAAGAGAAGAGGCAATCTGAGTTCCATCGTAAATAGATGCCCCAAACAGGAAATCACCGGCTTTCCCAGACATTTTTTCCTACTGCCCCGTAACTCAGGACATGGAGAGGGAAAGTGGGGCACAGTCTCCTTTTCCTCCT